>CAUOFW020000447.1:705258-1032626 GCA_963454935.2 Ilex paraguariensis
GTACTAAATCAAATCTTATTTTATTTTATTAATTTTTTAATTTTTTTGGGCACTAAAGTTGGAGAAAAGCAATTATAAAAATAATAAATTTTTTTTTGGGATAAAGTCATCACTTTTCATTAACAATATTGAAGGAACGGAGACAGAGGGGGTTTTTATGTAATAAATTTTAAACTTTAGGGATCTTTGTGTTATTTATAAAATATTTGGGGGTGTCTACGTAATATTGTCAAAAACTCAAGGGAAGTCTATTTTTTTACCGTATTTTTTAATTAGATATTAATTTTTATTATTATATCATAAAAATTTCAATTATTATATTTCTAATAAAAACAGTTATTGGTTAGGAAGGTTTGTTAGCAGCCAAAAAATAAATGTGTGAGAGTATGTTTCTATGTAATTTATATGTGGAGAATTGAAAATTTAGTAATTAAATTTATAATTTTATTGTGTCATTTGGGGTTGAATGGTGATAGTAGTGAAAAATTCATGAGTTTTACAAATAAGTAAGATTTGGTTAATTTTATTTATCACTTAAAGATAATGAATTTAATTGTATTATTTTAGTTTTTTTTTTTTGCTTGAGATATTTATTACATGGGAATAAGGTGGATTGAAAATATGGTGATTGTGTTTATAATTGTATTTTGTTATTGGATTGAATGATGGTAAATGTGATAAATTCATGAGTCTTATAAATGAGCAAAATTTTATTTATTACTTAAATATTGTAAATTTTAATAGATTAAGTTAGTATTTTTTTTTCAGAGGCATTTGTATATGTGGTATTGTTTTGAGGAGTTTTATATATTTTTACGACAGTTTTATTAATATGAAGGATATGATCAGCGATATATTTCAATTCATTTTAAAAGATGAATTGGTATTAAAATTTTGAGGCCATTCTTTTTGAATTTGGACAATTGTGTAAAAAAATTTTGTTTGTTATATAGTGCCTTCAGACACAGATAATGACTAGTATATCTATATAATAAAGTACAATATAAAAAATAATTTTTGTTTTCACAGTTGAGAACGTTTTAAATTTGGTTTTAAAGTTATTCTGACAGCTAATATTAACTTCCTAGATTTAATAGGAAAAATAGATTTCCTAAGGGTTTGCTTGGGTGATTTTTTGCTTCTATGACTTATCTTTTCATAAACACTTTAAAAAAAAAATTGTGTCTAAAAAAACTTATTTTAATTATTTTCAAATGAGTCAAAAGGAGTTTTATCACTTAAATAAGTAAGTAAAAAAAAAAAAAAATTTACTTCTTTAAAATCATTTCTTTACAAAATACTTCACCACTGCTGCCACCACCACCCCCGTCGCCACCCCACCACTAACACCACCATTGCTGTCGCCACCACTGCCAATGTCGTCACCCACCACTGTTGTCCATTGCCACTCCAATCATCATCATCTTATTATTATACTTATTACCATTACTACCATTATCCAACCAATTGTTGTCCACCATACCACCCACCACCACCATGCACCGTCACCCACTACCATCACTCGTTGTCGCCCACTATTGTCTCCTAGTTTCACCACACCTATCACCACCATCCGTCATTACCTACTATCACTCGCCGCCATTCGCCACCACCGCCGTTGTTGCACCATCACCCTCACCCTCACCCACACCCACACACACTCACCACTACCACCATTGTCATCCAAAAATCACTACCACCATAACCATTGTCATCCATGACTGCCCACCACCATGACTGCCGCCCATCACCACTACTATCGCTTAGTCTCATGACAACTAATGTTTAAATTTTTTTTTCTCTTCTATATTTGTAATTTAATTTTGAATGTAAATACAAATATATTTATGATTCACAAAAACTAGTGTATATATATATTATTCTCAAAAACAATGTTCCGAGCACTTTCAAAATGCTTTCAAGAAAGAACATTATTTGCAGAACTTTCAAGGGCCCATGAGGACTAAGACTACATTCCACACAATTCTTCTTAGTTTACAATAAAGTGGCATCTGAGTCACTCCATGTGCCATAGAAAATGTTCCACGCATCATGACCATAGATTGAGGGATTTGTAGGCTTGCACAACTTTTCTTCCTTTCTTTTGACAAAAACAAAGACCCGTTGCTACTTACCGAAAAAAATAAATAAAATAAAGACTTGTTTCTACCTATAAGCAAAACATCGAATGCAATTCATCCAAAAATAGGTTTTCTTCACTAAAGAAATAATAATGGACAACCATTTTAACCATATATTATTGGACACTTCAACTCGTGATCATAACCTAAATTCTAAGTACCAACATTCACTTACAAAACACATATATCGTGTACTCCAAAAGAGTCAAATTTGTTAACTCGAGCTAATAATAGGTCTATGAAATCTTTCCCTCAAACTATCCTAGTAAAATCGAAAGTAGCAAGATTTGGTTATTGATGGTGTTAAAAATCGAAAAGTGAGTTGGATGAGCTAATAAGCTCTAGGTGATAGTGAGGCGTGTGTGTGCTGAAGTATGTAAAGAATGCACAAGAATTTATAGTGGTTCACTGAACTAAAGAATTGGATTAGTCCACTCTAATGGAGGTTATTGTTCCTTGACGATGTATTTCTTGAGGAAGATGAACAGAGTGCATGTACTGCATATTCTTTTGGCCTCTCAAGTTTGGGGAAATTTTTGGGCATATCTTGATTCTATCGACTTCGCCCTTGAGTAGGCCTGTCAAAGTCCGATACGACACAATTAACCGACACGAATTAAGCAGGTTTGGGTGAGACCTTAATGAGTTCGGGTGATAAATGGGTTGACCCATCAAACGTGTTTAATAAATGGATCGTGTTTGAGTGAGTTATGTCAATTAGGAATGACAGTGGACCGAAGCAAGGGCGGGAGTTCTAGTCTTCATTCTCGTACCCACTTAAAAAAATTATGTCTATCCCCGATCCACCCCCATTAACGGGTATAATTTTTATCTTTATTTTCGTCCGCGGGTAAATTTGTAATCCCCACTCCCGTCCCGTCCCCCGCCTTCACCTCCACCCCCATCCATCTTACCCGCTTAAGCTTAAGCTAACATAATCCAAAATTCTAAATAAATCTAACATGCTAAATAATTTAACATAATTATAAAATATCATAACATAATTAAAAGTTTGTTATTTATAACATAATATAATTAAAATCTTGTCTACAACATAATCCAATATAATATAATTAAAAGTTTGTCTCCCTTGTAAATTTAACACAATATCATTCAACACAATATAATGTAACATAACATAATCTAACATAAAAAAAAAAAAAACACAAAGATCTACACTTTTACAAGCCAAAACCATAAAAAAAATAATTTTCAAAAGAAAAAATCATTCAATAATATGTAAATTTGTATTCACAGCGACATGTATAATAATAATAACGGGTAAAGCAAGGAGGGGCGAGGTAGGGAGGGGCGGGGGTAAGTGTTAGTCTATCTCCGTCTTCATCCCCGTAGGTTTATACGAATATTCCTGTATACGTCCACCATCCAATATGTATGATTCGTCCCCGGTCCAAACGGGACGGATTTGGACGAATACTCATTTTTATTGGTCCACTACCATCCCTAATGTCAACCTGTTTATCACTTGTTTAAATAAAATTAATATAAAAATAAATTAATAATTATTTAAAAAAATAGACACATTTTTTTTAATGACAACCAAATAATATATATATATATATTTTTAGTGATAGTCACATTTTTTTTTTAATTTAGTGATAGTCACAAGAAATATATTAATAAACTAATAATAAATTAAAATTAAACGGACTAAACGAATTGTGTCGTGTTATCCGTTTATTAAACAGTTTGTGTTCGTGTTGAGATTTTTTACTCGTTTATTAAACGTGTCGTATATGGGTTTACATATTTTTCACCCGTCAACCGTTTAATTCAACGCATAATCGTTTAATCTGACACATTTGACATGCCTACCCTTGAAGCAACGTATATGTTAGTCTTTTATTCACTTGTTATCATTGCTATCCTAATAGATTTGTCGGATAATATTTGGCTATTAAAGACTCTTATCTATAAGTATTAAAGACTCTTATCGATAAATATGACGTGATTTTTTTAGAAGTGGTGAGATAACCTTTGAAAGACAATATCTTGATGTACAAGGTAAGGTTTGATAGAAAAAGTCCTCTTTTATCGACGTGGCCTTTGAGAGGCAATGACTTGATGCTTCAGATAAGGTTTGATGAATCGTTTATCCCTTTTGGTATCTCGTCTTCTGGAGTCATATTGTCTATCTACTTAATTTGTGCCGACCTAGCTACTAGGTATGAACTGATCTGTCTAGCGTGGCCTACATATTTTTCTGATATCTAACAGTAACCATTCTTTTTCATCTAAGTTGTTGCGTGCAAGTCTAAAATAAAGAATTTATAAATCAAGTCAAGAGTCTTTCATATTTATTCTTTTTTTAAACTTTTAAGCTCCTTAACTTTCTTCACTCGAAAACAAAACTCAAAAGAGACAAATTAAAGAATTAATTAAAAATGAGAAATTATTGAGCAGAAAGGACCCAAAACAATGGATAAAAATACGAAACATCAGCGATGTTTCTGAGAGGTATGTGGAATCTTCAACTCTCTCACCGGGAAAGTGTTTGTTAAAGCGAAGCTTTCATAGGAATGCTGACAACGTTACGTGATGTAAGCAAAATATCTGTTTACCCACCATCAACACCATTGAAAACACACCACCAAAAACCCACCACCTGACCCACTTGTTTACCCACCACCGACACTCCTAAAAATCCACCACCAAAAACCGACCACCCAACCCTCCTATTCAATTTGAGAGAAAGAGACTTGAAATGAGGAGCTTCGGTTTGTTTTCGTGGGACAGTTTTAGTTTGAGAGAGAGAGACAGAGACAAGGAAAAGAGCTAGAAAAAGAAGAGTAATGCTCCCTTTGCAACGATTAAAAGTCATAAAGATAAAAAATTAAAAGAAGACATAAAATATCATGTTTGGTAAGGAAGAAAAAGAAGAAGGATGAAAAAATAGATGAATAAACTTTCTTTTCAACTAATCAAAATCAATTCCTTCAAAATTGGAAAGAAAGTGAGTGAAAAATTAATTATTTGTGTTAAAATATATCTTATTTGTCTATATATAAGTTGATATTTATATTAATTTCATATATAAATACAATGATAAAATATATATTTATATATATTTTTAACAAAAAATTAAAAAAAAATTAATTTAAATTTAAAAAAATATTTTTTTCATTTTACCAACCAAAAAATAAATAAATAAAAATTAAACATTTTTATTTTTCATCCATCTTACCAAACACAAAGGAAGGAAAGTGTATCATTCTTATTTTCCTTCGTTAGAGGATAAAAAATGTATCCTTTTCACTTTCTATTCTTCCTATCAAATATAGCGTAAATGAGTTTTTATAGTTAACCCAAAAAAATTCATCATTTTGTTACTTAGGGGATTCAAAGGCTGGATCTCTTTAAAGGAGGTTTCACTGCGCGCACGTTTTTTAATTTTTGGGTGTTTATGAAAATCTCTTTTTTTTTTTTCTTATTTACATTTTTTGACCTTATATTCAAAACACAGTACCTTAAAAAAAAATAAAAACACATTCCGAACGTATTTTTTTTTATTTTGATAAAAATTATAAAAAAAAAAGTTGGTTACCAAATCCTACCTTAGATATTTATAGGAGTATATAACTTTCTTCCTTTTTTGTCAAATAGAAAGACCCATTCCTACCTACAAGAAAAACATCGAAAGAAAATCAATCCAAAGTAAGTTTTTTATTCCACAAAAAAAAAATAATAGTAATGGAGATGTTTTCTTCTTCCTCTCTCTCTTAAAGACTGACTTAACCGTCAGAGGGAATATGCCGGAAAATGCTCCGACGCCTTTCTAACTTGTTCTTCTTTATTCTAGGAATTTTTCTTCAGCTTTACTGGATCGTTCCTTTGATCCACGAGGGTCTCCCATTACCGTTCCAGGTTATCACAGGATTTCACAGACTATTCCAAGCAGCGTGGCTGACCACTCCACCAATTCACTCGAGTTCACCAAGGGAGAGATCAGTTCTTGTTTTTATATTATGCAAGATCCAGCACGCACATGAGAGTCATTTTAACCATATAAATGTTTTGCAAATGATTGCTTGCACTTAGAATTTTTGTTATAATCATGAGTTCAAATGTTGCGTATCCTAAATTTGAAACCTTGAACTAATGGCCCACAAAATCTTTCCCTCGAACTGTCCAAGTATAATCGAAAACAAAAAACTCAGAAAGAAACAAATTAAAGAATGAAATGAAACAAGAAGTTGAGCAGAAAGGACCCAAAACAATGGGTAAAAATCCAGAGGGTGCGTAAGAGGAAACATCTGCAATGTTTCTGTAAAGGTTCGAGGAATCTTCGACTTTCATACCGCGAAAGTGATCTGTTAAAGCGAGCTTACATAGGCATGCAGACACCTGACAACAATAAAGTGATATCACAAATATATTTTGAAACGTATCCTTATACTTTTTGCCGTTGTTTTGATATGGTCAGATGTAGGGGTCTTCCCCTATTTTACGGGGTAGAAAATATAATTTTTCATCTTTGTATATGATATTTTACGAAAAAAAAATTTCTTTATCTACTCTATTCGATCAAGTGTGATATTCATATTCGATTAATTGGTTAGGAAGTCGGATAAACACTTTTGTAACTATTAATTTTTAGATCATTTTAATAATTTAATTAAATAATATACATCAATTTAATAACACAATAAATCAATAACACTAAAATTTAAAATAACTACAACAATAATTACAGTAAAACATAAGAAAGCATCAACATCAATCCATCATAATTATTACACAAATACAATAATAATTATCTTAAGTTTAAATCATTTGAAATACATTAAATCATAATTGCTCCAATAAATCATCAGTTCACCACAAATCATGTAACATATACAAAAAACAAATCCATATTTTTACAACTCAAACATTCATAACAATAACAATGTTATAATATAAATTATACCACATAAATACTAAAAAATATATAAAAAAAAAAGTAAATATATTTTTTACGGATAGGATATGACAGGAATGCGAAAATTGATTAATATTCTACATTCATACCCTATTTAATCGAAAGATTAAAAATTTTTTCGTATTTCTATACAATTTTTGTTGCTAGTTGTTCAATAGGGTAGAATAGCGTTAAATATGATAAAAAATTACGGCCAATCAAAAATTTGAGTACCCTACTCAAATGTTTTTCTTTTCTAACGACTCCTTCCGCATGGTTTGGTTAATACTAGCAGCCATGGCGCCAAGTTAGGAATTTAGCTTCAGGTATATATTTTAATTTTGTAATTTGATTAATATTTTTAATTGATAAAAGTATAAGGTCAAAAGAAGGTTTAATTAAAAAAAAAAAAACAACTTCCTAAACCATTCATTTTTAAAAAATGATTGCTATATTAATATAAATAACACCACGCGCACAATTAGCTATACGTTATTAAATATATAGGATTTAGATTTTTCTCACATAAGCATAGAATTCAACTTAGTAAAATTTTAATTCTAAATATATAGAATCAAAAAGACATATAGAATGCTTTTAGAACATGCATTTGATTTATGAGAATTTAACTAAGAGTAATGTTATTTGAATTAAATTTGTTAACAATTTTTTTTTGGTTCAACAGTTAAGGGTGTTCGAATCAGTTACGCACATCTCGACTAATTTCCTCCTTAGTCTAATCAAAGATAGATCATCTATACCGGAACTAAGATATTCATAAAGGATAAATTTCTCATGGCCTGCACACCTTGACTAATTTTCTCCCCAATCTGGTCAAAGACAGATCATCTATACCGGAATTAAGATATTCATAAAAGATAAATCTCTCGTGACCTAATCTCAAAGAGTTATTAAAATTCAAACTCTGGACGTGTAAATTTAGAGCTCATTTCTATTATCATTTGAGCTACCTTAGAGTTCCGTGAATCTGGCTCTTGGATTCTAATATTAAATGGAATTTTCTAATAATTCAATATATCTAACTAATAAATTTAATTCAAATGACAGTGGGTATCAGTATTAATTGAAATTAGAGGTGTCAAAGTATAAAATGAACAGGACATAAATTTAAAGGGTTTGGGTTTCTATGAGTTACCTATTTTAAAAACGAGTAAATACAACATGATTAATAAATAAATCATCTATTGGTAAAAGTAATAAAAAAAATACATAATATGACACATTTAAACACTAATTCTACACGATTTATATACGACAAAAACTCAACGTGTCTTGATTCATTATATAATAGTTAATAAACGAATTAGAAATGAGTAAAATATTTTTTAGCATAAACTTATTAAAATTTGACACGAACCCTCTAAGACCCGATATTCACCTGCCTCATCCAATATGATTGACAAATTTAGTTGAAATTCACTATCAAATTAATAATTATAATACATTAAATCAACACAATAACACCATAAATTACGTATGAAAATAAGCAACGCAAATCAAGCAACTTATTTCTAGACGCTGGTATCTGTAAATGGTGTGACTACTCAAATTTTCCAAAAACTGCACCACACGCCAAAATTGAATTTCTGTTCAACACTTTTACCCCATCTAGAGTTTTTCACTCACACGTTACTTATAAACCAAACAGTCAACCCATAGCTGACAGCCAATCAAATCTTTTAAACCAAAACAATCAACCCATAAACCAATCCTATCATAAACCTCATTCGCTGTCACCACATCACCAAGTGACAGCCAGTCCATCTATTCCCTCCCCTTTTCTTTTCTCCACGTTTAGTCAAAAGTGCAGAAACATCGCATCTCTTTCTCTCTCTTTTCTCTTCTTCTTCCTCAAAACAAAACCAAGCATCGTATCTCTTTCTCGCCCCTTTCTCTTCTTCTTCTTCCACATAACAAAACCCAATATTCATAATTACAACAAACGCGCCATCAACAAGTTCCACGCAAACACACGCTTCAATGCATGCATATATATAAGACCACGAACCTGTCCTCTTTGTCATTCAATCTTCTTTGTTATGGAGACAAAAGCACGCAATTTAGAAATCACTGTCATCTCTGGCGAGGGTCTCCGTATCAAACAGAGACGCGTGAAGCAGAATGCTTTCGTGATCCTTCGGACCGATTCACATAATGTTCGAACAACGAACAGTGATGCTGAAGGTGGAAGCTACCCTGCATGGCATGAGAAACTAGTCGTTGATATGCCCATGCATGCACGTTACGTTACCGTTGAAGTGCATTGCAAGACGTGTTCAGGAAATAAGATCGTCGGAATGGCGAGAATTCCAGCTTCGGACTTCCTCGGAGGATATGTACCGGCGAACTACTTGCATTTTTTGAGTTATCGGTTGAGGGATGTGAAGGGTGAGAGGAATGGGATTATTAATCTTTCTGTACGAGTGAAATCGCCGGCAAATGGTGGGTGTGGTGGTGGTAGTAGTAGTGGTGGACGGCCATTGTTCGGAGCTCCGATAGGCCAAAAGGTTTCTAATTCTAATGGGATTGCGGTGGGCGTTCCAGTTTGGTATCAATACCAAGTTTAAATTCTTTCTTACTTTAAAGGATGCATGTAAATCGTGCGTTGTGATATTAATTGATTCACCCTCAATTATTTGTTGAAAATAAAATGAGATTCAAATCCTTTCAGTTACGTTTTTCAATTTTGCGCAATGATCAATTATTTATCATATATGTGTGTGAGAGACTCGTTTACAAATAATATTTCACATTTATATTTTTGCACAGGTGATTTCCGCTAATATGTTGAGATAGCGATCCGTTAAATGATAAATTTGAAACAATCAAAGGATTAGAAAAAGGGTCAGGTGAACACTCGACTAATTCGCTCCAAAGTTTAAATCAATCGATGTGAGAGTCATTAAGATTGTATATTTTTGTAGATTCGAATTGCGTACCTTTATTCAATTTTTTAAAGCATATTTATATCAGAGCCAGCAATGATTGAAGGACCTTTGAGTCATGCACATCTCAACATTTAATGGTTTATACTCGTATCTATGCATAATGAGTGCTATTTTATCAAATCCTCTCAAGATTGATTCGCTCGAGCGATCAAACCTTTGCTCAGGACACGCCGAGTCTTTATGACCCTATTCCTTGTCATTAAATATCGTTGTTCGGTGCTTGACACCTACGCTCGATGGTTCACTGTTCGGGAATAAACACCTCTCAGGTTACATCGAAAACATAGAGTTGACGTCACGATAATTAATGCTTTATAATAATGACTGGTCTCGCACCCCTTAAAGACCTGGATGCGTGTTTAATGACTTACAGTCGCTCAAGAACCAATTTAATGGATTGTCATATCTCATTTAATACTAGACTCTAATGGGTGTACTCGGCTTCCCAGAGATTTTAACTCTTCGGCGCCTTCTCCGGGCGCCCTTTGCAGTCTATAACAACTGTAACTGCTAACTTGTCAATTTAAAGATATTTAACCACTTAAAGTCCTGTGAATTTATTACGGTGATTTATTATCGAGGGAAAGTATAATCCCGAATATTTCATTCAACTGAAACGTGGTTGATGCCCCTGCTCTTAAGGGTGTGCAACCACCAGAACGTGGTCATACGGAATTGGTGAGTTAAGTTAATGTAGTTATTGTTACAAATTTTAAAAAGTGAAAATTGGTTAACAGTACATCCGCGCACACATTTTTCCGGTTGTTAAGGGGAAGTATGATATGCTTTTAAGCCTTATGGTCGAGCGTTATAAAAAAAATTATTTTTTTACGATGAATTAAAAAACGTCGTAAAAAAGTATTCTATCTGCGACAATTTTGTAAATTTCAATTTTGATAATTTTATATTTGTAAATAAAAATATTAATTCACGATGTCTTTTATTTACATCGAAATAAATTATTTAGGAATTTTTATCGAGACGTTTAATTTTTCATCAAGAATTTGAATTTTGTTTTTGTAAATCAAAATTAAAGAAAAAAATTAAATGAAATATTAATTTTCAATTTTTGTCTCAATAATTTGTTTTAAAATTTTATCATGATGTTTTTATTTTCATCACAAAATATAATATTTTAAAAAATAAAACGACTTCATTTTAGCTCTTTAAAAAAAACTCTTCCCACCCAAAACGAGATCTTTGTGTTTTCCATTATAAAACTAAAACCCTTTCCCCCCCCCCCCCCCAATTCCCCAGCCCTTCCCATCGTAACTCCCCTCTCTCTCTCTCACTCTCTCTCTCTCTCAAGCAACGACAGTTACCACCACCGTCAGCCACACCACCACCACCTTTGCTCTACCATCTGGTACCGGCCAAGAAAGAATCGGCATAGGTACACATGCTGATTCAAGACCCACACGATCCAAGGACACCTGGCTCCCTCGAATCCAAGGACACTTAGCTCTCTCGGAGTGGAGGTACCCTGAAATCGAGGACACATGTCCATCATAGGGAGGGAGAGCACCTCCGACCACAAATACTTGTGGCAGATTAGTACACTCTTTCGGAGTCGAAAACACGTGTCTTTCTCATAACAGACGTGTTCTCGGTGCCGAAGACACATATCTTCATTAGAATAACAGTATTCCCTCGGCACCGAGAACACGGGTTGCCTTCCACACCATTCTCGGAATTGTCCATCAGTTTTCCATTTCTCTCTGGTCTATGTTTTTTCTCGGAGCCCATCATTGTTTTTCGTCGGCATCTTTGTCGCGTTCCGGTCTAGCCATTGTTTTCTGAAATTGGTTGTTAGGGTTCGAAACAAATTGAACTAGAACCATTTGCCTTGAGAAGAACCTTCAAACAAGTCCATGGAAAAAAAAAGATTCAGAGCTTTCAGAAGGGCCCAATAGTGTCTGTGTCTGCAACTCCTTTATCCATTCTCTCTCTATAGTCTATACCTATATCCATAGTCTCTCCCTCTGCAATTACTTTATTTTTTGTCTTATCCTATTTTTTTTAATCCTTCTTTCTTAGGTTACTATATACATAATATAAATATTTGCAAATTATTGTTAATTTACGAAAATCGTTCACTGAAAGAAACTTTAAAAAATGGAGTTTATTATTAAGTGCTCTTTGTTCAACGTCTTCCACATTGTCCACCGAACTATCTCAACTTTTAGAAAATGCAATTTTTTTTCCATAATTTCTATTTAAAAGATAAAATTGTTAATTTTTCTTTGGTTTGTGGTGGTTGTTTTCTTGGTTGTGGGTGTAGTTGTAGTGCTCAAAGAAACATTACATTGTGAAGAAAATTAAAATTTATAATACAGATAAATACATGTTACATATGAAAATTAAAAATTTATTAATACAGATAAATTCACTTAAAATAGTTTTGAAAATAATATAAGCTTTATTAAAAAAGACAAATTCACTTATATATCATGAAACACAAAATTTATAATACAAAAAAATTCGTGTTACATATAATAAAAATCAAAGTTTATTTAATACAAAACAAAATTGACCTAAAATAGCTTTGAAAATTTGATACTTATTAAAACTGATAAATTCACAACAAAATAATCGTGAAATCAAAGTTTATAATACTGATAAATTCATGTTATGTAATGAAAACCAAAGTATTATTAAAACAAATAAATTTATGTAAAATATCATCGAAGACAAAGTTTATAATACATATAAATTCACACTACAGATAATAGAAATCAAAGTTTTACTAATATAAATAGAGAAGAGAGAAAGGAATTTAAACATCAAGTGTAATGAGAGTGAGCGAAGGTAATGGTGGTGTGCGACAGTGTTGGTGGTAAAAGACGATGATGGTTGTGGTGGTGGATTTTGAGTGACGATGGTAGTAGTGGTAGTCATGGGTGACAACGGTGGTGGTGATGGTGAGTGTGGGTGGTGGTGGGCGGTGACGATGGTGATAGTGAGCAACGACTGGTACTTCTGGACTACAGTGTGATGGGTGATGACGAATGGTGGTGGGTGATAGTGGGTGGCGACAGTGGTGGACGACGATAGGTAATAGTGGGTTGTGGTAGTGGGTGATAGGGAACAACAATGATGGTGGTGGTGATGGTGAGTGTGAGTGGCGGTGGACGACAGGGCGGTGACGATGGTGATAGTAATGGTGAGCAGCGATTGGTACTTCTGGGCTACAGTGTGATGGGTGATGACGAATGATGGTGGTGGTGGCGGCGGTAGTGGGGGGGGGGGGGGAAGAGTGTGATAGTTAGACCTATCAAAATTCAACACGACATGATTAACCGACACGAATCGACACGGATTAAACGGGTTTGAATGAGACCTTAACGGGTAAACGTGTTAAACGGGTCGTGTTCGGGTGATATATGTCAACCCGTTTATTAAACTTTTAACCCGTTTAAATAAAATTAATATAATAATATATTAATAATTATTTTAAAAAAATTAAACATATATATTTTTTTTAAATGATAGCTAGCCAGTAGCCACACAAAAAATATATAAACTTATTTTGTCCTAAACGGCTAAACCTAATATAATTCCTTATTCTATTCAGGCTGAAGCTTTGCGCCTCCTGGCACCTACCCTCCATTTCTGCTATTCTTCTCCACTCTCTCCCTCTCTCTCTCTCTCACACACACACACACACAGCGAGCTGTGAACAACAGCACCGACTTGCAAGCTGCAAGATCGAGTGACCTACGAGATCGACCGAGACTTTGAGTTTGAGGAGATCTGTGTTAGATCGAGCAAGCTGCGAGATCGAGTAAGACTTTGAGCAGATCTGTGTTAGATCTGTAAATATTCTTTGTTATTTGTTAGATCTGTAAATATTCTTTGTTATTCTGAGTTAGATCTATAAATATTCTGTTATTTGTTGGGTGTAAACTTGATTTCATTTGTTGAGAGATCATGGGTTTAACTGAAATAAAAGAATTGAAGTAGCTCAGTCAGTGTGTGTTGGATCTTTTGAGAGAGAGAAATGTATAAGATGGGCCTACCTTGTTGGTTGGTTGGTTGTGTACATCAAAACGCATAAAGTGATGGTTGATGGAGCTTTCTTAACTTTATATAATGGAAGAGCCAGATGTAGGAGGGGAAAAAGAAAGAGGGTAAGTGGGAAAGGGATACAGAACTTGGAGAAGCTAGAGGAAGTGGGTGTGTTGGCACACTGATGTTGAATGGTAGTTTTTACATGGATTATTATATTGTATATTTTTTTGTATATTTACTGTTTGTTGATATTTACTGTTGTTGATATATTTTTTTGTATATTTACATGGATTAATATATATTGTTTGTTGAATGGTAGTATTTACATGGATTATTTTTTTGTAGTTTTTACATGGGTGTGTTGGCAAGAAAATATATATTGTTCTGTCATATTGTATATTTTTTTGTTACATTTATTTTTTAAGAGAAAAGGATCAAGATTGAGATAGTCAAAGAACTGAGAATAATAAATTTTTTTATAAATAATCAAAAGTCTAATATAAATATTTGATTTGTTATTATTAATTTGAATTTTAGAAATATATAATTTTATTCGAGATGGATTAGTTATTGTTGGAGCATTTATTATAAAAACTGCAGTAAAAAAAAAAAAGTCTAATGCAGAACCATTGTCGATATTATTTTTTATATCTAGAAAATCTGGAGCACCCAACACAATTATAAGATGAGGGATGAAAACGCCTCATTCACTTAATCAGGCTTAGTGATATGTTTTTATCAAAGGTATTTGAGGTCAATGTCTCCCCGTTTCATACTGGTTGCATTAAACACCTAATATTTGTTTTGTACTTGAATTATTGACCTAAACTGTCTAGTATAATACCAAATGACATCGAGTTTGATGTCATCTCTAGAAGACTAGAAATAGCATAGATTCTTGCTTGTCATTATATCCTTGCTTGTCATTCCACTACAACCAAAGATTAATATAAGGGATAAAAAGCGGATTTCTCTCTAATATGGATTTGATTGACATGGAGGGAACATCGAGAAGATTGATGAACAAAGTGGGAATGACAAACAATAAAATCCCTTCATTTTTATTTTTAATATTGCACTAACATCACTTCATAATTTTTTTGTCTTAAACAGATGGATTCTTCCGAACACAATATTATAATTTCTGGTAAAAAAGATCAGGTCAGACATGAATTTAATGTAGTTGCAGCTCCACCAACACAGACATTAACTGCACATGAATCTAATGAATCTAATGTCTCGGTTGGCTTGTAATGTGATGACAATTCCTATTTTTACAGTTGCATCTGAATCGGCATTTAGTACCGGTGATAGAGTTTTGAATAAGTATCGAAGTTCACTTTTGTAAGAAACTGTCCAAACTTTGATTTGTACTAGAGATTGGATTCATGGAAGAGCAGTAAGTTTAATTTTATTTTACTAATAGTATTTTTCTTATTATACTAATTCATGTGATCATTGATTCATTTATGTTTTACTTTGCTTAGTTGTAGATGATTTTAGTGATGATTCGGAAGGGGAAATAGATGATGATGTTTTCAATCAAAATATGAAGTCTAATAAATTTATATCCGCTCAATGTTCTAATTCTATGTCTATCATTGATCATGGCTAAAGAGAGGTAATGCCAAGTTTTTGGTACTTATCTAATTATGAGTTTATTTAATTATTAATGTTTTATAATATTTCATCTTAATTTGTGTAGGGCACGAGAATTTGGTTGTTGAATCTGCTCGTTGTCATGGAGGTGGAGATTTGATATCTTTCATGGGATTTTGTGAATCATGAAATTTGTGTTTGTTTGAAATTGTGATTTGTAATATGATTGTTATTTCGGATTGTATTTATGATTTGTAATATGGTTGTTGGTGGAATTTGGATATTTTGAATTGTAGTTTGTACTTTATAATATGGTGTGGTATGATAGCTCTCAATATCACATTTATTTGTGCTAGTTTGTTAGTTTTATGGTGTTATAAAATATTTTTAAATAAACAAGTAAATGGTTAAATAGATGACTTACCGTGTTAAATGGGTGGTAAACATGTAAATGGGTTAAACGGATGGTAAATGGGTCAAACGAGTGGTTTATCGTGTTAACCCGACCCAACCCAACCCGACTCGTTAAAAATTAAACGTGTTAAACGAGTCGTGTCGTATTACCCGTTTATTAAACAGTTCGTGTTCGTGTTTTGATTTTTTACCCGTTTATTAAACGTGTCGTGTATGGGTTTACATATTTTTTACCCGTCACCCGTTTAACCCGACACGTTTGACACCCCTAGTGATAGTGGGTGGCAACAGTGATAGGTGGCGATAGGTGGTAATGGGTTGTGGTAGTGGGTGGTGGGGGATAACAATGGTGGTGGTAAGGTGCTGATAGTGGACAACATTGTTAGTGAAATGATGGTGGTAATGTATACTAATTTAAAATGTAAGTATACATGAAAAACATTTTTTTTTCACTTTTATTCTCTAAAACTACAACTATGTCATCATTATCCTTCAAAGTTAATGTCACACTAATTTTATTTTTCTCTTCCATCCTCAAACAATTATATAAAGACAATTATATCATATTTTCTAATTTCACTCTTAGACCATTCATAATCTAAGAATAAATGAATAAATCTATATATATATATATATATATATATATATATATATATTGAGTTCCAAATGTCCATTATCCTTCAAAATTTTTAAATTTTTTTTATCCTTAAATAATATTATTAGGACATTTTCATCCATAATTTATATCTATACTACTTTAAAGTATCAGCATGTCTATCTTTTTCTTTATTTATAACCTCCAGAAAAATAAATATATCATTTTTATCCTTCAAAATTAATGTCATACTAAACTTAATATTTTTCAGCCGTTAGAAGTTAGAACACCCCTTCCTCTCTTGCGTATTCACCACTTAACGAACAAGCAGCCACATTCCCTCTCTTTAACTTCCACCTCTCTCTCTCTCTCTCTCCTGCGTATTCACCATTCAATGATGAAGAACAAAAAGCCACGCTATCTCTATTCTCCTTCCCCAATTATAATATGTTTCGTTCACATGATTTGACTGAGTTGAAAACCATCGATTACTGTAACTTCAACAGGTACCTTAGTCATTAGCCCGTTCCATTCCCTTCGGTCTTGTACCAGAATTTTGGTGTTCTTCATTTGTGCTTGCATTCATTCATCCGCGAAGGACCCACCATTTTTTAGGATCTCAGTAAAAAGGTAAAAGTTGATTTAATCTTGAAGATATCTTATTCCGCAGTGTCAACTGCTATTTCTGGTGTAATCGCCAGTTGTGACCGTCTCTCCGGCCCCAGAAAGTCAAAAAAGTGTGGTCCTCGTTACGGATTATGCAATTTTGAGTTCTCTACCATTGTGAACGATCGTGTGCATTCTGGTTTTGCATATAAGTGGGAATTAATTTGTCAAGCAAATTTTTTGAGTTTAAGAGTATTTTAGACAAAAAAATCTACCAAAGCTAAGGCTTTTCTTATTCAATTTTTGAAATTTGTTGATTTTGACGATCACCAACTGGGAGAATCTTTCCTACTACTCGATTTTTGGAGTGTTTGCCTTTAATTGTATTCCTTTTGTTGGAGTCGTAGAGATTAGTTTTATTCGATGTGTGTGCATCACTGCATCTATTCACATATTTTTTGTTGTATCAACCCCTAAATGAACTCCACACAATGAATTTTACATCCTCAAGTTGAAGGCAAGAGATGATTTTGTGATTTTTTTTATGGTCTGTGATTAATTGCTCTGTTTTTATTTTTTGAAGCAGTGTTTTTCTTCTTGCAATAGCATATGTAGACCTTAGCGCTCTCTCTCTCTCTCTCTCCACAAACTCATTGAATTCCACCCCAAAGCCTACCCCACAGCCACCAGCCGCAACCCCGTCCAACATCAAACATAATGCACAACAAAAAATGGCTAATTTCTTTGGTTATTCTAATACAAGTACTTGCATTCATTTGTGCTAGCAAAATTGTTCGAAAAATGCCTGATCTCTTTGGTTAGTAATTCCTGTTCACATAGTGGTTAATAGTTTAAGTCTTCCTGGACTCCAAATGATTACAAAAAAGCTGGAGCTGCCAGTTAAAGATTGTGTTTCTAAGGAACTTGTCTGTGGTTCCAGAAAATAAAGGTGTTGAGTTCATGGTGCTTGGTCTTGGTGACATGGTAAAATATTTTTTAGTCTTTAGTTACTTGGAACGTCTAAACCCGAAACTAAAATTCTTGCTATTGAAACTACGGTGCATTAACATCTTTTCATGATTAATTATGCATGAAGCTCTCTGTACATGGCATGCAGGAGTATCATATATCAATTCATGCCACTATTTTGAACAGTTGGCAAAAGGGCTTCCCAGGGCTCTATAAATGCCCTTTCCTTGCTAATTGAATGTTTATTTATTCAATTACTTATGTCTCATACAAATTATAATCTGAAGAGTATCACATTCACTTGAGTGGTTGGAAAGTTTGGGCACCTTCTAGGAAAATGGCTACCTTAAATGTGTTCATACTCATGTTTACATATCCTCGTGATGTCTGCTAAGTGCTAACTTGTGGATGAGGTGAGGTTTGACCCTAGACGTGGGTGGTGCATATGTCTTCTGATTTTCCCACTCTAATCATGCATTGATATTACTTAATTACTTTGTTGGCATGTCCATACTAATACGAACATTGCAATTTTGGGGATGTATTTGGTTTAAATTTTGCGCACAGATGTGACTTATTATACATTTATCTTTCTCTTTTGTGCCCTATCCTTGGCTTCTTTCAACTTATGCTTTGGGCCTTTGACATGTTCACCACTACTTAAAAGAGCAATGGTTTATTGCCTTTTGTGTTGTGATTCATTTCATTGATGATTATAAGTGTGTAGTACATGCCTTTTGAGGCCTTAATGCATGTCGCTTGCTGGTGCGTGGATATTTGTTCTTCTCTGGTGTGGAACAACTGATTTCTTCTGTAACATATTGGCTAGCTTCACATGAAAATTCTTTATTTTGAGTTGTTTAGTGCATTAGAATGCACTCATATATTGAAAACATTGACATAGTACAATGGTAGAGCAGGATGAAGAAGCAAATTGTAGATAGAGAAGACAATGCATTGCTGAGTTGGATAGAGTTGAAATTTGTTTATTATAAAGTACTTGGTATATAGATATTTATGTACCAAGTAATCTATATGAAATTTATCCAAGCACATAAATATTTGATACTTGCGCTCATTGTGTAAGTATTGCTTAAATGATAAAGTTAATGACAAACTTTTAAGCTTTTGCAAATTGTATTGTGTTGGTTACGCAAGCAATTCCTTCTATTCTTCTGGCATTAGATCTATATTTTGATCACAGCAAGGATTCTGAAAAACCAATGGAGGTACATTCTTTTAAAGGGCACAAATACATTTGGTAAGTCCTTTCTGGATATGCAGTTGAACTGATAACTGTTGACACACTTAGCTCAACCAGTACTTTTATATTTGGTATGATAGTATGAAATTGTAATTTTGTGATCTCCAATACGAAAAGAAGGAAACCTAAAAAAATAGATAAATTGATTAGAAAAATCAGAAATTAAAATATTTCGATAAGAAATACTTGGGAAAAAAAATCATTGATACAATTGACTACTAAATAATCTTAATACATGGGTAACAAATTGTTCACTTTAACTATAATTTTTACTTGTTACAATTTGAAGTTAAAAAAAAATCAGTTTCTCCTTATCTTTTTTCCCCACTATACAACATGTCTCTGACCCACCATCCCTATCTTTTAATCAGAAGGGGAGAATGATTTTGACCATGTTTTCTGATATAACATCTGGGATTGGTGTACACTTCTGGTTAGGATGAAAGTTCTATAGTTTACACTATGTTTATTGTAGCTCAGTAAAAGTCCATGTGTTTTACTTGTTTGGCACAACAAAGCAAGCAGCATGTCTTTGCTGAAGTTTATAATGAGGACTTTGCATTGGTTACTTAGATGCAGTTAACTTCTAGCAGAGACTATATGAATCCCTTTGGTTATTGCTAATTCTATATGTTTTTACAATGCGAATTAATGTAGTTTAATATATGCACAGATTTGGTGTTCTTCTTCTATTAACAAGTTTTCTTGATCCTAGTTCTTTGGGGGGTTGTGTCACCTTTGTTTTTGTTTTTGACATTTTCTTTGTTACATTGAGTTTTGTGAGCTTTTGGTTTAGTTCTCATTAAATACTGTTCAAACTGTTCTCTTCTTGAATTTAAGTTTTACTATATTAGGTTTTTGTCATTTTATATCGAAGTATCAAGTATTCTTGCTTGGTTTTGGTTTCTCAAAACTGAACTTTTTGTTTCAAATGAGTTTTGGTTTCTTGGAACTGATCTTTTTGTTTCAAATGGAGCTATTATGAGTATATCAGTTTTTTTTTTGGTTCAAGGCATTGCAAGTAATCAAGCTTGACATGTGTTTTCTAATATGGAAATTGGTATAGAATTGCTCCTCTATTCTTTATTCTTCATTTTGTGTTATACACTTACAGGTTCATTTTTCTCTACTCCTTATTTTATTGGTGAACTTTATCTTCTTAATCTCTTGGTTATTTAAGTTACTCTTTCCTTGGCTTGGTTGCTTTGTCTCAAATGCATGTTGATCGTTCCTTCACACCTAATGTTTGAAACATGACCTAGGTGTTAGGATTATTGGATTTCTTTGACATCGATTTTGTGTCATTTAATACAGGGTTGGTATTGTTTTATGTGTTTCCCTCAATTGAGACTAGCTTCGGGTGTTTTTTCCTTTCTTTTTTTTATTTGCTTCAGTTTGTCGTTTTTTGTGGATTGTCTTTATTTTAATTATGGCTTATGGAATTTGGTCTTGATATTTTTTTTCCGTATTGAGGCAACATACAATCATATTCTTTTTTAATCTGCTTAATTTCATCTATAGTTTTTTTTTCTAAAATTTGTCTAGTATATTTTGTTTTGAAATTTTTAATACTTCAATTCTATTGAATGACAAGCAGCGAAATAAGAATCACTTAATTGACAAGATTCCCAATAAGATGTTCAAGGCCTTTAAGTTCATTGATAGCAATACATATACGTATACCCATTCACAATAAAACACTCATTGCCCACACACAACATATGCCAACCGGTGTCCTAAGCCCAGCTGAAACATGCATTTTGCACTCACTTACGTCAAGAATGCACACATGAATTCATAATAGCAAAACAACACACCCTATCTCCCCCTTTTTTTAGGTAGCTCACACTCAACACACAAATCCACCTAAAATTAGACCATAAATTATTTCAGGAAAGAGATGGACATGGAGATGAATTATATGACATCAAAAAAGAAATATATGTGATGGAAACAACTTAAGTAGCAACCAAACTCAAATAGACATGAGCATCGGCTTGCGGATGGATGAATAAGGAGCAAAATAAATCATTGAAAGTTGTGTTATCATTGTTGACACCATAGGTGCAATTTTTTTTAAAAAAAAAAAACATTTAATATGAAAAATTAAACAATTGTTGGGAAAAAAATAATTTCCGAAAGGATAAGAAAATGCTAGAAAATGTTTTAATGTATGAAGCTGTAGCCTTCTAAACCATTTTAGTTTCTATTTTAATTTTCTTTACGAAAACAATTGTTATATAAGACCATATATGATGAGTGTCTATTGAGAACCGAGTCTTAGTCTTTTAACCAAGCAAATCTCATTGTATATTTTCCCAATTGCTTCAACAAATCTCATCCGCTATGATTTTCTTATGACATCAGGTATATAGCTATTTTTCTTTGTCTTACACTTGGCCATTTTGCATCCATCAAACAATCTATTCAAGTTAATGCATGGATTTTTTTGATATCTAATTAATTTGCAGCGCATTTTTTTCATTACATTTTCTTTCTTTGTCTCATAATTTATTTTCTCAAAATAATTCACGTGCAACGCACATGTGCACCAACTAGTGATAATAAATATATGAATAAGATAACAATAGTAGTTGATGGAAGTGGTGGACGATGGTGGTAGAAATCAGTGGTGTGGTAGGAGTAGTTGTGTTGGTGGGGGTAGAGGTGGTGGTGATAGTGGTGAGGGGTGGCGGTGATAGTAGTGATGGTGGGGTGATTCCAAACATATATTTTTTTAAAGTATTTATGAGAAATTATAAATTTCAAAAACACTTTTAAAAAGTCACTTCAAACATACCTTTAGAGGTCTATTTTTCTCTATTAAATTTGGATGTTATTATTAGCCGTTATATTAATTTTAAAGTAAAATTTAAAGAAATCTCAACCGCGAAAGTTAAAAGTCATTTTGTTTATCTTTTGAGATTTAAATTATATTATACTTTATTATATAGATATATTTATATCAAAGTGTTATTAAACATATAAATTTACCTAAAATATAATCAAAAATTAACTTTATAATGCAGATAAATTCATGTTACATATAATATAAATCAAAGTTTTACTAATACAGATAATTAATCTAAAATAGTTTTTGAAATCTAATTTTATTAAAACAGATAAATTCAAAATAAAAAAAAATTCATGAAAAATAAAGTCTATAATACAGATAACTTTATTATTGTCTTTAAAGAAAAAATTATAATAATAATAATTATATATATATGTCTATAATATAAAATAGGATAGGTTTTAATAAGCTCATCTAACTATTTCAACTAAAATCATCCAATGATCGCTACATCCTTTCAAAACTATTCACATTAAATTTTATTTTATTTTTCTCTCTTCACTCTGAAATCTTCATTCTTCCCTTTTCTAAATTAATCGATTAATTTATGTTACATTATTCCTTCTAGTGTAAATTACTTCTAATATATACTAGTAGCTGCACACGTGCGTTGCACGTAAATCATTTTAAGTTAACATTAAAAAATAATATATCAAGAAAACAATGTCATTATAAGAGCAATTCCAATTTTTACGCTTTTTTAAACTCAAATTTAAATTAAGTAAAAAATTTCTAAAAATCTTTTCCAATAAAAAATCATATCCATATCAAATCAAGGAAGACTCATTTTTTTTCACTCAAATTCTTACTCAAATATTTAATAGCGAGATTTCACCCTCTCCATTAAAAATCTAATTATCATATTCCACCTTCTTTTAAATTTAAATTTATACTCATTTAAATTTGAATTTCTCTTTTTTAAATTTAAGTTTCTCTATTAGAAAGGTCTATGCCAAATCAAACTTTTTACCCCTTTTTTTTTCACTCAAATTTGGGTGAAGGCTTAAATTTCCATTGAAGATGGTCTAATTGCACATGATCTCCTTCCCCCATTGTCCAGTGCAAAGAATAGATTGATTAATACACAATATTAGATTAAACATATTGCTATCAAAAAGTGGGGACTTTCTCATCATGGCCCTCTCATTACCTAATTTTGGAGTTTTAAGACAAATTTTTAAAGAAAAGACAATTAATCCACAAAAAGGAAAGTAATAGAAATTGGGAAAAGCAAGAAAATGTATGTGAAATAAAAAAAGTAGCATTCTTTTTGACAAATCAAAAACTCATTATAGGTCAGTGAGATGCTGCCCAAGCACACTGAGTATTTAAGAACTCAAGTTTCTTACTACACCTAAAACCATTTCTGCAAGAAGTCCATCCAACTATATTACCCAAGAGGAATATTCTCTGTAAAAGACTAAAAGTGACATCATTAGGTTCTTTAGGTTGAGCACCTAGTTTTTGACCCCATCAAAAGTCGCCCTGCTATTTTTTTTTTCCATCCAAATGGACCATACAAAGAAGGGAGTTCTCTTCTTGAATTCTACTGGAAGATGAACAGATGGGCAACTACCATTCCTTGTATACTGTTTTTTTTTTGGGTGGGGGGGGGGGGGGGGGGTACCATTCCTTGTATATTGCTAATAGGCTTTCAATTTCTATTTTGCAAGTAGAATCTGTAAAACACATCAATACCAATAAAAATTGACAAAAGGGGATAAAATTATTATTATTGCACTGTAAATATAATCAAAATGTGGTAGTTGATCAGTGCAAAGATGTCATGTGAAAGAGAGGCACACATGAAGTACAAAGGTAGTGGAAATTTTACTGTTTTGACCAAGTGAATTATGATGCGGCACCCAGAATTATGTGCTAATTAGTGATTAAGATAATTTAGACTATTAATTTAAGAGTAAAATAAAAATAAAAGTGAATTTTTCTAGATAAGTCAATAATCAAGAACAAACTAAAATCATGATAACTAAGGAAGGATTTATTGTTTAATTAAGTATGAAAGGTTAATCTATTTCTTTTAAAGTTGTTAATTATTTGCTAAAGGAAGTTAAAGCTTAATGGCAAATCTAAAATTTTTTTTTTGGGTAACAAAAGTATCTTCACAAAGACAATCAATACAATACCAAAGAAGATCCATGATCACATTATACCGAATATAAGCAAATAACACAATCTGATTCCTTAACTGCAACATTTTGGAACAAAAACATTTTCATTGATGAAGGAAAAGGAATTTACAAGTCGTTTTCTCTATTTTACATGAGGATAACATCTAGGTAAGGGTGTGAGTGAGACCAAAAACAACTGTCAACCAAGTGGACCAAAAAGGTTCTTGAAGGCATCTAGATAAAGAGTGCATTGATTCATTGCACAAAATCATGATTAATAAAGAGATGATTTTGACAAGGCACAAAAGGAATATTCAATAGCAACAGTTTTCCGTCACCTTTAGGATGTGGATTCTTCAAGTATTATTGAGGAGAATTGACCCCCTTTTGAGAATGGTCACAGATATGGAATAAAAACTGGAGCTTTGTCTAAGGTTTTGAACGTGACATATTCATTTGGTTTGCTAGAAAAAAAATGTTGATTAGGATTCTGACCTATCAAATCCAAGGGCAACACGTCAGCATCTCTCCTTGCATGGAACCATACTCTATTCGCATACATATGTGCATGGCAGCCTCTGTTGCAAAAATGGAATCATTTCCACTTATATTCTGTGTAAATTTTCATCTGATACAAAAAGTTTGGGGGTCCTTGCTGAATTTTTACCCTAAAGAATGAGACTTTTAGACCAAACAGCAGTGCAAGGCTCATTAAATATGAAACACTATCCTGCCCTTAATTGAAAAGTTACAGAACTTTTGTATGATATACAAGCTGTTTAGAGAGTTGTATTCACTCACCTTTTCTGTCTTCAGCTGGCATTTAATTACCAATACATTTGTTTCTTTTTTTTGGGTCAGATGAGTTGTCACCTCATGGTTTGTAACAACTTTGGCCCCAAAGCGACATCATCAACCAATCTAATGAAAAAATAGAAGTAAAACCCAACAGGTAATATCATCAACCAATCTCATATTTGTCATTAATTCATTCAAGTGCGTGAAACAAATACTAATTTTGATCAGAACCCAAAAAATATAGCAAATTCCACTTCAATAAAGTGAAAATACAAGTTCTACATCCATGAAGTATGCCAAGAATTTATATTTGCTTTCATTTTATCAAGAGTGAATATAGGAGCCAATACTTTTCAAGTTCTACATCCACTTCCTTTCCCACTCCTTAGATGAAATTAAAAACCTACAATAAAAACAACGTCTTGACAGAATTTGTGGTGCTTCCATTCCCATATCCATATCCATATCCAAGCAATGAAAAAAGATAATAACCTTAAGGGCCAAAAATAAAAATCACCACTTATTAAAGACACAAGAAGACTTTTAGCTTGGTTTGCTTCCATGCTGAGAGAACCATTAACACGATTTGACTACATCTAACATGCCTACAAATCCTTGTGGCCAAATGTGTGCAAAGAAAGGGGTTAAAAGAGAAGGGCGAGTCCTTGATAGAGGCAAATCTTGAGGAAATGGAAGCTGAACACATGTATATATACATAATGGGGTATACAAAAACTAAAGACAATCATATTTTAATCTCTTTAGTGTAGGAGAAAGAAGCCAACCGAGAAAATAAAAGCAAAACACCTAAGCAGTTATAATAGCCAAGTATTTTGTGAATAATACTATCAATATCTAATAATAAAATAAGTCCAGCAAATATAGTTACAATAACTTTATAAGCCATTTCAATTGCCACATTATTAAATCAACTTATTAGGTCAGATTAGCATGTCTCAATAGCGTCGCCCTTATTTTTAACATTGGGGCTAAGTGTCTTAAGAGGGATTGTAGCTAGAAAACCATTCTCATTAGTGATGCCTATGGTTCACACTAAGACCAACCTTGACTTTAATGCATTCATACGGAGCTAATACATAGCGATCACGATCAACATTTTAATGTAAGTAGTTTAAATCATAATGCCAATAAATTTTGATGGAGAAAGGACATTGACATGTTTGGGATAGATCTATTGGAAATGATATCATTTTAATTGGTCCTCAATGATAAAAATGTAAAATAATCCAAAAACACGATACGTCCCTCAATTCCCCTTCCATATATAAAATTGACGAAAACAACAAATAAATTAACAAAACAGAATATTAACTTCTCTCTCCAATTCGTCCATTGTAATTGCAACTCGACAATCACAGTATGACTTCCCATAAAATTTATCCAATTTCAACTTTATAAAGAATGCCAAAAAAACTTAAATGCATGAAACATCTTGTTTATTTGAACTTTCACCTAAATAAAAAATAAGCACTCAGCACAAATTTTTTAAAAAGATGAAAGAGAATAAAAGTAAAAGAACATATCTCACAAGCAAGACTGGTGACATCAAAAGGAAGAAACATTGTTGCATACATGTGCTCAAACAGAGTGTTTTGGGCATGCAATTCCATGAACACATTCTTTTCTAACCCCTAATCTTATTTTTGAACTTTACCATGTGTATTGTACAAAAAGAACCCGGAAATTTAACTTACAGTATATTTGTGACAACCTTTTAAATCTCTGAGAAAATTATCAAGACAAGCCTAAAAAGTTTGGATTGGAAATATTCATAACTACGGAAAAGACTATGGTACCAACAACGACGTATCCAAAAATACCAAAGTTAGAAGTTAAGTTACACATTGTAAAAGAAAAATTATAACTATTTATGGTCGAACACAATATTTCATGTTTATAATTCGACCTTAAAACGTTGTAATTTTTGATACAATACCTCGATCGTAATCTTCCTCAATAATTAACAATATCATATTAAAGGAATTTTCCAAACTTTTGGACATATGATGGCCTTCGTGCCATCATCTAATCCATCTTTGCTTGAATTCCAATAAACTTTGGAATGCTTGAATACGGTATGGCACAGTCGTACGAGGCAACCTTTTTCTTTTTTTTTTTTTCATTTTGTTTTGTGTTGAATGGTGATTGAATCTACAAAATACAAAATTGCATTCTTTTAATCATGGTAGAGTATATAATTGGTAAAGAACACGTACATGATCTTGCTCCCACAAATACTGTGCTTTATTATTATTTCTATTTGTCAATCAATAATAAAGTTTTAAGAATTATATATGAACAAGTTGATAAGAAAAAATATTTTTAACCAGTAGATGGACAAAATAGGTTGATCAACTGTTGAAATTATTTTGAAAGAGGATTCAAATCAATCCTTGGTCATTCATCATCTATACATTGGTGGGGAGCACACTTAAATATAGATCATCTTAGTTGGACTCATCACATAGAGGATCAATCAAAGGAATTGAGGGACCCGACATCTTACTTTGAGGTCCGGGCAGCACAGAACATTGAGGGAATCAAATAGACAATCTACTGTAAGTTCAACTTTTTTTTCCACCATTCTTTAGTCACTTATCCAAATTAGCTGAAATTTAAATAAAACCAAGTATTTAAGAACAGATTATATTAACAACGAGTGTATTTGTGTGAGTTTTTGAGAGAGAGAAAGAGAGAAAGAGAGATCAAAAGTACCTTAGGTGGAAGTCATCATCCTATCATTTAAGGCTCCTTGGAAAGCAGTACGGAAATTACCAATCTGGCTCTCCCACTGGATGTAAACGTGTTCATTATTAAAGACGGAAAAAACTGTGAAAACATAGCACTTCTTGAAGAAAAATGCATACCCATTACAGGAAACATAGAGATTCAAACCCTACAATCGTCAACCATAGAAACAAGGGAAAATATGATACCCAAAAAACCTAGGGTTTTAGCAATTGCAAGAATATCAGAAATATAATAATTTCAAGAACATTGAGAATGAGAAAGCTAATTTTCTTGACTCATTAAATTAATAACAATGAATTTAAGAAAAGCAAACCTGAAGAAAATCACACATTCTTGACGCTTGGTGTCGTTACTGCTAAGCAGTGCGATTGAGCCTCAAAGAAAATGAAAGTTACAATAGCTACCGTAACGCCTAGGTCTGTGGAAGATGAAGACAAGGGATATGAATTTGTAAGAAAGAGAGAGAGAAAAGAGGGAAAGAAAGTCGGAGAGAGGAAGAGGTCGTAACGGCTAAGAGAAGTAGAGCCTCTAGGTCTGCGAATTTGTGGAGAAAATATTTCATGCTAGGCAGTACCAAGTTGGCATCATTATGTGGTACTCACCACCGATTAGAATAGGCCATCTCAATAACATGTCTGACAATGTCAGAAAATATCAACTCAGCCATATTGCTGATGTGGTTAACGGGAATAACATTTTCCATCTTCTCCCTCCTCTGTTATTTCTCTCTCTACTGCAACTAATCATTTCAGCCGTCCACCCTATTCATTGTTGACCTTTCATCTCTGAATTTTCTTAATTCTTTTCAAACACCTCTCTCTCTCTCTCTCATCTCTCAGCCCATTATCTCGCTTCTTAGTTCCTCCATCCTGTCATTTTTTTCTGGTAAGCCATATTGTCTATCTCTCTCTCTCTCTCTCTAAACCCATCATCTATCTTCATTTCTACCATTATTGGTTTGTTCTTCTTCACACAGAGTGTTCGATCTCTTCGTAACCATTGCTTTATTTTTTAGCCTTTGTATTTTTATGGCTTATAGCACCATCCTTCTTTCCGTTTGCTTTCTTTTTCTCTCTCCTCTCATTTAACGAGTGAGCTACACAAAGTATTCTTTGAAGATCAAGCTCCCACACGAGATTCTTCCAATAAGTTTTTTATGGGTTTTGATACCAACTCATATGTTGCGGGTTTGGTTCTAGCGGATCTGATCGAAAAATTATCGACGAGAAGATAAAGCAACAGAGTTGTTGAGGTTGAAGTTGCATTCCCCAGACTTAGTGTAGTGGACAAGTGGCATGTTGTAATCACAGGTGGCAACTCGCCATGATGCATGCATTTGAATGGTGCAATAAGTATTTGGTTGGGCAAAGGATAAAAGATAAGAACAAGATTGGACCTTATCTAATTGGATTGTAATTTGTAAAGCCACTTCAGCTGGGTCTTGTACCTATAGTAATTTAACATTTTAGATGATTTCTTAGAAGTTATTTTCTGGATTTACTTGTCCAAATTCAAAGTTCTAATAGTTCAAACTTCATTTTGTATTATTATTTGTTCTTATAATTCTTAATTTACTCCTTGTAATCTGGTTGGAAACAAAAGTTATTTGTTTTTTTAAATTAGTTTTTTTTCTTTTTATTTAGGAAGTAAATTGTAAGAAGCAATGTTATCAGAACCGGACTGGCGATCGAACCGGCAAAGGGACCGGGTCAATGGTTCACTGATTCAACCGTTGAGTCATCTGATCGGACCGGTCATATAATAAAAAAATATATATAATAATTATAAAACTTAATAATTTAGTTAAAAAATATAAAATACATAAAATTTGCCATAAAATTAATGAAATTAAGTAACAAAATGAGAGTTATTGTATTTTAAAGCAAAGTAAAGAGGTTAAAGTAAATTATAAAGAAAAAGAAGTGGTGTCATTTTATAATTTTTTCAAGAATAAGGTTAAAAAAAATCAACTATTTACTGATTTAGGGCAAAAAAATTTATTTATGTAATTTAATTTTTAAAAACCGATTTTTTTGTTAAAAACCGGCTGATTTTTCGATTTTTGTTAAAAATCAGCCGATTTTTCGGTTTTTAGCCGGTTCACTTCCTTAAACGGTTCAACTAAGGAACCGGACCGATTAGGGTCCCGGTTCACGGTTGGACCGATCTGGTCCGATTCTGATAACACTGGTAGGAAGTCTACTTAACCCACTAATTCTTGTGATCACAATTGGTAAGGGAAATCTTCTTAAACAAACCAAATATGATTCTACAATCTACAAAATTGAAAAAACCTGTAAACTTACGATTCTTTTGATCGAAGCTAGTAATGCTATGGGACCAAAGTAAAATTAAATGAGTTCACAAAACATAACAACTTCGATAGAGACAATTCATCGAGCAGTTGGTGAACAAAGTTCAACCTAAGTTTCCTTCGAGCAGATTCACTTTTGCCTAAATGGATTCACATTTAACACAATCTAAGAACAATAAAAAATGGATAAACTAATCATTAGTTAACACCAAAGTAACAGAAGAGAAAGGGAGGAAAGGAGAAGATATCTTTAGGATCCATATGGATTTTTCTGATTTCATTGATTGATAATTTTGATCTTACGGCAGTGTAATTTAATTTGATTTAAGAGTGGTAAAATTTTATTTTTCCCAACAAGAATGCATGGGATAACTTGGTAAACAAATAAAAACAAGATTAAACATTTAAATACACCCAATTTTTTCAATTAACTAAAATGCAAGTGACAATGCCACATGTTCACAACCAAGAGAGTATTGACAAACATGAGATTAAAGACTATGGACAGATCAGTCCTCCTACTCCATCTTCACGCCATCGAAGCTTTAAATGGAAGCCTTAAGAGCAGCTCAAATACTCGGCCACAATGAACTATCTGAAGCACTACTAAACATAGATTTAGGCATGAACCACAAAACACCCTTAGTAAAAAAGGGAAAACTAGTTCATTGAAGAGAAAGCCGAAAGAAATGGTGGATGGAGGAGAGAGAAAAAAATGATGTGAAAATATTTGGTGGTTGTATCTCACTTGTTTATAGTAGAAACTCAAAATTCAAAACCAAAGACGGGTGATCCAAAATTTGAAACTTAGGAGATGAGAAAGTTCTAAAAAAATACAAAACAGAAAGAAATAATAGGACACAGAGGAGAGGAGAGGAGAGGAGAGAGAAAACGGAAGTTGTACTACCATTAATCTGTCAAATAATTTAGTCCACTTTGCTGACATGGCATTTTTATGACACTATCTAACTTTTTTTATTGAGATGGCCTCTTCTAATTGGTGGTGAGTACCACATAATGGTGCTAGCTTGGTACCTACTAAACATTGAATATTTTCTCGAATTTGAGTGAAAAAATAGGAAGAGAAAAGAGAGAGAGAAAGTGAGAATAGAGGGAGACATTAACTGGGAAGCAATATAATTGTGATATTAGAGGATAAAGTTGAAAAAATAATATTTTTCACATTTTTTCACCTTTTAAAGTAATAATAATATAGATATATATAGAATAAGACGATCATAAAATCTTTATAATATAGTCTCCATCAGTAAACTGCAAAAATATTCTCACTAACATAGTTTAGCCGTACAAGATCTGGAAGTTAGGCCAGCTGGCGTCTTTCAAAAGTCTTGCCAGCTGGCATGCTAAAGACTTTTACTAAGGCTGTGTTAAAAGAGAGACAAGTTTTGTACTTCATTGTTTTTTCAATTTTGGCTCAATGGTCCCACACCGTGCGCACTCGTTTTGCTTAATTTAAGGCCATTTTGACCTTCGGAATAATTTTAACCCACTCTCTATTTTTTTTTCTTTTTTTAGTCATTTTAATTAATTAAATACTAAAAACACTCTCCAATCTATTTTTTATTTTTTATTTCACCCAAATAACTTTCGAACCTGAAGTGTCATTTAGCCTCTCTAAATTCTCTTTTCTCTTTTTCTCTTATCTCTCTTTATATATATTGTAACTCCCTTTAAATTATTAGAGAGTAGTGAAAATTACTTGAAATAGTTAGTTAAAATAAAAAAAATAATTGAATTAAACTTATAAAAGTGGCTAGCTACTAAACTCACTCCGTCTATATTTATTAATTAAATTAAATTCATTCAATTTTATTTCAACTTATTATATAGTCAATGATCAAAATTTCGTTTCGCTATATTACTTCAGTACAAAAATATTTCAAAAACAGATTAAAAATTAATAATTATTTTTGAAATATTAATCAATATATATAAAATTATCTTAAAACACCTCAAAATATCTCAAAGACATTGGTGAAAATATATTAAAATATCTCAAAACACCTCGAAATAACATTGATCATCTCGGAACATTTTTTGTTTCGATTTTTTGACATATATTTAATAATTTAATTGAATGAATATAAATAGAATAAACTTAATAATTAATGAGATATGTATATTGTATAGATGAGATAAATTTGATAGTTTAAAATATGACGATTAAATGAAGTAAAAAAAGAGATTTAAAAATAAGAATAACCCCAACTCTTTTCTTATCTATATAATGTAATAGTTTACAGTTCAAATTTCAAAAGATAAATAAAATAATTTTTATTATTTGCGATTGAGATAACTTTAAATTTACTTTAAAATTAATCTAACAGTTAATATTAATACCTTAAAATTTAATAGAAAAAATAAACCCATAAAAATATATTTAGAGTGACATTTTAAAAATACTTTTAAAAATTATTTCTCACTAATACTTTAAAAAAAAATAGTATTTGAAACTACCTCATAGCCATCACCGTCGCCGCCACGCCCCCCCCACCACCACCGTCGCCGCCTCCGTCGTGGCCACCACCACCACCACTCACTGCCGTCGTCGTCACCACCGCCGCCAACACCACTACCATCGCCACCACCACGGTCATTACCACCTACCACAACTATCACCGTCTCCTACTACCATTATTGTCATCCACCACCTCACCCTCACTACAACTAATTAATGCATAAATTTATTTATCTCACCTCTATGTTTGTGATTTAATTTTAAATATGATTACAAATATATTTATTATTTATTACTCTGTATCTTTGAACAAAGACAATAACTAATCATCGAATATCACATATGTAATAATATCACATCAAAAGCTGTGAATATTAACATCAGCATACTAGAACACAAACCAATTGACATTTAGTACCACACAAACAACTTGAGTCGACCGACCATCCATTAAATTATAGAGATCACAACAAAATATTTCGGGAACTACACCAATCATCTTGCGAGAAATCAGATTTTAAATTAGACATTGCAGATAGACACAGCAGTACAGACAACTGTTACAGAAATATATGTACATTTAACACACACCAACAGGAGAATCATCAAATGCTGCAAGACTCAGCGGGTTATGCCTCGAATGCTTAACAAATGCAGTAAATGCTAACCGACTGATCAGGTCTCAATTGACGTGTACAATGAAGAGTCTTTTTTATACTTCTTCACTACCACTTTGGTTCCCATTTTTCAGTATGTTGAACTTGCATAGAGGACAAGTAGCATTGATGTACAACCACTTGTCTATGCAAGCACAGTGGAAATGATGATGGCAAGGGAGTTCACGCAGTTCAGCTCCATCATCGTAGGGGCAGAGGCAGATGCAACATTCCTACAATTCACCACAAGGATTCATGTCAAATGAGAAATTATATTAGATGGATAGTATAGATCACATTTGTGAATTCGGCATTTGGATACAAAGTTAAGTTTAGTTGGAGTTAGAAAGCTTTATTTTGTCAAGCTAGTGTCCCAATCTCTTTACAAATTTGATTTTACATACGTCAGACTTCTTTTCCTAGAAAGCAGAGAGACAAAAGCAAAACAAAACCAATCAAAACGGAATTTTATTTTGATAGTTATTGAAGCATACACAAATTGCACTAAGATCCACACTGTAAAATAAACTGATATGTGCACTAGCCCAGATTATCATTATGGTGTTTAGAAAACTAAGCTACATGGATGAGGGATTCATGCAAGTCAATCCCATTGCGACCATTATGAGGCAGCTGTATGGAAGAATTTAATAAGAAAGTTGCTTTCTTTCTAATTTCAATGATAAAATGTATCTAACTATATTGGAAACTTACAGCATCCTCCAAGGGCAGAACATGCTCAGTGGGTGAATCCGTGCCGCATTCTGTCATTATTCCTCCAAAAGATTCTTGGATCTCTCCGTTTTGTTTCTCAAAATCACCAATTCTCCGGAATTTGTACTTAGGCAGTCGATCAATGTCTTCCTTAGTTGCTCCTTCCTATTGTCAGAGACATGTTAATAAGCAAGCCATTTAAGAAAATTGAGGCTTTGACAGTGAAAAAGCACTTCAGTGCTAGATAAAACAAATTTAATCCAACCACAGGGTCACTAAAGCCATTTCACACACACAACCCCAAGGCTAACTAATTACAAGCCTTGTAAAGCAGTACAAGTAACTTAGAACATAATCAGATCACCTTGATGGTAAAACCAGTAGTATTGAGGAAAATGGACAACCCAAATTAAGTTATCAATTTCGAAACTCATCCATCCCTTATGCATGACTGCTTTTGAAGGACAATACTTTGCAGACCATCAAATTTCTCAATGGAAAAACAGGGAGACCATTTGCCTGATATTAGGGTTTAACTTGTGCACCCGTATATTCTAGCCAGTAAATAATGTTGTTAGAAGCACAACTGATGCTTTTGGTAGCTACCCAACGAGGAGAGAAATAACGCAGTGGAAAGTTTCAAACATTACAGCATGTCCTACTTTATGTTTATAAGTAGGATTTACATCGTCAATTTTACCTTGTTGTCCCTCTACTGCTAATTACAATATTACGTGTCAATTGTTCAAAAACACACATACACCAAGAAAGACAAAGTCTCTCACTTTTGAATCAGAAATTATGACTAATATGAGCATTTGGGGTATTCTGACACAGTTACACTTGTTCCCCTTCCTCTGTTGCTCATGATTTTGGTGTTTAATAAATGAACTCATATTCTAGCAGGTTATTGCAAAGATTCTCAAGTAAGGTATCATGCCCCCTTGCCTTTCCCTTCTGTCCCTTAAAGAAGCAACAGCATTTCTCGTTGATTTCTCTAGTGCCATTTATTTTATTCTATATCCAGAGGCACAAATCCCCCAAATATAATTGATGTCTTGGCTAAATGAGACATCTGTAATACCTGATCACTTAGTTTAATATACCATCCCTAAGTGGCTTAGTTAAATATACAAATCCCTAAATGGCTTATTAGAGATAGAATACAAGCTACCACCAACTCTGTGGAAGCTGCTTGCTTGCTTCCACTAATAAAATGGTGTCTTAAAAGTGATTTGCAGTTTACGCCTATGAGAATATCAGTGAGTGGCAAAGTTAAGTTTCTGACTGCAGTTGAAGAATCTATCTGAAGAAACTAGTATCTTGTCTTTCATAACAATCTACAGAAAAAATGTTGTTTAAGGTATTACCTGATCTGCCACAGCATACAAGATTGCAATAATACAAGGTAGACAGCAGCAAACAGCAATGCCAATGACACATGCCACAGCAACGCAAATAACAACAAAGAACACATCAAATGCCAGAAATGTAATGCACAGCCTGCAAAAAGAAAAGATACATGTATAATCCAATAACACAACCAACCAAATTCTCAAAGTTCAGCCCATTTAAAAAGAAGACGAGTGGACAAACCAGTAAAGTTGAGGTGAATCACGAGTCAAATTTGGGCCACCAGCAGATACCCAATAGAATCCAATAATCCACCAAATAAATGAAAACATTGTATTAGCAGACTCCAGATGTTTAGCAACACTGCAGAAAGTAAATCGTGACACTAGTCATACACCTTGAGTTATAGGCATGCACAGTTCATTTCTTAGTCAGATTAAGGTAAGGATATCAAAAATGCATTGCCAAATTATGAATATAGTAAGTAAACCACTTCAAATTCTAAACGAAATAAAACTACCATTACAAAAACTTCTTTGTGAAATTAGGCTACTCATTAATTTATATGAATCTCTATTCTACATATTAATTGATCTGGATCAACATACATATTCATTAATAGTCTAGATCAAACTACATATTTTTTTATCCATCTCAATTCAATCTTTAGAGATATACCCCACCCATCTATTTTATAGATGGATACGTAGTTTATTATAGAAAATAAAGCTTCATATGGGTTTGAAGTACTTCTATCTTCAACGAATGGACTTACATTCAATGTGGGTCGAAGCATATAGTTGCCCAATTGATTAAATATTGTTAATGAGAATAGTAATTCACTATTCTTAATAATAGGTCTCGATGAGTTTTTGGTTCATCATGCTATTGCTCTGGGTTTGCACAACTACATTGATCTTATTAGTAAAAAGTGCTTTAGATGTGCATAGTTCCAAGTTAATGCCAGATAAAAAAGATTTCGGTTATAATTTTTCGTGCAAAGGCCCGAGACAAGGTAGTACTTGTGATAGAGATTTCTTGTAAAAACGCTATCCCTGTTCAGTTCCTAATGAGAAAATTTTAATCTTTTGTTTGATTCTATTATTATTATTCTCATTATGCATATAAGAGAGAAGCCGTATGAGATAAAAATCTCATGTACAGTTCTGGACTGGAGATTCTTTAAATTGAATGACGACCGTAACAAATGCTCAATCCAAATGAAATTATGCGCAAGCTTTACATAATTATTATGAAGCTATGCAACTTGAAATTGATCCCTATGATCGAAGTTATATACCCTATAACATAGGCCTTATCCGAAGAGCATACGAAAGCTTTGGAATATTATTTTCGAGCTCTAGAGTGAAACCCATTCTACCCACAAGCTTTTAATAATATGGTTGTTATCTGTCATTATGTGCGACTATCTCCACTATAAAAAGAAAAAAGCAAAGAAAGATCAAATCCGTTAGTAAATATTAGAAACAAAATAGGCTGTAATTCTTTCAACAAAGATGTAAATTAGGAAGGATTGGTCAACAAAATATAAACCGGAGACTGAATCTTGAAATACCCTAGAACAATACATTTTTGTTACCACGAGATACATTGGCAGCCTCGGATCATTTGATTGGAATGAGTACACTTGACGATATGAATAAAATCCACCTCTGTAGTGACCTCCACTCATACGCTGTACAGAAATATCATCCAGTGCATTGATATGTGCACATATAACATTGTTTTGGTGTATCGGCAGGCACAAACACTATGGGGAAGATTACGCAAACATGATACTGGCCCAATACCATAAGGAACCAAAACTTTAATACTGTGTCAAAATACCAATTATTTCCAAAACAGTAAGATGCAGAGATATAATTCCACAATGCATCTCAAGCTCGCAACGTTATTTCCATGTGTGTATCATTAGGTTCTAATGACATGTAGTGGAATCCGCAGAACCCAAAACAACTAACTGGTTAACCTATTAAAAGAATGCTTTAAGCTTACAAAACACCACAATGCAATTCCAGTTTTTGAGTTAAATCTGTCCCTACGATGTCAGAGCCATAACCAGATAAGGAACCAGAGTTTAGTAATATATAACATAAAAACTATAAATCATTATATTTCTAAGATTATATAATTGCAATAGAGCTGCAACTTTGAGGAAATGAACCTCCTTGATAGAACATACTTGAACAATTCACTTATTCTCCCGTGATCACGTACAATCTAGGCTCCTAAACTAGAAACAGGCAAACCCGAGTAACTGCTCTTAACCCCTAATTGATTCAATTACTTCCAATATTAAATAAAACCTATAATAAAACACAAACCAGAATTAATCAACTATTTTCGACACATATAGTGCATTGTAAAACCCCATTGCCCTCCAATCATAAATTTTATATAACAAAATCTAACGAACCACAAAAATTATCTAAAGCAAAACATAAGCAGAGGTACAAAATTCACGCATACCCACACCATATCAATGCACAGGAACTGCAGTTGCCGTGTTTAGTAGTTGCATAACATAAAGTTCTCAGCTTTCAGTTATTCGATATTCTCATCCTTGAAGCATGAGTAGTCTTATTTGCAAAAATTTCACAAATCACAATCTCCCAAAAACCAATCTTGCAACAATTTAGACCTAATACTATATCACTGAATGCAATTATGTGCATAAAGACCAATTATTTGCAAATAGTATCTTCTCGAAATCAAGTAAACAATAGATTCCACCAAAAAAATAACACGAACCATAGGACTTATTGCTAAAGCTTTTCAAAAGCACAGAAAGAAAAATTCTAAAAATGAAACAGAAAAGAAAATTAAAAATTTGCAAATTGTCACCTCGTTTCTTCGTCATTTTGATGCCTCTCCAAAACGTAATCCACAGCATCCCCTTCATCACTTCCCGAACTCGAATTTGAATTCTCCCCACTCCACCCTACACCTGCACCACCTCGAAAACTCTCCGGCATAAGATTCCGCTGCCGATTCCTCCTTTTATACTCAAGGCGTACACACACCATATGAAGCACGCACTGAAAAGCATATCCAACGATCCAAAGCCTAAGAGGCATCGACGGATTCTCATTTCCGCTCAAACTGAGTACCGCGACCGAAACGAAGACGAACGCGAAATTCCAAAGTAGGTCGAGAACGACGATGGGCTTCGAGTAAGCCCAATCGCTTTGTCTCGACTCGATTTGCTCGGCGGCAGCTTCCCGGACACGGATCGAGGGGTCGCGCATCATCCGGCGACTGCTAGCACGGCGGAGAAACCTAGCCGCGCCACGGAGGCTTGGCGGACGGCGAATGAATCGGCGGCTCCTGAAGATCTGGTCCGATAGCAACGGCGTCGCATCGATGTTGCTGAAATTATTGTTGTCGTCGGAAGGTGTTGCCGTCGACATCGTCGGAGGAGGAATTTGTGTGTGTGTGTGAAAATGGATTAAGGGAGGGTTTGGATTAGGTAAGTCATATTGGGGAGAAGGATGTGAACCACGTTTGTGTTTATTGGTCTGAGATGCAAACATATATACCGTTTAGTTTAAAATGACTTTCCTACGCGCAGTGTTTAAAATGATACCTACTCTCCATCTCGAAGATAGTCGGTGAAGACCATTTTAAATGCACAATAATACTACACATGCACCACCTTTTTTTTACCGTACCATCCCAATATTAATCATGAGATTAATGGGTTGCGGTGAATTCTTTAAATATTTAAAGATTAAATTCATGCCACACAAAAATAATGTACATATTATTATTATTATTATTAAATGTATAGATAACATATCTATGGAAGCCATTTTAGAGAAATTTACAACTACGGTGGTGTTTGATAAAATTGAAAATTGAAGTCAAAAAGTTAAATATTGAATTTGTGGACTATTTGATTTTCACTAAAATTTAAATACTAAATTAAACTAAACTGTTTGATTACTACGTAAAGTTGATGTTTGAAAATAAATAAATTTTCAGTTTTATCCTTCCATTCTTTAATTTAAAAATATTTATAAAATATGTCATAACATAAATCATAATTATTATTATTATATTGTAGTCTACATTTAACAACTATTTGATCAAAATAAAATAAATAACATTTGAATAACAAAATAAGTGAACAATAACAGATTGAATAACATAATAAGTAAACAATAACATCTGATAAAAAAAATAATAACTAATAAGTAATCAAATAATATTAAAAAAATACAACACATTAAATTTCATTAACAATACGTGTGTGCGTCATGTGTGTGTAGTGTACATGTCTTTGGGTAATTGTGTATGTTTCAGAATTAAGTAAGAGATTCCCTACTTAATATTGTAGTCTATTTTTAAGGAGCACTTAACATATTAAGAGAGTTTAAATTTTGGTTTATCAAACGGGTTTAATTAATAAGTACTGAATGCATTTATTTTAAGTGTTAAATTTGGATTAACAAACACACCCTATATCATCTTCTAAGAGGGGGTGGAGTCACGAATCTAAATAAGGGCGACAAAATATAATTGATAATAATTCACTAATAGATATTTAAAAAAAATAAGTATAAGAATGACAAAATAAACTAAAAATTTGAGACAAAATTACTAAAAATAGTAAAATTTATTTTTATTTTTTAAAATAAAATTTAAACAAAAAGACGTAAAATATATCTTTTTAACATGTTTTAATTATATACTACAGGACATCAAGGATCAAATTTTTGTTTCGGTGCATCGTTTCGGTCACCCCAGAAACAGAAACATTTCAATGTGTTTCGGAAAAATTTCGACCCGTTTCAGAAACAAAATGAAAAAAAAATAAAAATTAAGACTTATTTTTTCAAAATATTGATTAAAATATACAAAAATATCTTCAAAATATCTTGAAACATTATGAAATAATTGTGCAAATGTATTAAAATATAATAACATTTCAAAACATTATGAAACACCTCGAAGAATTAGAATTTCGATTTCATCACTGATTCGTTTCGATTTCCTTAAAAACGGAAACGTTTCGAACGTTTCGATCGTTTCGAAATGATATTTTGATCCTTGCAGGACATACAACATTCTTTAAAATTTCTAGTATTTTTTTATATTTGTTTAATTGTAATAGCTAGAATTCTTACTAATTTCTTACCAATGCGCACATTTATAGAATCCCCGTAGTAAAATTATTTTTTTAACAATTATGAAACCAAGCTAAGATTATTCTCAAACTTATTGAGAAATTTCATATTTAAGATAGGATAAAATATTTGTGGGTTCATGAAGCTTTTGTTACCCAAAAAAAAACATGTAAATTTTAATAAATTTATCAATTAAGATATTTGTCATCCAAATCAAGCATAAAATCTCCTTATCAAATAAAGTGATTATTACTAGTAAATAAATGGGTCTTATAATATCAAATAATGATGATACTTCGCATTATTTGGCGAGAGGATTTTGATTTAGAAATTTGGTAAGATTAATATAAAGAGATATAAATTAGATTTTGAGAAAAAAGAGAAAAAAATTTAAATTTAAATTCAAATTCAAATTCAAATTTAGAAAAGCAAGGTGTAAACAAGCGAGTTTCCAACTTCCACCAAAATTTGCGAGTACCGATAAATCTTCAACTAAATGATCAAAGTGTTGACGAGAGACTGGGCAAAAACAGCCAAATTTGGCGCAATGTAAAAAAGTCCAAAAGTCCTCCCATACAGCATGGGTGTCTGTATGTGTCATCACACAGCTGTTATAAGTAACTCTGGGTAACTCGTGAGTAAAAACGCAGTATAATGTCACGATTTTAAAAAGAATGTCAATGATCATTAGATTATTTTATTTAAAATTATTGAATAAATTTATTAAAAAAATTTAACATATTTTATATCTATAATAATATGCTAGAACCCAATTTGAATTTTTAAATTTTGATAAAATAAAAAAAAACTCATCTTCATTATTTCAATTTAATCCAAAGGCTTACGATGCATCTTAAACCAAATTTATCCCGCCCAAATCTTTTGCACATTGCCCAACTCAATTGTCTGACATAACGCCAACGTCTCTCTTCTCTTCTCTCTCTCTCTCTCTCCTCCTTTGCGACCTCTCTACTCTCTCTCACCCATCATCGGCCACCCCACCGTCAACGACACTGCCATCCACGTAAGCGCTCTCTCTCTCTCTTTCTACACAGTTGAACAAACACACCCCCACCCACCCAGAGCACGCATGCACGCAGTCACACACACACATATCACAGCACACCCAATCTGTTAATCTAGGCTTTTGAATTGGGTGTCTCCACAACACACACACACTGATCAGGCACACAACACACACAGAACACTCATACTCACATACATAACACATCAACACACGCACACACAAAAGCATAGTCCACACAGACACACACATATAGTCACACACATATTTGGGTGTTAATTTGGGTTTTTACACACATACAAACAACAATTGGGTGTTTAATTAGAGTGTTAATTTGGGTTTTTTAATGTGAGTGCTCCCAAATTAAACACCCACATTAATGTTAATTTTGCATGCGATGCCGGTATTATTCTGCCAATCCATCGCTAATTTGATGGGTATGCATTTCCCATTGGCTTTTGGCATACAAGTTGTTTGCTAAAATGCCTTACACAAATTATTTGTATTCATTCATTGGTTGCAGATCTGATTAAGACAGACAAGAAGAGGAATTAGCTTTGGCTTCTCATTGTTAGATTAAAAAATTTGTGTCATTTTCTTATCTCATTTTTTTTTGTATGCAACCTCTTTCTTTTCCTAGATATGAGCCTCTCTGCCTCTGTCTTCGTCAACTAAGATGTCATTGAAGCCGCAAAGAGAGCTCAAAGGGTCGACTGTTCCCAAATCAGTTGGTTGTATTCAGTTTCAACCTGCCTAATTTATGATCTTCTCTTTCTTAATACTTGGGTTTAATGTTGCCTAATTAGCTGACTTTCGTTATTACTATTTCCATAGTTTGGTAACCAGTTGATGGACTTTTTTTTGTTGAACTCGGTTGTACTTTAATAGATCATACATCTATAGCATGAAGTTCTATTTTTTATAATTGATTTGATATTTTTGGGTTTTTGTGTGTTTTCTTCTCTGTGTTGTAGATTCTATTCGTATTTATTGTATTCGAAGTTATTAGTTTGTTAGGAGTAGCACACATTCAAGTACATGTATGTGTTTGTGATATTTCTGTACTGAGATGGATATATTTGATTTGGATTTGTTTAACTTAAATATTTACTCAACTGATCTATTGAAGGTGGGTTTGGGTATGTGTATGGTAGACTCATGCTAGCTATTTGATAAGTTGTCCCTCTCAAACTCTGTTAGCTATTTGATAAAATGCATTTGAGGTTTTCAGTATGATGATTTGATCTAATTCATTATTATTTTCCCACAAACACAATGATGAGAATACATATTTAGACCATGAAGAAAACTAAGTACATATTTGGCCGTGCTCTTCAGAGAACTGATGTTGTATGATTGCCACTTAAATTTTTATTCCAGGTTTTGCAAATGGAATCTGCTACACTAAATTGCTTGAAGTTTGAAATGACAGCCCCGACATCCTAATTTTTTTTTTGCCTGCTAGTTGATGTTTGATGCTTATTGAAGTTACTTATTTCTCTTGATTATGACCGCCCTGGTTTGCACTTAATTTGTCCAGTCATATGGTAAAATCTATAACACAACGTTTAGTAATCTATTTATTAATGGAATGTCTTTTTGGTTGGGTAATAAGAAGCTTACTTTCAATTTTTCTATCCATACATCGCACACACAAACCAGCACACACACACATTGTACACAAACACATAGGCGCACACAAACACACTCAAGCACAAACAAACTCAAGCACAAACAAATAAATATTAGCTTCCATGAAATCTCATTGGCCTTTTATGTACATTGAATCAATAACTATTGGCTTTGTTCTAGAATGTATTGGTTTGTTTTTGTCTTGAGGCTTTTCTATGAAAAACTATTATTCTTTTTCATTGGAACAGGCTTTGGGTAGAAAATATCTTTGGCATAATGTTCATTGTTATGGTTTGTGCTTCTGCTTGGGTTTGTTGTTCTATTTCATTATGCATTTGGGTTTTGTTTATTTGTGGGTCACTGGAGGCCTCACCATTGATTTTTTTTTCCTAATCGAAAGGTATGTGTATGAACAGAGAGAGAGAGAGAGCTAATCTCTGTTTATTATTACTTGAGGTTTGTTACTGATTCACTGAGTGCTAGAGAGAGAGTTAATCTCTGTTTATTATTACTTGAGGTTTGTTACTGATTCAATGAGTGCTAGGATGGAGTAAGATCTCAACTACGATGGGACTTTTATGGAAAGCAAAGAGGCGAGAGAGCTTATGGAGTGGTAGTTCGACAACATGAGGGCAATAGCTCTTGCAACGAGAGCAGCCTGCAAAATGTCTACACAAGAAGGGTACCTAGCGATCATTGGAGGCTGATTTCAAAGCCCTGGTTGATTCGATCAATGGGAATCCTATGAACTCCTTGAAGGAGATTGTAACTATCCAGCAAGAAATATTACAGTATGCCCAACAGATTCCCAGAGTCCACTTTGAAGCAATAAAAAGAGAAACAAATATGGTAGCTTATGTGGTGGCAACACAATTGAGGAAGGGTCTCTTACCTACATAGTGGAAAGAACATCCACCAACTACTTTGTAGTGAGGCAAGAGTTGGAATTGGATGAAGTTTACTCTATGTAACTAAACTCAGTCTATTCATAGACTTTTCTAATGAAAATTTAATTTTCTAACCCAAAAAAAAAAAAAAATCTTAGCCACCTTTCAAACGTGGGTTATATTTGTTCATATGTATCAGAATTTGTCACCATGCCAAATATGAGATTAGACGCAATATGATATGGGTTGCGACGCTTTTTAATCGAGTCACGAAAAATACAACTTATATGGGTTTTTTTTTATTTGCATTAGGAAAATTTTTTTAATAGTAGATGAGATGAATTTGAATCCATTTTTCTAAATATTCATGTCTCTTCTCCTTCGAAAAAAGGAAAAATCCTTGGATGTTGTGGGAAACAAATATTTTCTATTAGAATGGAACTCAAAAACTATACTTTTGGTTTTATAATATATTTAAAGTAAGTGAAGTTGCTAATTTGAAATAAAATTTTATTTTGATTTTGATTGAAAGATTTGGTGCCACAAATCAAATGCTACACAAAATATATAGGAGGGAAATGTAATTCACATTCATGTGATTATAATATTTTGAGAAAATAAAAATACTGATTTATTGACAAAATTTTGACTTTTTTTTAATGAAAATTATACAAAACTATTGATGTATTGCAGTTGAAAAGGGAAATGTGAATAGCACTAAAAAATAAAGAAAAAATATTTCGTACCGAGCCTTTAACTTCTACATTGCTCAAGATTCACCAAAAATAATAGTATTAATTATTTTATGAAGAGATGTGCAATTTGTTGATTTAATTCATTAACATCATTCATTATCTCCACTCGATTGCATCTGAATTCCATTCAATATTAAGACACATAACTAATTCAATGAAAACAATTTGTTTTAAGGCACTCAGTTAGTAGTGTTGGAACGTTATTCAGCTCTTCAGCTCACTTTGGTTGCAAAAGATTTTATCCTTAAGCGCATGTCTCAGCAACACAAAACAAGAATTTCGCTCGTTATAGGACTTGACCAAACATCTCACGACACAAGTTGACGATAACCATGCATCACCTGCATGAAAGTTAAAACCATCTCGTGTTTTGTTGTTCATATGTCGAGGATTGGTAAGATTTTACGTGTTGTATCAAATTAAATTATATGCTCCACCGCTCATGTCAATTCTTTTGAGTTTCGGTCTTGCGATCATACTCTTCAGGCAGAGTGTTAGCAGGCCTCTGATCCGCATAGACCAAGAATGATCCATGAATTTCAATATTTTTCAATGCCAAACAAGTCCTTACTCCACCGATAAGTTGCACCTTGGACCACTAATAACATATGGGCTATAATAAAATAGAGTCCATACCCAAAAATGTTCATCTTGATTGTCACCCCAAAAAGTCCATCTTGATTAAGATTAGAGGTGACAAATGGGTAGATTAGATTGGTTATGGATTAAGTTAAATTGGGTTAGGCTAAAATAAATTCAATTCATTTTTCACTCATGTAATAAATGAGTTATAATGAGTTGAGTTTATAACAGTTTAGGTTAAACTCGTTAACCTATAAAATAATTAAAATTTTAAATAAACACATTAGTACACCAACACACACACATTAGTAGTACACCAAAAAATAAATATACACACACTAATACACTAAAACACACACAAACTAATACACTAAAAATATACACACTAATACACTAAAATACACACTAATACACAAAAAATACACACACATAGATTAACACAAAAACTAATATACATTTAATAAAAAATATACACATAATGGGCCTTGGTCAATTGTGGGCTATGAGTTGGTCCATGGGTCATGAATCAACCGGTGTGTCGTGGGTCAACCCGCATGTCATGGGTGGTATATTAGTGTGTGTTTTTATGTGCTAGTGTGTGTATGTTTTAGTGTATTAGTATATATGTGTATATTTTTTTGTGTAATAGTGTATGTATTTTTGATATATTAGTATATTTATTTAATTTTATTACTTGTGTTATTTAATAAAAAAATAAATACTCAATCGAATGAGTACCCATTTATAATCTATATTAATCCGTTTAATTAAAAAGAATCATATTACCCAAATTATTTGGAACCCGTATTAATTAATGTAGGTATCCAACCCATTTATTTATAGACGAATTAATGAATAATGAGTTAAAATTGTCACATCTAATTAGGATGTTACTTCTATGCATTGTGGCCTCGTACATGGTCCAATTTAAGCACCTCTTAAGAACAAAAAAAAACAAAAGAAAATTAAGTTTTGGGCTTTGTTCTAATGAAAGGTCTAAAAAATTAGGGCAATTTAAAAGTTGACACAATTTTTTAGACTTATTTAGGTAATAGTACAACTAAAAAACTTATTTTGGATAAAGTGCATATTTTTTTAAAATACTATTATTGTCATTAATAAACAGTAAATATATGGAAACCCATTATCTTCCATCTGTTTTTTTTTTTTTGACAAAAATCAAGTGGGAGGTAAAATAAGTGGTTTAATTATCAAAATCAATCTTCTTCAGTAGAGGAATTGAAATGTTAGAACTGTGATTGTTCATCGTCCAAAAAAAACAGAGGAACCTGAGTTACTGTTCATCATAAAAAAAAAAAGGAATACGAGTTACTATTCATCGTTAAAAAAAAAAAAAAAACAATACGAGTTACTGTTCATCGTGTCCCACGGTCAAATAACTGTGAATCATCTTCGACAATTTCTTCACCAGAAATTGCAGGTGACATTCATTTTTTGTTTTTTTGTCATTCATTAATTTTTTTTTCATAATCTGTGTTGTTTGATTTTTTGATTAAAAATAATTACGTAACTGTTTTAAGTAACTAATATTCAAAAATTAATGGTTGAAACTGTATTGACACAGTTACACCCATTAAAACATAGTTACACCCATTAAAAACACAGTTACACCCATTAAAACAAAATCAATTTTTTTCCCCTTCACTCTAATATCGAGCAAACATAAAACAAAATCGAATGTAAGAATTCCCCCAAAAAAATTACAGAATAAAAGAAAAAATATACTTATTATGTTTATAGGAAAAAACTTCATAAATTAAGGAAGACTTTTTTTGTTGGAACAAATTGTCTCCTACTCAATATGGTTTACTACAAAGATCAGTTTTTTTTTTTGCACAAACTGCAGAGACGTTTGAAGACTTTTTGTGTTATTGTATAAATTTTTTGTCTTACTGTAGAGATCAGTTGAACACAGACTTTTACTGCATACAAAACTGTTCATTCAAAATTCAAAAATTAAAGATAACAAATATGTAATCTTTACATATTTGTTTCCTCAAATAATTGTCAATGATGACTTCATAAATTAAGGAAAATTGTCTGAGTAAAAAAGATTTTAATTCATTTGAATTTTGTACCTAAACACAAAAAATTTTATAAAAATTATACTTAATAGAATAAACATCTTATTTATACACTTTTACCTAAATAAGTCTAAAAAATTGTCCTCATGCCTAAAAAACCCCAAAAATTATTATGTTGAAGTCTCAAATTTCAGTTTGCTTGGTGTGTGTGGTTTGCGGAAAAAAATGAAAGCATCAAGTGTTTATGTTGTAAACATGAGCCCAAAAGAAATATGAATAGAAAGTGTTTTCCTTAATAGTAACAATAACAATAATAATAAATGCAGCAAATTTAGGTGTTAGATTAAATGACTATGAATAATTTCCTCACTCAGGCTGACATGCTTAATATGTAAGAACATTCAAGGTTGATCAAAGGTTTTTTTTTAATAACAAAATCAGTCCAAAGGGGTCCAATAAATGAGCCCATTTCAGCCCATTCTGTTCAACATTTCTGAATTCTTCAAAGAAGATGCACTTAGCATTGCCTTTTCGATTGGGCCAACTCCACTAACTCTAAATACGATTCTTCCCAACTACGAGAAAAGAAAGCAGAAAATACTGAGCATCCCAAATTTGGGTTCCAAAATGAGAACTCAAATGAATAGGAATTCTCGGATGAGTGAGCCTTGTTAAAAAAAAAAATTAATGGGACCCAATGAGAAAGCCTTACTTGCTTCTAATTAGATTTGGCATTGTAAGGGGCAACTTCCCCCTAGGTTTTGAGATGACCGATTGGATATATAATGTTAATATATTAAAAAAGAACAAAAATTACGTCAATCTATTCTGCGACGAAAAAAATCGAATCATAACTAAATACTCACATGATTTTTATTAAGAGATAAGCTTTGAACAACGATCTACTCAAAAAGTTTAACCCGTTGAAAAGAGTATAAAGAGGTGAGAACCACAATCAAATAATTGGCATGGGCTAATTCAAGGGGTGAACATTGTTATGTTGGGCGGTTATGTAGTCTTCTATGTTTGAACCAAATTACATTACCTTTTTTTTTTTTTAAATAATCCAAGAAAAAACACACACATACACACTAAAAGTGTTAAACTTGCCAAGGAAATTGACTTATTCAAGCCCCAAGTGGACAGTTGACGCAAAGGTTGGACAATCTAGATAAGAATTAGTCTTCTAAGTTTGAAAATGGTGATAACTACATTTATGTTAAGTCATGGTGAGTTTAATACATAATAAAACCTTTGTCATGGTCTTACTTCATACAAGAAATTTTTATTGACCTATGAGCCATAAAAGTTTGGAGAAATATGGTCAGCAGGATAGGAACATATGTACTCTTTTGAATGCTTCTATATAACAAAACAGACACATAAAATAATAGCACAGTTGTGACACAAGATATGACTATAGTACCAAAAAACGATTATCGAATTTCGTATCTAAATTTACAATTCAAACAAATCGACTTGTCTTTGGAACATGTCAATTTACGACTTTATTGTATCAGTTCTAACTTTTGTGAATCTTGTTGAATGGTAACTTTTTTTTTTTTAGATTTCCAACCATCCATTCAACTCTTTCGCATTGCATGGGAATAGTCTCCATTCTTACACATAAAGGACGACCAGGCATGTGAATTCTGATTAGGTCGATTTGGTACTTCATCAGTTCAGTCAAAAATATGAATGACTTTAGAGATGAAATGCCAATACTCCAAGTCCAAGGCCACATGGTTTGTCATTTTCATTTTGATCCTAGCTGTTATGTCTTTATTCCAATTCGCCCTTTGGTAACCTGAAGTCGGCCAATAGATTATGTCAAAGGTTAGGTTTATACCATAATATACACTTCTATCCTCGGTCAATAGGTGAAATCAAATTACAACTTCTAAGGTTATTTGTGGTTGATCCTAAAATTTTCATGATCGATATCGAATGACCCACAAAAATTATAAGTTGAATCATAAAAATTGTATTATGACTTAAAAAGTTACAAATTTTTGTATCGTTAAGAAACCGACAAAACATGCAAATCAACCAAGAAAACTTGTAAAATTTGATCCAATGATATCCAAATTTTTTATTCAATACCGTGGTCTCGACTCCTTATTATTCCCTCCGTTTCACAATATCTGTTGTTTTACATAATTTTTTTTGTTCCACAATATCTGTCGTTTTATGAAATCAAAGTATAATTAATATTTTTTCTTCTAAATTTACCCTTAACTTTTCAATGCATTAGATTAGATAAATGCTAAGTGCTTTCATATTCTTTTTCTTCCTAATATATATTAAATAAGAGTATTTTAGTGTTGTGTAATTATTTTTTACTCATATTACAGCTATTTAATAATTTTTTTAATCCCTGTACAAAAGTTTTAAACGACAGATATTTAAAAATAAAGGAAATATATAATTCGACGAGTGTTAATTAAATTTCCCAGAAAGTTGGAAGGGTCTTGCCTATTAATTGCACCGAGGAGTTTTGATTTCCTACCTTCTACCCTCTTTATTAATTGCCACCGTAGCTTCTCTCTGCCGCACAACAGAAAGTTGGGGAGAGGGTAGGAGGTTTACTCTATCACCTCTACTTCAATCAATGCATTTAGGTAAATCTACGGTGTCGATTGGGTGTCATTTTTGAATAATATTTAATATTATTTATTTAAAAAGAATGAAATAATATAAAAAATTATATATTTCGGTGTGATATCTAAGTCATGCACTTAATGCTGCATAGATTTCAACAAGAGTTACTTTTCAGTTATCCTCTTCTTCTTCTTTCAGCTTTTGCCATCATCATATCTATTCAAACTCCCGCATGACATTACTCTTTGTAGGTGTAGACAAATTCATACTTTGCCATCACATCTCCCATAATATTCCACGGCTTCGTGGCTACATTAACTTACACACGAATTTGAGAACTGGCTGGATTATAGGTGTGCCACTCTATTATAATCAAAATTCTATATTCTAAAAAAAAAGATATGCTGCCCTTATAAATGTTTAGACGAAGTCAAGTCTAAGGTACACACTAGTTCTCTTGTTAATTGTCTGTTTAATTTCACAGTTTTTGTTGACTTAAGTATCAGAATAAGATGCACTAGATTGACTCGATTGGTTCCTAAATCAACCACCATTTATTTCATCATTGTTGATATAGGATATTTTTTTTCGTAAACTTATCATAATACTATGTCATTCTTTCATAGTCAACATTTATAACAACCTACTCTATTGACATTAGGCCGACTTATCCCTTTCTATAATAGTCGTACAGTCACCGCTGATATTCGTAATTACATTTAATATTAGAGAGTTTTAGAGCTTTCGTTTAATTTTGCATGAACAAATCATTAGCAATTATTTGATACAAGTACCAGAAGCAATGCTTGTGGTTTTGGAGATATTATATATTCGATGACCAATAATATTGTAATAAGGTACTTTAATACTCAAAAGAAACTTATGACAAATAAGTCCAATGACAAGAGTTTTTTAATTAATTTTTTTTTAATTATTGCCAACCCTACAAACTCCAATAATTTGGTAAGTCATGTTCTACTTTAGATTATTAGTGTGAATACAAAGGGTATCTACATGCAAATCATGGAAATGTCAAATCTACTTTTGTCATTCAATGCTTTAAGATAATTTTATTTATCCTTTTTCTTAATGAAAATGATATGAGATTTCACACAAAAATTCTGCTTTGTCGGCATGTTGTCTTAGTAATAATCTTATGGTTTTTAAAATTATGATTATAACATAACTTTTGAATTTATATTAACTATTCATACAGTTTTATGCAATTTTCGTTTTAAAAAATAAAATATTATGTAGTTAATGAGACTCAAACACGTGATATATAGACCAGATACTAATTTAAGACAACTTCTCCAAACTTGCTTTGAAAGATAAATGAAAAACTATAATGATAAGATAAGCTTATATATTCAAAAACTCATTGCTAATGAGAGAGAGAGAGAGAGTCTAGTTTATGTTATTTTGTACCCAAAAAAAAAACAGAAAGAAATCTAGACTCCCCATTTTAAAAAATAAATATACTAGTAGTAAAGCGAAAAAATGAGTTTGGTACCCTCTCCCTTTCTCGGTATTTATTAGTAGTTAATTAAAAATATATTACTAATATTTCATATTTTATTTTATTCATCCACTTTAACTTCTCCATTATCACATTTAAACACCTATAATTTCTTCTCTATTACATTTATTGTCGTCCGAAATTAATGAAATCCATATATTTGGTCAAAATATTATTACTCATACGTGATAAACAGTAGGTCCATGGACCATAGCATGCTATATGGCCCATTATGTAGACAGTGAACCGTTGACGCACCGTAGCTTGATGAGGGTGGCCTTGAAAGTTGTGGTCTTTGGTGGAACCCGCTTGCATGTGAGAGGGTGATGGTGTTATAATGAAACACCCGGTCCCGGTTCTGTCAATTTCCCAGGGACTTGACTAGCATGTACTCGAATTTTGGAGATCCAAACACTGCCTTGATGCCCAACTCCCATTCTCTCTCTCTCTCTCTCTCTCACACACACACACACACAGATATACTGTTTCCCTTTGCTTGACTTTATTGCCTTCCTCTATTCTTGCCAGTGAATGAGTAGGTGGCCTTTTGGCTGAAACTACTTACATTGAATGAATAACATTACACTACTAGTTATTGTGTAGAAAGTTAGGGTGACTCTAATAAATCTTTGTAGTACTCTTACTATACATCCAATGAATGTGATTTTGTCACAAACAAATGGAAATGGGTGGGTTAATCTCGGCTCAGTTTTGGTTCATTTACTCAAATACGATCGAATTTCGAACTCGTGTGACATTCAAGTGGAATCTGTAATGTGTCACAAAACTTAATGTACACTCGATCTCGATTCATTTTATAATATAACATATAAATATTATAATGGTGAAAAAAATATAAAAATGTGATTTTGAATCAAGAAAATATATATTCTAATGATTTTAAAAATCGAAAAGCTAGAGTGGGTTGATGAACTGTGAATTAAGTGTGTGAGTTGAAAATTAAGACATGTAAAAAGACGCAAGTTTAGAGTAGTTTGTCTTGCTTAAGAACATGAGTAGTCTATTGGAATAATGGTTTTTGCTACAGAGGGTATATTGCTTAAGAAAGAAGAAGGGTACAACCGTTCTTTTCTATAACATACGTGTTCACTCCTACGTGTGATGTTGCGTAGATTTTATTTTTTAAATGGTTAACCAAATTGTCTGAAAATATTTGATTGTCAAAAACTTTCTTCTTAAACATGACATGAATTTTTAAAAGTGATGACGTGAGTTTCTAGAATTGATGGCTTCTTCTCCGATGTATACTTTGTTGGGAAAAATCTCCATTTTACACTTTAAGGTTGTTTCTAAGTTGATTGACTTCTAGGCCTCCGGGCCTGAATTTCTTTAGGTCGGTTGTCTTGACATGAAATTATATGAGCGACGCATTAGTTATGTACCTGTATGCACAAAGTGGTTATGACCCGAACCCACCGGCCAAGACTACCGACCTACTTGACCCATACTTAAATTATTGGTCAGTCCATTTTCTATATTGATATCATGCGTGGAAAACTGTACAGTGACAATGTACCCCATACCCCAAGTCACAAGCTTTGGCATTTTCAACCAAGGAATTCATCAAGAGGGTGTTTGGTTTGGGAATAAACAAAAGATGACCGTTAAATTATTCAGTCCATTTCATACGATACATGCAGATATGAATTTTTGATTTAAACTCTAATCTCGTGTTTAGTTCAACTTCGGATTGAGTAGGGATGGGGCTTACATGATTATTTTTCTTGATTTTATAAAAACTAAGAAAAAAAATACGTTGAAATACGAAATTAATCATTAAAAAAAATAGTATTTTAGAAGTTTAGTTAATTTTTATTGCAAGTTATACGTCCCCTACGGTAAATTTCTCCCACCGACAAGGGTATTAATCACACCCTAATCTCTTCGCTGAGTTGTGCTTATGCTTTATTTCACTATGCTTAGTTTTGTTAACTAGTCTATTATTTTTTAAACTTAATGAATATGAATTATCCACTATTCTCAATGCAATAAAAAAAAACCCTTGTTATAATCTACCAAACGTTTATGTGAGGCATTGAACCAGTACACATTAGAACAGGCCAAATTCCAATGGTCCCTTGCAATCCTCTTATGAAGAATACAGTAAGGCTGGAACCGCCCATGGCTATGGAAAGAGAAAGCTTACCCTCTTTGGGGTACAAACATTGATCATGCCAAGTTCAAGCAGCCTTTGCCCTCTTACTAATCTTGTTCAAAGCTTCCAAAGCCAGAATAATCATTGCCTTCCACAATCTTAGCTACCAAGGGGAATAATTATTCCACACTGACTTTTATTCTGCATATACTTTTCATGGTAAAATGTACATCAAGGAGATGTACTGTTTTATTTTATTTTCTTCCCCTCTATTTGTTTCACATTCTTCAAAAAAGTGTAATAAGAGATTTGGTTTTTGGAGATGAAGATAATCTTAAAGCATAATAACCGAACATAACCCTTATTGTACAGTTATTTACGTTTTGACGAGATATTTAAACGATTGAAAGTGATTGGGTATTAGAAAATAAACCTATATTCCATAAAATATCAACTTAGTAAATTAAATGGAATATTTGAAGAACGGAATTGACACAAAAAAAAACAAATGAGGCCAAAATGCCACCGAAATTATTTTTTGAGGGCCGCTGTGTAATTAACACTTTTTTAGTAATGGATAACCTGTGTTTTATATTTTTAAAAAGTTATTTAACTCCCAAAAGTTTGATCCGTTCGATTAGGCCCTCAAATTTAGAAGTTTCTAATTGTGCAAGATGATTGATCATGATTAAACAAAGAAGTTAATCTCTCTCTCTCTCTCCCTTCCTTCCTTCCTCTTTTTTTTTTTTTGGTCAAGCTCCCCTTCCTTCCTTAGTCCCATAATCTTTATAAACTCTTAAGTCTTGAGGTTTTCGCACTCTCATTTTACAAAATTCACAAATTCGACTAATTTATTCTCTTACTTCGTATATATTTACTTATTATTTTACTTAAATTTGTATTTGAGAATTACTGATTTAAGTTTAAAGATACATATCGAATTAGAATAATATTTATAAATTACAATTGCTATTTTAGGACTTTATTTATTTTTTAAAAAAATTAAATAGTTTGTCGCATAGTTATGCAGGAAATTTTTATTTCTTATATTTTATTTATATTAAACTTTTATGAGTGAATGTGTATCTGTATACATATAACATGATACTCTTAACAAATTCCTGCTATTTTTTTTTTTTAAATATTGACGTTTTTGCGCTGGTGCCCTTGTTTCCGCACCATGTGATCTAACTTCCTGCTTCCCTCACACCCTTTTCCTCCCTTTTTATTTTGTCATGAATAATACTAAATTGTACAAAAAATAAATAAAAAAATAGGAACCAAACAATAAAATATATTATATATATTACTCTTGTTTTACATTTACGTGTGTAAGCTAAACAAACTTAATATAAAAAAAGAGTCTAAAATTAAATCAATTTCAAATAAAGAGCTCAACTTCAATTCGTTTGAGAGATGAGTCGAATTCAAATTTAGAAGTCAGAACTCAAATAAGATATGTTTGAAGTTGATCACAATTTGATGTTGGGCTATTCTCATTTTCATGCCTATTAAATAAGAAATATAATATTTTATTTTAAGACTGTATTGAATAAAGTCTTTGATTAGATCCCTATATCATTGCTAAAAATATTTAATTAATTTTAAATTTTAAAATTTAATATTAAATAAAATTCAGTTTTAACTTTATGAATACATTTAATTAAATCTTTTAAGTTAAATTATTAAATTAAATATAAATAAAACTTTTCGAATTGTTTTCTTGGATATATAATCTTATAGTGAAGCCCATCTCATCCCACATCTGATAAGATTAAAAACACGGCTTCTGTCAGTAAGAACCGCAAAATCACAGCCAACCTGTGTTCGTGTTGATGTGATAACAACGCTCCTCAAACGCAGCCAATACATGAGAGAGAGCGAGAGAGCAGCCAAACCAGAGGAGCCTTTTGCATTAAATGCTGGGCCAGGGGCTGCCCCAACAGATTCTGCATGCTCATTTAATGTCCCTGCAGACCCCATTCCCCAACCACCCTCCGCCATCTTCATCACCCTTCACCGCCCTCATTCCCATCCGCATACGTAAATATATATATATATATATATGTGTGTGTGTGTGTGTGTGTCTGTTTGTACTGTACTCGTGTCAATCAATAATATTGAGTTTGTTTGAAATTATATGCGAAGAATTATAGCTTAAATTTTTTTATTAAAAAGTCAGAATTAAAAAAATTCTTTAAAATTATATGGAGTGTTCTTTAAAAAGCTCAAAAAATTCAAAATCCGTTTTAAATAACTTTTTATTTTTATTTTTTGATATTTTGTATAAAAATAAAAAAATAATTATATGTATATCTAGATTACGTATAATAATAATTCTCAAAATATATATTTCAAAAATTTTTACATCATTAATAATACTTTATGAATATAATAAATTAAAAAATTATGTACAACTTTGACAAAATTTTAAAAAGTCAAAAACTTTTTTTTTATAAAATCAGCTTGTTAAATCAGTTTAGATAAGCATTTTTTGAGTTCAAAAGACTGCTGCATAAGTTGATAAAAAAAAAAAAAAACTAAGGTTCAAATGAACATGGCTTTGTTTACTCGAAAGTCCTACAAAAATTATTTATTTAAGGTAGGTTCAAACATGCTTTGTAAAGTTCTGATATAAAATCTTGAAAAATAAATGAATTAAACCCCACTAATTAGGGATCTGAATCCACGCTACTAGCCTACAAGTAATGAAAAACTTGTAATCTTAGGGGATTTTGGTAAGGGGGTACGGCACTTGTCAAGGTGAGTTTAGGAAAAAAATAGTTTAAAAGATCTCCAAATCTTATGTTCGGATTAAAAATTTATTCTCTGGTTGCTAAACCTGACTCGTAATTGACCCAAAAATTAAATCCATAATTTTAGATTTTATCAAACCTAAGGGAGGAATGAGTTTAAAAAAAATGAATAAAAAAATAAAACTATAAAAAACAATTATATCCTTTAACATGAGTATAAATTTAATTAATTAAAGATAAAATAATTATTTAATAAATAATTATGATAAATTCGTAAATTTTATATGTATGTATTACATATCAAATATAGGTATGCACCAAATTAATTGTTCAATCTCATTTTTGTAAAAAAAAAATTGGGTTTAAAAGAGTTTGAAGAAACCAAAATTCATCCAAACTCCTCCTTCAAAATTCATCCAATCTCCTTCCCCTAAATTCTTCCAAACTTGGCCAAAAAAGGTTATGGATGCCAAGGGCAAAGCAGTAAATTTAAACTAGTGACAGAGACTAAAAGATATCAAAATCAAAACCCACCAAAGTTGACATAAAAATTTTGAGGAAGCTGCCGACAGAAGCATACAATTTGTCCAAACAAAGATAAAAACAAATCAAATATTTAGTTAGTGACAAATACACCCCTATTATTCATCATTAATATTTTTCTTCACTTGTCACCATTGAAACTCCCTATGCTTTCGTTCAAGTTCTTGAGCCAACTCACGGGTCAACCCGAGTCAATACCCGAACCACCACCATTGCATTGTGTTAAGAACATTACTCCGGCATTGAACCACCGTGGTCCACCCTTGTTCTTACCACCTGGCAAGGGTTGTTTCCAGCGCGGTTCGTTCTTGACTCAACACCCCCAAATTGCGAATTTTATGCTCCACGCACAAATCAACACAACCTTAAAACCTTAAAAACTTGGAACAAACATGCCCTAGTTAGTAAATTCATCGTTACATTATTAATCCTGTGAGACTCACGTGACCCAGATCAGCTTTCACATTGTAGGGCAGCTTTGATCTTCTGGACGGTGCATGATATGAGATTGTTGACCGTCTCCACAGATTCTACGGTGAGCTTGGCAGTAGGGAGGCTGTTCACCAAAATCTGAAATGCCACGGTCAAGAGGGACCCACTGATTCTATCCGATGAAGGGCCCCCATTACTGCTGGGCCCGTTCGCAGGACCATTACTGGCCGGCCCACGAGACCCTGGCCCATCTGGTACGATTGCAAATCCTGAAGGTAAGAGTGCCACGTAAGCTGAATCTCCACCGTTCATCACCACGTGCATTGCCGGAATGTCAACGGGCGCGTACACCACTAGCGACCCCGCCGCGTCTATGCATGTCTCCTGGAGTATAAGCATACTACTCTGGTTCGAGTTCATAGCCTGCATCATAAAAAGCACTCAAACTTCTGAATAATTTACATTACATGCCACTATTCTCTCTCCTCGTCTCGTTTGAGTTCATATACAGCAGCATAAACAGTTTCAATCTTGTCAATATTCACGTAAAATGCCACTGTTCTCTCTCTCTCTCTCTCTCTCTCCTCCTGATATGTCAGTGTCGTTACAGAGGAGAACTGAGTCAACAGGGAGAAAACTTCCATTAAAATGGTGACAGACCCAGAAAAAGTTAAAGCCAGTTTATCTGTGGTTTGACTTTCAGATCCTCCTAAAATAAACTTTAGGGTAAAATGGGGCAGGCCCTAGATTTCAAATCAACTGTCCTTTTTTACATACTTCCAAACGCCAATACTGTCCTTTACCATTCTTCCTCTTATCCTACACGACAACTTCAATCAAGTAACCAGTGCACGCATACGTGTGTGTGTGTGTGTGTGTGTGTGTGTGTGTGTGTGTGTGTGTGTGTGTGTGAGAGAGAGAGAGAGAGAGAGAGAGAGAGAGAGAGAGAGAGAGTACACTGGCACGGAGGAGGGAGACGCAGTTTCCATGATCTTGGCCTTTGGCAATATGGGCCATTTCTTGCATGGGACCACCGTTGGATAAAATGTCCCACTCGCTTCTCAGCCGTTCATCACGCAGAAAATCAAAGAGCCTTTGAGGGGACACAGGTAGCCAAACTGAGGTTGCAGCACTCAACACGATGCCCGGTGGTTCACCGGGGTCGTCGACGCTCTTTCGGGTCATGACCCGAACATCTTCATCCACATTGCCAGAACAAAGCTTGTTCCATTTGTGGACTGTTGAAGCACACACCCCGGCACAGAAGTTATCCGTCATGCGCTGTGCTAGCTTCAGCATGCTTCTTCTCCCACTTGCAGTTATAGCTGTGCATGCACAAGTTCATTGTTAAAATATAAATCCTATATTTTTGGCTTTTATATAACAAGATTGATTAAACATTGGAAAGGACTTCTGTGTACCAGTGTGATCTCTTGTTGGCACGGCGGAGGACATTAGAATGGCCAGGCATTCACATTGGCGTTGAAGAGTTGCAACCCATCGTTGGGCACCAAAGCCCATGCCAGCGCTGATCAAGGGCCGGTAGAGCTGGTGAACGGCACTCTCATCGTATTCAGCATGTTCCACCCACGTAACCTGCACATTGATTTAGAACATTTGAATTCGATAGTGAAAATAATAAACAAAGTAAAAGAATATAGTATGATGACTTTCATATTGACATGTTTTGATTAAATAAAAAAGAATGGTTCCAAAGGCTACGTAGTAGGACCCCATAAATACTATTATTCATCTGCAACCAATGGCTTACCCTAGAAGTCAACCAATGCTTTTGTAAGGGCCTTTATCTGATGTTTTTTTGGCAAAAGCTTTGATATACACAACTCACTCATGACCGGTATGTGTACTCTATCTAGGGTGTTAAATCATATGATAAGACTCGTTAACATAATACAAAATTTGAAGATTTGAATTTTCTTTAAGTCACCCACTTTGTAAACAAGTAGACCCACTTTGTAAACAAGTAGACCCAATACAATATAATTAATAAAACGAATCGAATATAGATGAAATCAATCAAAAAAAAATATCAGACACGATTCGTTTATATATCCATTATACCCGACACGAACCCGTTAACACTCAACATAAATCCGCATCACCCAATACAATTGACAAGCTTAAGTCTCTATATGTGAAATGAAAATAAAATCATGTTGAAATAGTGAAGGATACAAGCTTCGTTTATTCAGCTAAGGGTCATGTTCAAAAACACCATGCGTGATGGACCCCGGGAAATGGCTCAAGATTGGGCTCTATAAGAGAAGATTATATAACATAGAACCCTAGTATAAAGAGGCATAAAATATTGCTACATGAAGTTCAGGCAGATTTGAAGGCACGAGGCAGACTGTAAAGGGTGGCATAGAGATATGTATAGTCTATCTACCCACGAAGACTGATCCTCACGTGACAACAAAATAGCCAGTCTCGGGGTTTGACTAAGACGTAGTCATTTAGCACAAAAACAAACACATCACAAGGCTGGAACCAGTTAATGCACAGCTAAATAGATCAAGTATAGACAAGGATTGTGATCGAGACAGCATCAAAGATCGGAATAGAAACATCAAATATATAGTTTATTCAACTGATATGAAATTAATGTGTCCCAAGGTTCAGAAATAAGAGTAATAGAGGCTTCTACTCATAGAATAATCTGTGTAACCTCGATTTGCAAGTGGACGGGGTTCATATAATAATATGTCAGGCTTATTTTAAGCAACCCAGATTCTGGAAATCGAAGATTATAATATAATTTCCACCACATTGAAGCATCTATCTAAATCAGTAAAATAATGTTTAAGAAGGTTCAGATTCGATTCAGAAAGATCTCAATGTATTTGATTGGGACACACCATCACCGAGACTGCAGTGATGTTGTAAATAATTACCAGACAAACAAAATTCTTAGATGGATGAGCTCAATGGGATTAGAAATGCAAAAGCTCATGATTTTGACTGGGTGCTAATTTCTATTAAATGTTCTCAACGAAGTTCCAAAGTTGCAGTTTTGCTTCAACAAACTCATTAAAGACTAAAAGGCAAGACTCTACCCACCAAGGAAGGCCAATAAATGTGAAGAAAACAAGTTTGGAGCTGTAAAGCAAGTTACAAACCAACAAAAAATTGCTGCAAATTAGTTATGGTGACACAATTACCTTGGAGTACCCATTAGGCATATCTTGCACCACACAGCCAGAAGGAATCCTCCGGCAGCTCAGAATCGCCGGTGCACCTGAAGGTTCTCGGATGGTATCGATAGAAACATCAACCACAGCCCACACCCCCTCCGCGTGCTGCTTGCAAAAGCGCAGGAAATTGACCTCGCGAACAGGCACCAAGGGCGAAAGGACTTGGAGTTCCGCATGCATCTGTGGTTAATAAGAAGGAAACATCAATTTATTCATCAGACTGACATTTGTTTAGAAGTATTCAAACACATACTAAGAGTGTTACAACAAAACATTACCAGCTGCAATGCACCATTCCTGGTGCCCCCCATTCCACTAGAAATCACATCTGTAGTAGAGGTTCTAGCAATCATACAAGGAAACATCTCCGCCCATTTATTCTATTCGTCATAACACAACCCAAATTAATCATCCGACAAGAGAAGAACAAAAAAATATATATAGAAGCACTACATAACCAAGCATACAAATGCAAATCACAAGGAATTTAACCACAATCAAGCCAACACTCCTGCCAATTTCACAAATGAAATGAAATCCCAAGAGACACTTGAAGACAATTGGAACTTGTAGAAACAATCAAATACTTGTAAGTAATATTAACACAATACACAAAATGGATATAAAAATAAGTGAAAAATAAGTTTGATTACTCACAGAGTCCATTAATGTCTCCACTAGAGCCAAACTATTGATGATTACCATACCAGTCTCCCTTGAAGCCTCGGTAACAAAGCCATTAGGTTTCAAGCCAATACAAGGACTAAATATTCTCAAATACTCATCATGGTTCATCATTTCTCTTCCCCCTTCCAAGCTCCTGAACCAAAGAGGCTCGTCAGTCTGAGCCACCTTAACCAATTCCTCCATAGCAGCCAAAGCAAGCTCCAAATACATAGATCTCTCAAGTGATCTCTCGATCCCCGTCCCACCGGTTGTTCCTCTCGCCGGAGGCACCACTGACAAAGCACTTGAAATCCCAACACCAAAATCAGAAGGCCCCAAAGGCAATGTCGTTGCCACTGTACTTAATCCTACAAATCCATTGCCACCAACTCCAAGTTCCAAGCTTGAGTTTGGCATTGGAGGACCTATTGAACTGGCCATGGACGAAATGGGCCGGCCTAAAAACTTCCCGGCAAGCGCGCAAACCCGGTCTAACTCATCTTTCAGCCGTGCATTCTCAATCCTAAGGTGTTGTTCTTCCAAGGATATGTCACCGATTATCGCTGGACCACCACAGTTGGTGCAAATAGGGTTCCTCATCGCCTCTCTGATTGACATATTTTCAGCTCGAAGCCTATCATTCTCTTGCCTAAGTATTGAATTCTCATGGCGTTCGAGCTGAGTCTGGTGCAATCAAACAATCAACTTTCTCAGCGACTCAATACATAAAACACAAATATAGATCAAAAAGACAAACGAAATCACTTCAAAGATTCGAATTTAGAGCTTACCTTCATCTGGGTTCTCCGATTTTGGAACCAAAACTTAACTTGCCGGGTCTCTAAAGAAAGCCTTCTGCTAAGCTCTAACCTTTGTTTTTCATCTGGATGAGGACACTCCTTGAAGAGCCTATGAAATCAAACAAAGAAAATCATCAAACACTACTCAGAAGAAACACAATCCTTCATGAAATAAAGAAGTAAATCATACGATTCGAGTTCTTGGATTTGCTGTGGGGTGTGTCGGTGGTATCTCTTCTTTCTTGGTGGTTTGTCGGCCGCATCTAGATCGTCTCCGGAAGCACCCTCCATGTTATCACTTCCAGATCTGCTCTCGTGCTCTTCATCTCTGCTTCTTCTCCCAGTATTATTAGACTCATAAGTCTCAGGCATTCTTGTCAAATCACCTTGACCCTCCATACTCGTTTGCTGCTCAAAAAACCATCACACAGAGAGAGAGAGAGAGAAGAAGAAGAAGATCCAGATCAGCAAAAAACAGAAGGCACCACTAAACAAAAAGGGTCAAGTGAGAGAGATGTTATTGAGAGAGAGAGTACAAGAGCGAGTGAGAGTCCAGGTGGGTTGAACATCGACTTGGCTATAGAGTGAGAGACAAGGCGTGGCTGAGCAATTGCACCAGTGGGCATGTTGTTGCTGTTATCGCTGTTGCTGTAAGGTATATCGGCAAAGATTCTTGCACCGCCACCAACACCAGAGCTACTATCAAGAAAACCCCCAAAACTCATGAAATAAAGCCCTTTCGTTTCTCTCTCTATTAATCACTCTCTCTCCTTTTATTCTGCAAATCTCCAACCACTGCTTATGAACACAATGTTTACACACGCCAATGAATGATACACAGAAGAAAACTCAAAGAATAGAGAGGCAGAGGAGACACGAGGATAAATCCAAATGTCTCCAACTTCCTCTCCAGAAAAGCTTGAGAGAAAGAAAGAGAAAGGCGGCAAGCAAAAATCTTTTATGCTGCTTAGCGCTTCCTTCTCTATCCCTCTCTCTCTTAAACCCTCTTTCCCTCTCTAAATCTCCCTGAGCCTCTCTCACACTCTCTAAAACTCTCTTTCCCTCACTGAATCTTTTTGGGTACTCGCTCTTACCAAGTGGGTAGAAAGAATCCCCTGGAATACCTTAAGAAAACCCTAGTTTAGGATTGAGAAGGTTTCTGTTATCACTGTCTCTGCATGCTTGACTTGCAAAAAGCTTTCTCCATGAGCTCAGAGAGGAGACCTACAAGGGCAGAAAAAGAGAGAGAGATAGAAACGGCTTAAAAAGTTTGTTTCTGCGCCGAGAACAGTGAAGACGAAAAAAGGTGAAGATAACATGCCAATGTGTGGACATTTCGAAGCCTTACATATACATACAACCAAAAAATTACAGAAAATGGTTGGTTGACTCTCTCACTCTCTCTCTCTCCCCAAAATTATCTCTCTCTGAAAATCTTGTGCGAAGACTCTGAAAAATGTGACCAGTTGGACTCTTTCGGCTGTAAAAAACCTGTTTGACAGAGAGGAAGAGGAAAAGACAGTGCTGAATCAGATCCCTGTATTTTTCTCTTCTCTCTCTCCGGTTGAAAAAATATTAGAAATGGTTATAGTTTAAATAGCACGAGAGTTATAAATTTACACATTCTTGTTTGAATTTTGATAATTTAATAAGTTTAATGGGACTAAAAAGAAAATTAATTAAAATATTTATATATTAACTTGACTACCCTTTATCTTATGATAAATAATTAATCCTTGTCATGGAGTACTAAGTAATTTTTGAGATTTTTCGATAAATTTTGTACCTGTAATTTTTTAAAGATAAATAACTTTTCTTCGACGAGCAACACCTCATAGTACTTATTTTTTCTCCAAATGTATAAGTATATAACAAACATATAACAATAATAATCATATGGCTCAAGATTATGGAGAAAATGTGTTTAATGTTATAGTTAATTTACCAATACGAGCTAGAGGAGAGAGAGAGAGTATCCAAAGAGCAGCAAGAGAAAACTTATGCGAGGGAAAGAAATTATTGAAAAAAGAATAAATTAAGATGGAACAACCAACCAAGTGTGACCTTTTGCAATATTCGATCCTGACCTCCCCATTGAATTTATCATTGGTGATCAACGGCCTTGCCATAGGGTGTTATCTACGAAGAAAAATATTATAATTATGCAGCATCAGTGGATTTATTATAATTGATGATCGAGTCGAGTTGATCCAAATTTGAGTAGTTCGACTTAATTACCAATTCTAGATTCCACTAATTTGTATAATTATTGCACGAGATAATTTCTACAATAGTAGTGAGACAGCGATCTTCAAGCTGGCGAACCTGAAACCGTAAAAAAAAAAAGGGTCAGACAAGTGCCCGGCTAATTCTCTCCGAAGCTTAAATCAGTATAAGGTCGAAGGGTTTTGTTCAATGAACTATTTTCTGGTTCAAGTTTGCGTACTTTTGTCCATTTTTATGAGGATTATTTATACCTGAATTGACAATGATTGTTAGAGATCTCCAGTCTTATCTGGACATCTTACACCTGACACACCATTTCTCGTGCAATGAGTGTTTTCTACTCACGTCTCTTTCTATTGAATGCTAGGAAAGTAGGGTAAATATTCAGTCAAATGCAGAGCATTTATGTCACTCCCCGAGTATCCAAATTCTCCAGATCGGCATTCGACATCAACTGCGCAATGAATACTCGGGAGGAACAATTTCTCGGGAAAATCGATCGCGTTATCTCAGCTCATCGGCCATTAATACTTAGTCAACATGACAGTAGGCTTAGACTCCCAGAGGACAGGTGCTGACAAGTTCGCATTTATTTGTCTTGTTACTATCACTCATTCCACCATAAATGAGGGGTTACATCGCATTAAATACGATGTCAACTATAGTACTCGGCTGCTCCGTGTCACCACACCTCGGCTAACCTCCTCGGCACTCTTTGGATATCCCAACGACTTCATTATTCCACGTATTAACCTGGAGGTTGTAGAGCCAGCTAGAGTCCCGCCAACTGTCCCTCAACTGTCATCATTTTCGCAGTGCAAGACAAGTGGCATAAAGAGATTGAGAGCTCCATAATAACGCATTATTAATAGCGACGGTTACTCGCGCGTTTGGTGTCGCCCTTTTTAAATGTCCTAATGATGACCCAATTTTTCGATTCTCGCTCCCTGTGAGGCAGTATAAATAAGAGGTTTTCATACCTTCTCAGAACTTTTGCATCCTCAACCTCTCTTCAGCAATCAGACCCCGAGTGCTCCTCTGTTCTCCTCCGAGTTCCCTTCACCTTCTGAGCTCTCTTTTTGAAGACCACCTTCCTATAAGTACTTTTACTTGAGCTTTTTTTCTCTGTATTTCGTCCTTTTAGCGTCCACCAATGACTAAAACTAGTAGAACCAGAGGGGAGACGTCTGTTAGGGCTAAGACTATCCACAAGATGAGGAGAACCCAAGTGATCGATGAGAATATTCAATCCTTTAGAGTTAGATACCACATCCGTGAGCCTGTCTTCACTTTTTTCTTCGACCCCACTCACCATAGGAGGCATGTGAGAAATGTGGACATGATGCCTTTCTGGACGAAGACCATCATGAAAGGAGGATTGACATTCTCTTTCCATCCCCTATTGTTGGGCGGGTTAATGCAACTAAAACTCTTTCCCCTTCAATGTGGGGTTAACTTTTTTAGGATAGTGATGGGCGTAGTCGTCTTAAACGCTCGGCTGGGGACCAACTTAGGAGTAGATAAATTTTTATTTTGCTACGACCTGAGGTTAGTTGCCGAGGGGCGATATTACCTCTAGGCTCGAGACGTCTCAATGTATCTAGTAACCCACATGCCCGACTCAGACAAGAGGTATGTAGACGATCTGAGCACTTGATCAAGTGGCTAGTGGGTACCTCCTCCATGTACTGCCCAGACTTATATGCGAGGGGGGAAGACGACTCTTTTTCGATGTGGAACTGACTCCCAACTGGCAGAGAGGTAAAAAGGCTACTGGCACAAAGCGTAGGCTTACGCCAAGTCAGCCATAATCCTTCAGTGGGAGGAGGACATTCCGAACGCGCGGATAAATCCCCTATAATTACCAATAACTTCCACATTCAACATTTCTATGCAAAATTAAAGTGGTTTACTTATTTTATTTGTTTATTTAATATTAATTGATTACACTACCATAGTAACGTAATTTACCTGTTGCATTAAATATTTACTTGTTATGTACATCTCCTCTTTGTAACTACTTCTCGCAGCAAACCATTCAAGTGTATTGTTTGATGATTGTTTTTTTTTTTTTTCTCATTTTGGCATATGGCATTATTAACTTACATTATTGAAGAAACATTAGTTGGCAATAACTTAAGCAGTTAAATGAAAAACTACAATGCAACAAAAACTTTTTAATGTCAAAGGAGGCTTCATCACATTGGCACCAATGTTCGAGTCACGAAAATAATTATTCTGTATATTGGATAAGATTGCGTAAATTTAATTTTTTCTAAATTATGCAGCTGCGGGAGCTTGGTGCACTAAGTAATTGTTTTTTTTTTTTTAAAAATTCTTGATAGTTATTGTCTTTTATTTTACCACCATTGTCCCCAAATCGATTTATTAGTTTACTTGAGAATATTTTCAACATCATCAGCTTTATTTTTTCCTATTGAAAAGGGAGTAATGTGGCAATCTCTTCGTGATATTACTTTGAAGTTTCCATCTGTAGTAGATAGGGGTGTCCACTGGGCGGGGTGAGCCAGGCCCGCGAAATATTTTTTTAGGCGAGCCTGAGTAGTATAGGTCCAAGTCTTCATCCAAGTGAGTTATCGGCCGAGTCGGGCCGGGTTTCGGATACAAGTAAGCTACTCGCAATCCAACCCACAAGCTTATTGGGCGGGCTTGCTATGGAGTTTTTTTATATACAATTTTATTAAAAAATAATGAATATTTTTGTAGTTTAATATTTGTATAAATTATATTTTTGAATTAAAAATAGAGTCAAAATGGATAAAAATAAAATAATAAATAATGTTATTTTTGATTAGGGGATGAACTACATCTAATAGAATGAATACATCCAAACTAGATTATTTATTATTTGCATTACTCTAACCTTATTTATAATATCTAAATTTTAAAACTTCAAATTCTGACATCGGGAAACTTATTTTAAAATTTCAAATTTAATGGTATAAAAATATATTTTTTTTTCAGATGAAGGATAGGCGGGTTGGGCTTTTTGGGTCCTGTAATGGGTTTGAGGGTAAACTCAAACCCTTTTTTAAAGATATTGGATTCGAGTGGGCCAACTATTGAGTTTATTAGGGTTCAAACCTATTTTTTTTTGAGTCGGGTAACGGAACTCATAGATAACCTCCTATGGACACCCTAGTAGTAGAATGTTCGATTTGAACCATAATTATTGATCTGGGATAGTCGTGTCTGTCACAACAACACTACCGAGAGAAAGTTGGACATTTAGCCCCTCCAACATTTTTTGGTTCATAAGAACTATTACCATAAGCGGGTTCAAACCATTGACCATTGAAGTTCAAGACTTTCATCGCATTCAATTTCATTATCCCACAAAATCCTCAAAATCGTTAATGAACATTGCCTCTTATCTTCCTAATGTTGTCCCTCAACCTGTTGAAAAATATTATTTGGAGCTAATTTAGAGACTTAATCTACGAATCTAATTAATGGTAATTGTTGGATTGAAAGTGAGCTCAATCTAACGATGTAACTTATATCTAATCTAATTATTGCATTAAATTATAATTCAAAATAAATTCTTATGGCATTATTGTATTTTTTGCCCAATTTTCCTTAATTAAAGATCACATGTTTTTAATTCAAGTGTACATAAGCAAATCTCCCACCAATACAAGCTAGTAGTCTAATAAGAAAAAAAATTAGAAAAATATATTAGAGGATATTAGAATCTATAATTTGGGATTTTTGCACTGTGCACGCCAAAAAATTTCTTGATTCTCACTTTGCACCCTGAAAAATTATTTTTCTCACGTTGAATCTTGAATGTCATAAATTAATTCCAATCTGACTTTAGACTAACATTCGTTTTAAATTTTATTAAAAATTGATGCACATGCCACCCAAAGATATACATTGTGAGTTTATATTTTTACCCAAGAGTAACATATGTCAGTGGCAAGTACATCAATTTTTAATAGAAATTGAAACGGATGTTAGTTCGAGAACCATATTAGATCCATAACATTCAAGGTGCAATGTGAAAAAATAATTTTTTGAAGTGCAAAGTGCAAAACACTCCTATAATTTTAGTGTATATAATTATATTTGACATTTTGATATATCTTCATAGTACGAACAAAAACATATCTCCGCTACAATTATTTTGTCCATGTATAAGGCAAGCAAGGCATTTTTTTTTTTGTTAATTCAAAAAAAAACCTTCGATTGGTATCCCTAGTATTTTGATTTTTAATTTTTTTTTAATATTAAATGTTTTATAATGCATTCCACTAGGAGATATTACACATATAAATGTAAGAACAAAATCTTATATGCACTTGATTATCCTCCTTAAACTTTCAAAAAAATTCTCCTCCTCCTCGGGCTATATATGCTAGATTCACCTTTATTACCAATTATTAGTAACTAAAATTGGAGGTTATGGGATCAAGGATCATAGCTAAACTGTTTTTCGTGTTTATTACCGTTTATTATCAATTCTCTTGTCAGCTTGATTAAAAACAAATCATCTACATTAGAACAAGACAATTAAAAGAAATATTATATAATTCAAATTTGTAACTTAAATTTGCATATTAAATGAAAAGAGATAATTAAATGAGTAGGTCCTATCAATTTTTTAAAATAAAAATCACAGATCCAATAATTCTTATGGATTTAAAATGCTATTTGGGATCCGAGTTTGAGTTACACAGTATTGCTCGACAATTAATGAATTAAAATTCAAGACTTGGCCCCAAAAAAATTAACAAATTTTAAATTTAAAACATCTAGACTAAGAGTTCATCGATGATTCCATCGGACTACCTTAGGGTTGATACTCAATCTTCTGCCTCGACTGTTTACATATATATGTTGATTGATTGTAACATGGAGCACTTTGCCAGCCATTGACAAACTCTCCAACATTTCTAACTACTTTTTTCCAATCACCATTTATTAGCTGTTTCGAAACTCAAGTGGCGTCTTATTTGAGTCACTAATTCGATTTTAATTCAATCCATTATTTCACAGAAAAACTCGACATTTTCGCTATCTATTTATTAATTGTATTTGTTCTAATTTGCAATTATGGTCTGTGAACCAGTAACCTATGAGTCTATGATGGTCTAATTTTCTCTAAACGAGACCGACCCTTCATATGCCCCAACCAATCACCTCAAAATACTCTAAATTCTAAGGTACCATACGCTATGCGCAGTTAACATCAAGATAAAAGTTATTGATGGTTCCCAAGAGCTCAAGAGAGTGGGGAGTTCATCTTCATACCTTTCGGGCTTTAGAACTATTAATCGATTCGAATTTTGTGAATTTGAGTTTATTAAACTCGTTTTTTTAAATGTATTTAAAGAATTATTTAAACTCGACTTGTTTAAAAAATGAGTCGAGCTCGAGTCCGAACTCAAATAACTCAATTATTTTACATATAAATGAGTCTAAAAAATTATTCAAATTCAATTCGTTTAGAACATGAACTCAAGCTCGAACAGAGTCTTATTTGAGTCGTGTCCGAGTAGCTCTACTCGATTAACAACTCTATTTGAGTTGGTGTTTTTCACTATTACTAGATAATAAATGGTAGTGATGATAATAGTTAGTAAGTTAGGATTGAACAATTTTTGATGGGAAATCAAAAATTACATGATCCCTAAATGAATAAAAAATAGAATTATTATAAAAAAAAAAACTCAATTTTGACATGAATCCTAATATTATTGGATTTTTTTTATGGGTTTGTGAGTATCTTCAAGGGAGAGACAGAGGGTGTATAGTGAAACATCACAAAATGAACATTAAGGAAAAATAACTTGTGACATGTAACATATGAGTAGTGGGAATATATTGAATTGCAAGTTATGTTGGGCAGCCAGATTTGCCCTTATTTTTAAGCATTTACAAATGACCAAGAATAGATACATGAGACATACGTTACTACAAAATTTAAGAAAGATTAGATAAACATAATTTTATCCACGTATGCTGACCGATTATTTTGATAAATTGAAATCGGCCAATTCGACATTTGACATTTCCTCCACTATAGGGTTTCAAAATCATTAGTGTTACATAATTTTTTCCATGTATACAACTTCAAAACTATTTTTTCAATTTGACCTTATAACAACTAGATTAAAAAATAATTACCTTACTACTGCACCACGATCGGTCCCTCCCAAAATACCCAAATGTTAGCATTAAAAAAACTCATTGATTATCACTTTCATTCATTTGTTATAAAGTGCAATGAAGGTGGTGAATTATAAATAAAAAATAAATAAAAAAATAAGAAGGTGGTGAATTATGGAGCCAACAAACCAATATTAAGGACTCCCTTTTCACACAATAAAAATTCAACACACAATCCCCACAAGAATAGAGAACCTTACCCTACTTCTACTTTATATATGTGGACAAGTTCAATACACGTTTGCTCTATGTCTTGAACTTTCAATCATCCTTCCCATTGGTACATCCACAACCTAATTACAAAGGCCCTTTTCATTGTGTTCGTTTCTATTTTTCAATCCATGATCAATATGTTCACACTCCTGTAATACAACAGTGAAAATTGTTTTTAGGGCACATTACACTTTGTGGTCTCAAACTATGCCACGATTTACTTCGCCTCTTTTAATACTATTTTTTTTTCAGTATCTTATCAACTACTTGAATGAATTTTCCATTACTCCAAAACCATATTTATGATATATTTTAACCGGATAATATTAACGTGTCACTGAATTTCGAAGAAAAATAAAACAACACCATGTAGTTTAGAGGATAATGTGACAAATTTTCAGTCAATTTATTGCATACACTTATAATGGGTATAATGTGAAATTAATAATTATTATTGAAGGTGTGAGTTGAAAAATACGATAATTGTGAGAACAATGTGCAATAAGAGGGATAGTTGGAGGGGTAAACGCATTATTTGCCCATTTGTCGCTAAAAAAAAGTAATAAGGATATTGAAATTTAGTTCTAAAATTTGGTCAGTCTAGTAAAGGGATCAAAAGTTTAGACAACCTCACTCATGTTCAACATTTCTTATACATCTTAAGTGTCAGCGACCCTTGTTCTCGAGGGGACATATTTTAAATTCACTCAAGTTACGGTGGTAAGTATTTGAGTTCGAGAGAGTAGTCAGCATAAGCCTGAATACCCTGTAACAGAAAAAAAAAAAAAAAGAAAGAGTTTAGACAGTGAAATATAGAGCTTGACCTAATTATTTATAAGCATTGAATTGATAACAAATCCCACTATTCTTTAAAATACTCTATCAATCTAATGGTAATGATTGTAATTTATTATATCAACAAGTTATATCAGTAAATTAGATTCAAATAATATTACCATGAAATATATTCAAGTATCTAAAAAATGGTCCCAACTCTTCATAACCTAGCATCTCAACTTGAGCTTAAATTCAATGTTATGGTTCACACGTCAAGGCAGAGGAACACATCCACTAGGTTTATAGAAATGTCAGTCTTTCTGCAAATTTTGACCTTTTCTAATTAATTGATATCATTAATCCTAAAGAGCATCTTGTTTTCAGAGGTGCAATTTGGGCGTCTCAGTCTTAATTCAACCCAAATCTTGTTTATAGTTAGTTCAGTGTTGAAGAGACATCCTCTCGATCTTTTTCATAATAAACCCTTCTCTCTCTCTCTCTCTCTCTCTCTCTTATTTTAGACATAATTGGTTGAATTAATTGAATCTTTTACATGAGTAAATATTTCATTTTCCTCGAGGTCAAAGAACTATTCTTAATCTTCCTTTGCAGTCGTCTTTGATGCATTTTCTTTAATGATATCGCAATATTGACAAACTCTCACCTCGTGTTTAATTATTTTTTCTACCTATCATTCATTGTTTATCACTTAAATGTTCCCTAATGTTATGACTGACAAGTCTCGGTAGACACTGTCAATGGACGAGAGAGACCGGGTTGGGAGGGGGGGGGGGGGGAGGATTAATGTTGAATTGAATGTGAAGACGGAAGAGGATGGCCGTGAGCTTGGGGAGGGAAGAATAGTTCCCTCCTCAAAAGTGATGGGTCGTGAGGTAGATGGATGAACTGCCATAGAAAGATCATTTATCGTACGTTTCTTGACGTCTTTCCCCTCTGAGGACCCTTGTTGAGAGACCAAGATGTTCACAACAATCATTATCTCTCAGAAGAAAAGTTTCTCTTCAATGCAAATAACAGGATTAAGGGCAAATTAATCCTCTGATATCAGGGTTTATGTTTTGTTCATTATCCTATAGTTCACAAACCACAATAACACCCCAATTGTCATAATTTGAGATAGATATCCTTAAAGAAAAGTGTACAGCTCAGAGCTATTTTAGCATTTGAACATTAGTTCTATCTTAATGGGATATTTATACATTTGATTATGATGATGTGGTATCCACTCGAGTGCCAATCTTACGCCTGACAGTTTACAATTATCGTTCAATGTAATAAGTATTTTCTCGTCACTTCTTATTAATGTCAGATGATTAAATAGTCGGGGTCAAACATTTGGGAAGGGTCGTTGATTCATATCTTCACGCCCCAAACATCGAGTGCTCTACAATAAAATGCTCACAGCATACTGCCAAGTATATAAGAGTAGACGTTGAAATCCCAGTTAGATATTTCTGAGGACTAACCAGTTACAGTAAGGGTCATGCCTTGTCTCTTTGGCGATTACACATGAACCCCTTGCGAACAATACATTTAATGATAATTTGTCACATCAGCACATTGCACAAGGTTCACACTTCGATGACAATTAATAGTCGGCATAGGCCGTTCACATATTCGTTCCTCTACGCATCATGCATTCTTAGTCCTTTAATCAGTCTCGGCCATCGGTAGCTCAACCTACACGCTTTGCTGGCTCAAAACATCCACGTGTCGGTTCATGACTGACAAGCCACCTATGTCCCATCAATTGCCACCACCACATGCATGTGGTTGTTGTGTTTCTTCACCAATGAGGTGGCCGTTAGGGTGCTATAGATGGTTAGAGAGAGAAAGAGAAAAAAAGAGTGCTTTGTTGGCTCAAAACACCCACGTGTCGGTTCATGACTGACAGGTCACCTATGTCCTGTCAACTGCCACCACCACCATCACCACATGCTCATGTTTGTTGTGTTTCTTCACTTGATGAGTCACTCGTTAGGGTGCTATAGATGGTTAGAGAGAGAGAACTATATCCATTCTCTATGTATTTATTATTTTTTTAAAATTCTATTTAAATAGGCAGGTTAAATCCAATTATTAATTGGGTTGAATTCAATTAAATTAATCCAGTACAAATTTTGAGTTTGAACCCGTCAACCCCGCATCTCAATTTGAATATTGTCTCGAGTTTAAATCAGAGTAGAACTTTTTCCCTAAGCCCAACCCATATATTGTAAATTTGGATTTGGGTTGACCCACCCCACATTGCACACCTAATTCAAATGGCTACGTGGGTATTCATTCTGGAAAGAAGGTTTTAACATTAGTGTATCGAGGTTCTAAATTTGATTCTCGTAAGAAAACGTGTTGTATGGGCTACCAATAGTGACTGATCATTAGAAGGTGTATCCTTTAATTCAATCTACATACTTTAGAAGGCAAAATAGAGAAAGCCTACAATGGTCTATGCATAAAGAATGTCAATAAGCAATCAACAGGAACAGAAAGTTTTGAAGTAAGAATACCAAATCCTAAAGCAAAAAACCATAGATAAAAATGATAGTATAGAAAAGAACAGCTGAATCCATGAATGAGTTCTGCAGAATTACACTACCGGGCGGGGTTCAAGTAATTAGGTTGAAATGTTCTGTTCAGAGTATGGAGCCACTGATATCAAAGCCTAATAGTATAGAAGCCCGGAATCCAAATAAGATAACGAAGAAGCCACTCAAAATCGAAATTTAGATGAAGAAACCTCAGTAAGAACAAGCTCTAGATTTCTTCCCGCTTTCCTACTTTTCCTCTCTCCTTCTGTGACATCCCATTTTCAGTCAAATCCTATGCCAATAGTCTAGATACACCAAGTTCACTAATTTTTCAATTTGCCAAATGACTGAGATTCATCAATTACTAAGAAGTGACATTGCATTATATTTAATAGGAAGAGTAATAGAAATATCATCCCCATTATGAAGGGTATTTCTAACATAAAACTCAGAATATTTCGATCTCTATGGTCTATATACACTTTCATTCTAAAAGAACTACCTCTTTATGTAAGTTAAACAAATCAGAAACAAAAAGGAGAGCTGCCTCATTTGATGTGTAGTGAGTTCTTAGCTATAAGTAAGGAACAACGAGATATCAAAAGAAATGTACGTGCTTTACAAAGAACAGGAGGATGTGTTAGTGAGACGCTGCAGGTAGTTTCCAAAATTCTTTTGAGGCTACAAGAATCTTTTCCTTCCCATGAGATTCAGCTTTCTCCTCATATACCGTAGTTGTCCATCTTACTGCATGAGCAATTCGATCTACTTTGTCAATCACCTCAGGTGAATCTCGCATCACTACAGTTCCTTGAGGACGCAGCATTCGATCTATCTCCACTATCAAATCCACGAGGTTACACCTGCGATAATGTCACAAAGAAACAGCCCTCATCCTTTTTGCACTGATTAAGAATTTCTACGACTTTTTTGGCAAATAAAAGCAGCCTTAGCTCTCTTTCGGACTAAAGGGCAACCAATGCATCTACTTGCAAAACAAAAGCAAAATCTGACTTGACTTTAAGATAAATGATTTGTAGAGAGAGAGAGAGAGATTTAATACACAGGATACAAGACAAGATTGAGCTTACCTGCTCTTTCCAGAAGTTGGATCTCTTACAAGAGACTCGATGGCAGCTACGTGGATGAGATCATAAGTTCGTGGATATGTTGAGAAAGGCTCACACCTATGGCATCAATCAAAAAAACATAATAAGCACATCTAAGCAAACATTGTTCAACATGTAGCTGGTGAATCCTCCACAGCTAGACAGAAAAATCAGCAATAAGCTACTAATTCTTAGCAGCAGAAAATAAACAGGTCATGTTTGCTTTCAACTATAAGAAATTGCAGATAAGAAAAGTCATCCTAATAACCAACCAATCATGGTAAACTCCAATGAGGCCTCTGTCGTAAATAACACCAAGTGTTGAAGGCTTTTGAGCAGGAACAACATTCATCACCCACACGGGATCAGATAGTAAGGCTGCAGCAAAGCCTCCGAACAATGCACTCATATCCATGATGTTTCGTATGGCTGGAGTTCCCAGCTTAAGGTTCAATGATTTTTTGTAGTATGCAACCCTCTGTGCCCATCGCTGAGTGTCTGTTTCAAACATATCAATTCCAGTTTTCATTAGTGTGGCCCTGGAAGGAGCTACTGTTAGCCTTTCTGGCCACTTTGGAATTGTTCCAACAGCATCTTCTCCCTTGACAGACGATGTCCTGCTCACACATTTCTTTAACTTGAAGTACCTGAAAAATAACTGAACCAGCATTACAAATACATTCTGTAATTTGAAATGAGCTTTTGATAACAATACCACTGTTTTATCTGCTAACGATACCACTGTTCAAGTGAGTACTCAAATTTGTGACCAAAACTTACACACATCCAAGACTTAAAACAAGAATGTCCATAGCAATCCTATTAGGCGAAGAGAAAGATCCTTTTGTAATCAAGCTTTCTGTCTTCCAGAGATCGTGAGATGTCTATAGGAAAAAATAAAAGACTTGAAATGCATCCTAACAAGAATTACCATGCAGAACTTGGGTCATCAGGTTCATCACACAGTTCCAATCCAAATTCATTATGGTTTGGCAGACATGAATCTCCATTAGGTTTTTTCCAGATTGCAGTGTTCCCGTCCACAACAATCAGCTCATAACACCTTGCTCTCGACACCTCCTGGAGATCTGCCCATTCTTTGTCTTGCTTAGGCCACTTTACAGGGGGGCCAGATATTACAAGATAACCTCCTGGGCGTAGTAACCGGTCAACTTCAATGAAATACGATGCATCTGCAAAGCAAAATTCCTCTACTGTAAGTACGATTCAAGTAGATAACAAAGGTCTGCAACAAAGGAGGCCACAAGTGACACTAAACTCACTATATGCTGTGAAAGGGATCAAACATCGAGAGCAATGCACCAAGTCAAATGAGAAAGCAGGAAATGGAAGTCTGTGAGTGCCAAGCATTGCCACAAATGCTGGTATTCCTCTTTCCAGCGCAAATTGAATTTGTGCCTTATGTGAATCGCGTGGAGCAAAAGAGAGGGTTAAAATATCTTCAGCAAGTAGGTACCCACCAAAACTGGCAACCTGCAAGGAAATTGAATTATACAACACGCAAAAAGGATCACTTATTTGTTAATAGTTTGAAAGACACAGGAACTAGATTGTACCCCACATCCCATATCAAGAGCTGTCCTCAGAACTCCACTACCTATAGGAATATAATGTTTAAGTTTCTCTATATATTGTACTGCTCCATCAGGGAACATTGTGCCACCACCAGGAAAAATGAAGTACGGGCCTTCTTCTTTCATCCATCCCTGATGGCCTTTCCTGTCAGCTATTTTATTGTATGGCACATTCTTGTGCCATATCTGCGCACAAAACAATGTCAATTAGTTACCTACTGACCATGGCACTGATAGGAAGCCAATCAAATTTCAGTCTTTCTATCTCTAAATATGAACTAAATGGACATCCCACAAAGGATCTTCAAGATTATCCAAAAAGCATGCTTTTGTATTTATCATCATATTATGGTACACACTGTTGACCAATTTATTACTACGGATTGAGTTTTCTTTGTGGAAGTTGACAACACAGCAAGCCTCTGGCCTAGGGGACCCACCAATGCATTTGATTAAAGATACGAAAAAAATATGTCGAACGGTGAACTGGACAATTCTTTGAGTATGCAGAAGTTGCAGGCATGAATTCCTTGGGGCAGACATGGGTTTTACTGAAGGGGAGGATCAAAGATGGAAGCAATGAAGCCAGTGCTAAACAGCTTAATCTTTGGCTCAACAAGCCAAGCTCCAGCTTTTATTCTTACGCTTAACTACCAAGTTTGCTAAAACACCAAGCATTCTTAGACACTGGGCTCACTATAAAGCACTTAGGAAGGCTTTTTTCAGTGTCCGAAAACCAAAACATAAAACTTGAACCCATGACATTTTTCATAAACATGAGCATAACAAGAAGCAGCTTGGCTAGACCTATTAAAAAACTCAAATGTGGAGAGAGCCACAAAAACAACAGGATTTAGTCAATTAGCTTTTGTTAACTGAATTATGGTACAGCATGAGCAAACCACATTCAAACTGATTCTCTCAGAGTGTTGATAATGCTACAACCTCTGGGCACCCAAAACACTTGGGCTTGAACAAATTGTTTGCAAGAATATTTTTGGCACAAAGCTCGTGTTTCAAAAACAAAATTAACCAAACTCTCAAGAGCTTTATGACTTTCAGAAAGCACTCCTTTTGGCACTAAAAAAAGTACTTATCAGCCAATGTCACCACTAACACGAAACAAGCTCAAAAAATAGAACCGAAACATATTCGAATATAAAATCAACATCGACAAAATTTTATTATACAATGCAGTAATTCAAATCATAAATTCAACTATCAAAGATACAAAGTTTAACATATAAATAACTCTGAAGCAGAATTTTAAGTTCAATCCAAGTTTCTAATGTTTGAGCAAATAGCTATATGCCAAAAACAAAATCCAATATAATTAGTGAATGCTTCAATGATAATTACCTTGTGCAAGCTCTCGGGCCACTTAACACTAATCCGGTACCGCTCAGGTGGTGGAATCAAACAAAGCGGTGTCTCCCCTGGTGACGGACAATGCCGTTCCCTATAATAATTCATCTCTCTACTAAATTGGCTATTTCTCCGCGGATCTTCACAAGGCATGTAATCCACGGCATCGGCGGCACACGACTCAATGCTCTGCCGTTGGCCGGACTCCACGAAATCCACCAGGCGGTGGCGCTGCTTGGGATCCGATGTCGACTGCCGCTTAGCCGGCCGCACTGGGGCAGCCAGTGAGTCGCCAGAACGAGTAAACCCGAAAAGGAAGAATAGAAGCACGGCGGCGAAGAAGGCGGCGGACACTAAATCAAGGAGGCGCCACTGCAGCGCATTGCGTTTCGATGATTGTCCCATATTGATTATAACCAAAACAATCAAGATCTGTATATATATATATATATATATATATAGAGAGAGAGAGAGAGAGAGAGAGAGGGGTGAAGAAGTGAACCTCAGGTGGTAATGAGGATTGAAGATCTGATGAACAGAGACTCACTGGTTTTAATTTATTCGCTAATAAATATTAATTTGTATCGATCCACATCTCAAGTTAACCGTCAACCGTCCGTAAGATTGAGGTCTAAAATAGATAAATTATAGTTACACTATTTTATGTTTGTTATTTAATTACTCAAACCTCTCATATTTAAAATATTATACTTACATATCTTGAAAATTTAAATTTGACTAAAAATATTTCCCAATTAGACATTCAAATAATTCTGTTTAAGCGATATATTGTTTTAAAAATAAAGAATATTATATAAATACTTACATTATATTGGACATTCAAATGATAAGTTTAATTTTAAATTTTAGAATATAACAGATCCACAAAATAAAGAGTAGTATGAAATTATAATTTTTTATTATGATAAAATCATATTTTTTAACAATTATATTAACAGATATTAACGATAAAGAAATATGTGTCACATGTGCACAAACGTCAGGAGGTGTAAGAGTAATATTTTAAATTTGAGAAATCCAAATGATTAAGTGACAAACACGAGGGAATTTAGGTATAATTCATCTACTTATTTTTACACCACAAATTAACGGCTATTAATTTCAGGTGCGTATTGATACAAATTTTTATTTTTGAGAGTATAAATTGAGATTTTTGATTTTTGAAGGTACAAATTAAAATTCGAACGATCTTGTAAGGTATAATTTGTAATTAATATTTTACTTTATACTCTCAAATATTAAAAAATTTAATTTATACCCTGAATTTTATGAATTGATAGTAATATGAGTCTTGCCCATACTGTTATTTAGTTTTTTGTCATTTATTAAGCATGTAAATTATAAGTGCTTTGAGCATGGGTTTATGTATAAATTCACAAACTATTGGTGTTTCATATAAGTTGTACGTGATAGGATTAACCTCTATTTGATTAATAAAATTCTATTTTTAATACACAACAATATCAAATTGATCTATAGCGATTGACATACCTTATTCTTATGTCCAAAACACTTGCTCCTCACATGCCAATTTATGATAAAAACTGAATGACAGTCTGATTTAATTTACATTAGTATCAATTTATAACATTAAAAGTGTAAATTAAAGATCGAAATATCTTTTAAGATGTAAAGTGAGATTAGAGCTTTGATCATTTTGAAATGGATCCTTTAATTCAAACTTATTTTCCATGGGGGCATTATCATACTAACAGAACCAACAACATCTTGATCAAATTCTAGTGTCGGTGACTTTTTCTATTTTGTAACATCTACAAGTTTTTCACCAATCTTATGTCCTTATAATTTTTATTTCCTAAATCATGCCAATTTTATAAACTCATGCAGTTGTTAAAAAACTTCTAACCTTCGATTCAAATGACGTTATCTGTTTTTATAGATCTATTTGGTGAGCATATGTAATTTGAAGTCGTTGTAAAAAAGATGTTTTCTAAACTTGCTTGAGTTAGAAAAATAAGATTGAAATTGTGTGCGTCTGAAAAATACGATTTTGGATGACACACTATTAGTGAAAAATTCAAACATCTACCAGTTTAGAACTCCCACAGAGAGCTAGACATTGATTTTGCCATTTCATTCATCCTAAGGATTACAAAAACTAGAAACATTCTCATATCTCACCCTATTTTTTCCCCAAGAGTTAACAATGGTTCTCAAAATTAGTACCACATTTGTTCTTCTCTTTCTCTCTCTCTCTCTCTCTCACACACACACACACACACAATTTGGTATCTGAGTCAATGTTATGCGTGTAGGATCCGTCATTTTGGAAGGGAGGGATTAGCCCATCTAGGTCGAGTGTGACAGAGAAATATGTTTTGTAGTGAAACATTTTTTTTTGTCAAGACATATGTAATTGCTATCACAATTTTTTTTAAAAGACATAAATATCACTTTCCGTGACAAAAAAAAAAAAGAAAGCAAAGTTCGATATAAATCACATATTGTATTTCATGAAAACACGAAAAAATTTGAAAAAATGATTTAAATGTATCTCTGAAAAAGATATAGTTGACTTGAATGTAAGCACGTAAGCAATTGCCCTGCCCAAAAAAAGTTGGGGTTTAAAAAATAATTGCATTCTAAAGAATTATTAACACAAACATTGCAAAAAATCTAAGTGAGACATTAGTGCTATGAAGCTGATTCAGACCCTTGAGCAGCTGGGGCTGTCCAGTACTGCTTGGTTGCAATAAGAATCTTCTCCCTGGCATGCGGACTAGCTTCATGATCGACCATTCTGCTTTCCCATTGAAGTCCACCTACAATGCTCTTGACACTCAACAAGACATCAACATCGTCTCGTATGATCACACTTCCTTGTGGTCGTAATGTTCGATCCATTTCCAACAGAATATCTTTGATTTCACATCTGTAACACATTAAACATCAAAGTACGTTCAAAAATGCTTTATGTTCATAATCACCGCTAAATTAGAGAAATAAAAAAAAAAAAAAAACTATACCCTAAAATCTTACCTGTCCTTGTAGAGGGTGAAAATAGAATCAGCATGAATGAAGTCATAAGTTCTTGGGTAAGTAGACATGGCCTCACACCTAAAAGGACAGATTTGTCAGTCAGAAACACATTAATGAAAAGGTATTCCTAGTAAGAGGTTACAGGGGAAGGTGGTACTTGTGATATTTCATCTTGCGACTTATTTTATTTGGCAGTTTTTTGATGTTAAATATGATACGACTCCCTAATTTTTATTGGCACTAGAAACACATTACATTGTGACAGGATAAAGTTTCACGATTTAATGAATCTTCCAATTATTCTAGAGGGGAGGAGGCATACCAGTTTTGATAAGTCCCAATCAATCCACGTTCGTATATGACTCCAAGAGAATCAACCTTTGCCTCGACAGGGACGATGTTCATAACCCAGACTGGATCATCAACAAGTGCAGCTGCAAATCCTCCCAAGTAAGAATTCATATCGAGCACATTCCTGTACCTTCCTGCCTCGGCTAGCTGATAGTCCAAAGCTTTGTAGTGCGATACTCGTTTCTTCCATAACTCTGCATCTTTTTTGAAGGTTTCTGCTGTAATTCCCATGACACTTCCACTCATAATCCTTGGAGGGATTGCAGTCATTCTCTCTGGCCAGTTTGCTAGCTGCCCCCCCGCAGTTTCTTTAATATCGGAAACTTCAGGCATAGGAGTTAGACAAGTCTCCATCTTTGTGTACCTGCAAAATTTTGAATCTATCTATCCTGAGGTGTAGAAAAAACAAGATAAAAGTTGAGTTCAACAAAAGGCCTCTGAGAAAAAAAGAAATTGAACTCTGAAGTCTGAGATGTCTCAAAGAAATTGAACTCTGAAGTCTGAGATGTCTCAAAGTCAATCACGAGTCAAGTGAGACTTATGCTTGGTTTGTGTATCAGTCTTGGAAAGGAAGGTACCAAGGCGGGCATATTGGTAGCAACCGATACTTTGAACCATGAGTATCGACAGTGAAGTATCGAATTAGAAGACACAAGGAGATATACTTGTAAGATTAGTTTCCAACACTAAGCACCCCTTTATCATCAAACCGGTTTTGGTATCACTGCAAAAGTGTTGTACAACGGAGAACAATTCAACTTTATTTCCTTTTCTTTTGGTCCAAGACCCTGCTGGAGTGTATCCTGGAGGCTTTTAATAAAGAAAATAGAAGTACAGAACATTACCATGCCTTGTCTGGATCCCGTGAATCACAGAAGCGAGGTTTTTTGAACACTTTCCGGTTGATTTTACAGTGAAAATGATTAGTGGGCTTCTGCCAAATTGCAATATCCTCCTTCTGTGCCAGTTTCTTCCAGCATAGGCTTCGCGCTATGCTCTCAATTACAAACTGTTCTGCTTTCAGTTCTTCGCGTGTTCTGTTCCAACCTTTCCAGTGTCTCTCCCAGTTTATAGGTGGCCCTGATAGAATCCAATACCCTCCAGGACGTAAAATCCGATCAACTTCAATCAAATAAAGCCCATCTGTTCAAAGAATTCAAATATTACAAAAAACGATTTTGGTTCTGAATTAACTAAAACTATGCACAACAAATTTTGATTGTTCAACAAAAGTACTGCAATGAATGAATTAGAGTACCATATTGGCCCCAAGGAATGAGGCATCGAGAACAATGAGCCATGTCGAATGCTCTTGAAGGGTAAGGCAACCTAATGGAAGCTAGAACACCAATCAATGCCGGAACTCCTCGTTCAAGAGCAAACTGTACTTGTGCTTCATGGGTGTCTCTTGGAGCAAATGACATTGTTAGGATGTTTCTAGACAAAAGGTAAGCACCCCAACTTGCAACCTGCAAATTAAAAGAAAAAAATAAACAAAAAAATTAACTTCTGTAAAGATTTAATTATCCACAGTAAAATACCAAACCGCAAAAGATACAATTCATAATTAACGAATTTGAGATTGAAAATTCATTGTAGATATCCATATTAGGATCGACTGTCACACAATTCATTATAAGAACCTTATTATTACTTTCATACCTATTATTAATTGTAATATTTGAGATACTTTACACAATCATGTTCAAAAAAGATACTTTCAAAAAAAAAATATTGAATGTAGAAGAGTCTATAAGCCCCATGCTCGATTCTCGAAATTAAGCCAGCGTGAAACTAAGAAAAATATATATGTCTAAAGCGACATATAAGTAAATTGTGCACGCTTTAAAAAGAAGAGAGATGTTCGCAATTACTACCGCAACAAAACTGCCCCTATCTCTACTCTAAAGGGCCTGACACTTTGTTCGTACTTTCTTGGCTTAAGCTTCCAAGTAACTGAACTTTCATTATGAACACTTGAAACATACTATTTTTTTGTCTTCTCTGTGATGTAGAGTAAAAACAAACCTCAGTAGTACTTTCCCCTAAACCACTACTTTCAAAAGAGAGATCGGAAAGTAAGAACAAACATTCTATACTAGAACCACATACAAATTGCCTTAAAACAAGGGTGCTTTTATACAAAAAGCATCAAATTGGGACTGTTCTTTCTAGTTATGAAACCATCAGAATTTCAGTTGGAGCCATTACTAGTGGCCATAATCACAACTCTAAAACCGACTCTTGACCCAAAAAACACAGAAAATTAGGTTTTTTGCACTTTACACTCTCAAGATTTCAAGATTTTTGTTTTGTACCCCCAAATATTAAAATTTTCTTATTACACCATCAATTTATCAAAAGTGTTGCATGTGGTCATTTCTGTTAGTTTTCGTTATTTTTTTTGTCAAAAGTCAACCTATTACACTGATGAAAAAAATAATAGAAAGTTAACAGAAATATTACATTGTAACACTTTTAATACATTGAAGGCTCGTTTGGTTGTCGTATTAGAAATGATTAGATAAAATAATCCGGTTTAACACAATATAGAAGAACAAAAAACAAGACTAAATAGGGTATTAGAATAATACATAATTTTATCTAGTGTTTAGTAATACACAACATAAACGTTAGATAGTAATTATTTAATCAAATTGGTTGTTTGGTTAAGGAATTATTTGATCGTATTAATGTTGAATTAATAAAAATATCCTCAATCAGTATTTGTTACATTGATAATAGTTTGATTTTATCAGTTGAACGGTTATAATCGTAAATGTGTAAAATAATACGTTTGACTTATATTATAATATCACATTTTTTGGTGATATTAAAATACCTCTATAATACAGGTCTAACGTATAAAAAATATACGATAAGTATACGTTTTTGAAAATAATACAATATCAAATTTGCTTATCAAACAAAGTATTAGACCCGATTAAATAAAAAATAATACAATTCAATATTTAATCATCTCATAATACTTCTACCAAACGAGCCCTGAGGGTATAAAGTGAGAAAATTAATCTTTGAGGGTATAAAGTGAGAAATTTAAAATCTTTTAGGATATAAAATGTAATTTGCCCTAGAAAGAAATTCTTTATTACACTTACACCCCACAAAAATAAAGAATTTCTTTTTTACCCTCAAAGATTTCTCCCACTTAATACTCCTCCCACGTTGACCTAATCATCCACTAATGGTCAAATTTACTGTCAAAATCACTGGGTTTATGGGTTAAAAAATGGGTTACAATATGAATTAGATTTTATCAGTAAATTTGGTTTAAATAATATTATGGCTCATCGAATTCACCTCAACAGAGTGAATGAAATTTGAAATTTAAAATCTAAATATTAGTGAGGAGAGAGTTTTAGAGAGTGAGATGATTTAGTGAGAGAGTACTATTTATTACTCATATACTAACATTGGAAAAAGCCCTTAAAAGGACAAAAAAATTTTATTAAGTTAATTTCCTTTCTCTATATGCAAGCCATGCACTAGCTAAGAATAGAACAAAATCTAGAATTTTCTCACTGGCATATTCTCTTGATTTATTTAGTTATATTTTCAATTAATTTTCTTTCCTATTCTTGAAGTGTAGCAGAAGAAAACTTGTGGGATTTCAACACATCAACCATTTTTAATTACAAATATGACCCAACTTCCATAAACCTCAATAATTCAATTCCAATTCAGTAAATCCCTCACAAAGGGAAGAAATTTCTTAATTCTCTCCCTCTCACACACACACCAAAGAAATTTTACTTGATTTTTTTTTGGTTCAATGATAGTTAATTTATATTCATTTCGACTAATCTTTTTCTCAATTTAGTCAAAGACAAACTACTTAGGGATTGAACTTAAAACGTCTGAATTTACAATTTATTTTTGTTATCATATAAATTATTCATTATTTTAATTTTTCATGGTTTTCTCGGAGACCAAACAACGGTAAGAATCAAAAGTCAAAACTGATTTAAAACAAATCTTACTGACAAAATATAAAAATTATGCCCACAGAAACTCGAACAGAGTTCAAAACATGTATATCTGGACCGGCACAACACAAATAATAATTCATATGATAACAGTATAACACAATCAAAATATGCATATGAATATATACGTACCCCACAGCCAGTATCAATGGCGGTTCTTATTGACCCATCTCTGAGATTGATCAACTTTCCAATATCATCGATGTACGCATCAGCACCGCGAGGGAACATGGTCCCACCACCCGGGAACCTGAACCGGTCCCCCTCGAACCGGACCCAGTTCTGACCGGCTTTTTCCACAGTCAAATGTTTATGAGGAACGTTAGCGTACCATACCGAGTCACGGCTCTCCGGCCACCGGAAAGGCGTCGTATAACCAAACGGAGCCGGAACTCTACACTTCATCAACTCATTCTTTTCTGGGCAGTGTCTCTCTCTGTATATCAACATGTTTCTATCGAACTTCAACGATCTTTCGACGTCTTCGCATGGGGTGCATTCGGAGAATTTTGGGTTACATGGTGGGAACTGTTCATCACGCGCCACAGGAGAGAGTGGGACGAGGTCTTCGGCGTTGTGGTGGGCCTTGAAGTCGAGGGGTTTGGAGTCTTTGGACAGATGGGTGGTGGTGTTTTTTATGGAGTTGCAAGGGAGAGTGGGGAGGATGGTGGCGGCGGAGGTGGTGCGGGCCGTTACGCCGCCGTGTTGCCATATACCGATGAGATAGGATATAGAGCATAGGATGGTGACCAAGGCCATATAGTAGAGATTAGTTCTCTTGGTTTTCAGTGTAAGGTGGTATCGTAGGGTGGTCCAATTCGCCATTGCCACCAACCCAGAGACTTGTGTCGATTGTTTTGGTCTTAAAATTTACATAAATGGAGAGAGAGGGAAAGAGAGAGACCTATATAAACCTATATAACTGCAAGAGATATTATAATAAGTGCTTGAATACTCTACTTGACCACTTGTACATCGTTTTTGGAAACAAACATTAGTATTAATTATCTTTTTCATTAAGGTAAACAAACGATACGTACACCAACTTGTATATAGTTTATTTTATATATCTTCTTCCAACATTATTAAAACGACGAGTAGATCTTAGTAAGAGATTTTTACAAAAACATAAACTATTTATCCTTCAATATTAAACTCAATTATCCTTAAAAAAATTCAAAAAATGTTGAAAAAGTAAACATATTTTGAAGAACTAGTGAAATATTGTCGTTTAAATTATTTTAAGGGGTTCCTATGTTATTATTAACAAAATTTGGGGTATTGTTATAATTTACCATTTCAGTAATGTTAAGGTGACGAGTGAACTTTTTGAGGGGTAGCGTTGGATTTAAGGGGTTTACGTAAAGGATAATTGACGCGCGGAGTGGGTGCCACGCGCCTATTGTGCTACCCCGTGAATGCATTTCACCCCTGGCACTAGGAGACGGGCTGAGGAGTGAGGAGGTCTGCGTATTTAAGGTAGGTAATTGTCCCGTGCAAGTTAAGAATATGTGGAGATGCTGTGTCCGGATCTTTTGCTGTATTGCCTTACTCTTTTTTTTTTTTTTTCCGAAAAATATAATTTAGACCTAAAATACCAAACTTATTTGTCGATTTAATTAATCATTGTTATTGAATTGATAGTGGGAGTTAAAGTAATAATAATAATTGATTATTTCTAAGGCTGATAATCAAACGAGCTCAAGCCGAGTCTAGTTTATTTTTTTAAATGAGTTAAAAAAATTATTTAAGTTCGATTCGTTTAAAAAACGAGTAGAATCTGATCCAACATAAAACAAACCAAACTTGATTATTTAAACATAAATGAGTCGAGTCTATCAAACTTGTTTTCTAAATGACTTAAACAATTATTTAAGTTTCGCTCGTTTTCTAACGATCCGAGTTTGAACGATCTTTAAACGAGCTGAGCTCTAGTAGTTTGTTCGATTATTAGTCCTAATTATACCAACAAATCGGATCAACAGTTTTAGGTCCAAGTAGCATTGGTTATTTTTTCCATGGAACTTTTAATTTGGTCACATAGCGTGTAAATTTTTCAAGAATTTTAATTTCTATGTGGAGAGACAAAGAGACTTGGATTCAAGCTTTTGTTAATTATATGGTCTCCTACCATTTTGGTTAAACATTAATCTCAACTGAGTTAATTACTTATGGTTTTCTGTATAGTTTTTTATGTTAGTCTTCCTTACCAAAAAAGAAATTTGAATCCATTTCAATATATATATATATTTTGTCTGTGCCTGAAGACACATAATAATAAAAAATGATAAACAATAAACATATTTGTATTTATATCCAAAATCAAATCACAAACATAAATGAAAGATAAATGAATTTAAACATCGGTTGTAGTGGGGGGTAAGAGGTAGTGAATGACAATGGTGGTGATAGCATACAATGATTGTTGTGGTGGGTGACAATAATTGTGGTGGCGATGGCGATGGTGGTGGTGGTGGTGATGGTGGCAGTGGTTGTGGCGGTGGTGGCGACGGCGGTGGTAGTTATGATGGTAGCAACAACGGTAGTGGTGGTGGCGACGATAGCAGCGGCGGTTACGGTGGTAGCGGCAACGACGACAGAGGTGGATGTGGCGGTGGTGGCAGTGGGGGTGGTGTTGGTAGAGATAGTGATGAGACGGTTTCAAACACTATTTTTTTTAAATACTTATAAGAAATAATTTTTAAAAATACTTTAAAAAATCACTTCAAGCACACTCTTAGGGATTTTTTTTTATTAAATTTAGGGTGTTAATATTAGTCATTAAATTAACTTTAAAATAAAATTTAGAGTGATTTGAACTACGAAAAACAAAAATTATTTTATTTATTTTTTAAAATTTAAATTGTAAGCTACTTTATTTTATATATATAATTTTTATCTTTTCATTCATTGTGAATTCAATTGGGATTTTCTATACAAAATTGGGTGTCCTACCTGTGTTCAACAAGTTTCACCTATCATACCGTTTTGATTATTGTTAGTAGTGTACTATTACTGATAATAGTAAATTAGGCAAGAGCTCAGCACGTTAGCTCTATAGCTTGATAAGGCGAGCTAGACTTAGTAAGGACTTTAGCTCCTTCCTCGCAAACACTTAGCTCGGCTTATTTTGACTAATTTAAACTAGTTGAAATATCTATGCTAGAATGTGTCAGTTTCTGTTCTATTTCCAATGCTGTTTCATTTAAATAACTGTTAAAAATCTTCCAACGGTAAAATTCATTGAACTATAAAAATGCTAAGTTAAATAGAACTTCTCTCCATCATTCTCTTTTGACTTTACCTTCTTTGGTCTTCGACTTTTTGTGTAGGAAGATTTTTTCCGATTGCCAGGTCACAACTCCGGCCATCCCTTTTTTGAATTTTTGGTTTTTTTTTAATCAAAACGAGTATCTGACAACTATCATTAACCACGATTTATAAGCTCTCATTGAAAATTTGGTTACAATTATAATCTTATGGTCGATTTAAATAGCTGACTAATTAACTATTCAAACATGATAATTTGAGGTTTTAATTTTCGCTCTCAATTAAGTTTAGTCTGTGTAGTTTAAATACCAAAATAATTAAACGGCAAAAAAAATTGATGATTCATGAATGGTGGATGAAAGGGGTTGGCTAGTTGTTATCCTCACTTTTGGCTCCATATCAGTTATGTTTCATGTAGTGAATCAGAGACATTAATGCAGTGACTAATGAAACTAAAGTATTGTGAGATTTTCTATATCTCATAAGATTCTTGAGAAAATTAAATGAAGTACAAACCAATAAAGTTGACCAAATGAATCAATTTATTCCAATTCTATGTGTTTGAAGTCAATCCATAGCCAATCGAACTTTAAAATATCATTCAAAATTGACAATAATATTGGATTTATTTGGAGCTAATTTTTTTAGGTGAAAAATTACGGTTTGAAAAGTTTCGCAAAATTGAAAAAGTTAAAAAAAATTCGTTTGGAGTGACTTTCTAGATTTTTTGGTGTCAAAATAAAAAAATAATTACATGTATGTATAAATTATGCAAAATAATTCCGAAAATATGAATTTTAAATTTTTTTATGTCACTAATAATATTTTATGAATATAATAAACAAAAAAGTTATGTGATAAATGCAACAAAACTCAAAAAAGTCGGAAGAAAAGTGCATAAAATTAGCTTCTTTAATCAGCCTAAATAATTTTTTTTTGGTCCAAAAAATTGTTGCATAAGTTGGTAAAAAAGTCAAGGTCCAACCAGACTTGACTTATTTTACTCCAAACCTTTAAAAACTACTTATTTAAGCTACATCCAAACAGACCCAATGACTATTATTTGGTAGAATTACAATTTTTTTTTTGTTGGAATCAAAATTAAAACTTAGATTTACTCATGACAAGGAGTTTAGCTTGTATTAATCTCATCAGACATTTTAGAAACAGTTTAAACATAATATTGTAAGGCAACTCTAAGGTGTTTTTTTGTGGATATTTTCAATCATCTCATTTCTTTCATTTGACTTAAATAAACCGTGCTATAACAACTCCTTTATGAAATGAATAAGACCATGGTATCACCTTGCGTCCATAGATTAATAGTGCATAATCAAACATTGATGGCTACAACTTATTGAACCAACATTATTATTAATAAGATTGAATTATTAATAACCTTATCCCATTTTATTAACCATGAAGAATCATAGTCTGACATAATTATAATAAAGTCTTTAGTTTATTTCCTTGTGCTGTTGACATAGTATCCCTAGTCTTCTTGTGGGGGAAAGATGATTTGTATGTGGGGTAGTTTTGAACCGGGGTTGCATAATAGGATCTGTGTGGGTCATTTGGATGGAATATAGACATGGGAGTTGTTGATTTAAGCTTACTAAATTTGGTGACATTTGACTTTCGATTTCTTTAGTAGGATGCTCTAATGGCCTGGCTAGGTGAGAGGTCTATGTGGTCCAATTTAGTATTGAAAATTTTAGGTGTACCTTTAGATGTACTCTCTAATTACAATATGTATAGGTGTGTTTAAATATCTTCCTTTTATAATAATAATTTGGAGAAAAACTAAGTATTATATGAGATAATATGTTTGTCTTTTAAAAAAAATGAGATAATACGTTGAATAGGTATAACTAGGGAAAAGTCTTTTGAGTTTTGAAATGTTAATGTACGGTTCATATTAATCATTTCTCCTTGAAGCTCGAATCAAATTGGATTGTCAATTTTAAATTTTTGTTCAAGTTAGGTTTAACTTTTAAATAAGGATGATAATCGAGTTGAACTTGTCAAACTCATTTTCTTAAGCGAGTCTAAAAAATTATTCAATTTCAGTTCGTTTAGAAAATGAGCCGAACCCGAGCCAAACTAAACTCGAATAACTTGACTATTTTATACATAAAATAGTTGAACTTTTTAGACTTGTTTTCTAAATAAATCTAAATAATTGTTCAAACTCGGTTCGTTTAGAATACGAGCCGAACTCGAATCAAGTCCAATAAGAGTCAAGCTCGAGTGGGTCGGCTCAATTATCCGCCCTACTTTTAGATCGTAGCGATAAGGGTGGCATGCATTACTCGTTCTTGTTTTCTAAAATCATTTTTTTCGTAATTAGTATTTACTAAAAATTTCTTTTTAAAATGTTCAATATTGACAACTAAAAAGTCACTATGACACAACAATTCATCCTCATAAGATCTTGTGACTTTTTCTTTCCATAACTTCCTGAATTGGCCCTTAGTAGTTGAATTTATAATTGTATATGAGTAAGTCTGTACATAATTATAGTTGTTTTTATCAAGGTCGTGCTATCCCATTTACTAAACAGTCCATCCATTTATTAATTAAACTTGACTAAACAAAATTGATAACTGTTGATATCTTGTCAGGCTCGGTCTAACCTAAAATGATTACATTGGAGCATCATGTTTTAATTTTTTTTCACTTTGCATCCTGAATTATATGAATTTGTTTCACCTTGCCCCGACATGTTGACACTTTCCATTAAAAGGATAATGACAATTTGCATTTTGGGCGATGTAAAACAATTCAAGGGGCATATGAGAAATTTAATAGTTGAGGAGGTAAAATGACACAAACCTCGTAGTTTGTGGGGGCAAAATATAATAAACCTTTTGCTTTTGGCTAGTGTTGGTGTACTAATGGCCAAAAAAATCTCACTTAAGAAAGGTAGGCCCTTGAGCCTACCTGCCTCATACCCAACTCCATGTGCGTAGATGGACTAACAATGTCTCTCACTTGCAAGAACAGTCCATGAGAACAACATTATATAATTTGTTTTTGTCTTTTTTTTTTTTTTGTAACGGAGATGAGTGTCTTGGTTAATTTACGCTTATCTTAATTAATCTCTTCTTCGATCCAGTCAAAAACAGGTTATACAAGCCGGGATTAGGGTATTCATGAGGGATAAATTTCTAATTGTCTAGTCTCAAGAAATTGCTAAGATTCAAATTTAAGATGTTTGAGTAAACAACTCATCCCTGTTATCACTTGAACTACTCCTTAGAGTTATTATATAACTTTTTTTTTTTTTATCATTAGGTTATTATATAGTTTAAAAACAAAGGACGGACATATCATGAAGCAATGATTTGAAGATCAAAATGTTTGGCAATCATCTTATTCGAGAGACTGATTTCATATTTTTGTATTTAAGGGAGGACAAGAATTTGGGGTAGTAAAAAATTTCAGCTCAACTCGTTGAATGTCCAATTTCTATAATAAGATATTTTCAAAAGTGGAGATAAGGGTCGACTTTGATAGAATTAACAAGGGGATGAGACTGTGTAATTGGGTTGGGTGAGAGATTGAATGAAAAAGAAAGAATGTCGATTATTTGTAAGATTATACTACATTGATAATACCATTCTCAAAAAAAATGAGAAAATAAACCACCATGATCATGATAGCTCGAATAGAGAGCCTTTAGGATTACTATTTCTAGATTCGTTGTTTGATTAGTCAAACAGACAATTTGATTGACTCGATACATATGATTTATAATGGATTAGGTGTATCCCGGTATTTACGTTATCGGTTATGACAAGTCTTGATCATATAAAGAAAATATATCATGCTCAAAAAAGAGATAACAGCCTATGTTCTAGATCTGCCATCTATAGTCTGAAGTCCAGCGGGTAGGTACGTCTACTTGTGATGGGCCATTGGCTAATGGGTTAGCACTACAGAATTGCAGCCCAATTCCAGGTCTACTGGGGTTGAGGCCCAATCCATGGGCCCCAATTTTAGCATTTTAACTTGCGTTATTTCAAAATTGTCATACTTAGAAATTAGGATGATTGAACTTGAACCAAACCAAAGAAAATCAAATACTTAGTTAGAAGATTCTATTATTTGGGTTATGCTTGGAAAAAAAATTCTAATCCAAATTAAGTTCAAATTATTTTCGGTATTGTCGATAGGGGTTGTTAGTATTTGGTGCCATGTTCTTTTCTCTGGTAATTTTAAACTATGTAAGTTATGTAATGCTATTTTTTAAACACGATGTTTGTGGGGTCTCATATTAATTGGGCTCCATGTGCCCAAACAATGATGGACTGCATTATAAATGTTATGGTACCTTTAAAAAATGTGTTAAGATCTGGATTTTTCTCAATTTGAAGACCCTACCAATTTTTTTATTTTTTTTTATGATTTAAATCTTTCATTGAATGATTCAATTTGAATCGAAGGGTTCCACCTGTGGGGTCTACTATTGAAGAACATGGATGATTCAAATATAACAAATAAAATTATGGATTTGAATAGGATCTAAAACAATGGTCATGAAATTGGTCACAATGTGAAGCATCAAGCTAATAAAAACTAATATTGTTTTTTTGTTTAACAGTTAAGAGTGTTCAAATCAATTTATGAGCACATCGATTAATCTCTTTTTCGGTCCTGTAAGAGACAGGTCATCCACGTAGGGACTAGGGTATTCATGAGAGAAATTTTTTTTTATGATCTGATCCTAAAGAACTATTAAAATTCAAATTCAAATTTAAATTTCTAAATTTATAATTTATCCCTTGAGTAAATAAAAACTATCAAAATGGATATAAAATTAACTAAAAATCTCTCTCTAACTAGGAAATCAGACCTAACAACTACTCTATTCTTTATGAGAGAAATGTGTTGGGACTTGTAGGGGTATGGGAATGGATGTAACTTGTGGCCCAGAGGTTTATGCTGAGTCAGTTCCACGTGGGGAGGATGGGTTTTTGCTAATTATGAATTGTGTAAGCTAGTAAATGATTTCATTGGACAATATTAAATATTGATGATATATGCACAAGGTTTTCGCAATTTAAAAATAGAAAAATACTATATATCACAAATTTACATTTCAAATAAAGGAGGACCGTTGGATGAGTGGGTCCTATTAATTTTTTTAAATGAGACCCACTCATTTAATAGTTTCCCTTTATTTAAGATGCAAATTTAAGTTATAAATTTGAGATACATAGTATTACTCTAAAAATATTAGATTCAAACCTGTGATATATCGAGTAAACACTTACTACCGCTTGTTATAAATTTAATATATGGGTGGACAATAAAAGGTGGAGAATAATTGGTATGTGAAAGGGTAATAACCTAACCTGTTCTCCTTTGATCAATTATACTCAAATTTCTGATTGCTTTGTTGCTTTTAATTTGTTTAATCTACCAAATTAGTGGTTGGGGTTAGAGTAAGATTATTATATAAATTACTTTTTAAATGAAGATAATAACAAAAAAGTGCACTTTCAGGTTGAAAAAAAGTTGAATCTTGAAAGGGATTGCTTGGTCTCACCCATTATACTAAAAATTAAACAGGCCATTAAAATTTTATTTATTTGGATAAGATGATTTTTTTTTTTTTTTGGCTATTTAAAAGGATGTTAAGTGGTTACCAAGTGTAGCAACTTTACATAATGGTTTTTTAGACTTTTCACCCGTTGTGGAATATTTGATTTGAACCATAGCTATCAATCTGGGATGGTTGAACCCGTCACTACAGCATTACTGAGGGTAACTTGGATATTCGGTCCCTCCAACAGTATCTGGTTCACAAGGACTACTATTACAAATGAATTCGAACCCATGATCACTGAAAAAAGATGGAACTTTCAAGCCTAAGATAAATTTAAGTGAAGTTTATATGAGATCAGAATGATTGAGACAGTTAACTTGTGTCACATTTAAGTGGTATACCATATGAAACAATAGTGAAACTTATAAATCTTTGAAGATCCTAACCCCCTCCAACCCCTTTTTTTTATTTCCTAATTTAAATCTATCATCAAATCAATGGGTTCCACCTGGATAGGAGAAGGTAGGCGATTCAAATTGAAAACAAAAATATTGAGGATTCTTCAAATTGACAAGATCTAAAACCATGGTCATAAAATTGCTCAAAATGTGGAGCAACAAGCTAACAAAACTTGTCAAAATAGATATAAAATGAATTAAAAATCTTTCTCTAACTACCAAATCAGACCTACCAAATAATTTTAGTATGTGTTGGGCCTTGTAGGAGAATGAATATGAATAAAATAATGTGGCCTAGAGGTTTATGTTGAGTCATCTCCACATGGAGAGGAGTGGATTTTTGCTAATTATGAATCATGTAAGTTAGAGAGAATGACTTTATTAGATTGGACAATGGACTTGTATGGACTTGACTTTTTTAAGTAAAAATTTGCATTTTAAAAAGTTACATAAAAAATCAGAGTTAAAAAAGTCTCTAAAATTATTTGAAGTGTTGTTTAAGAAGCTAAAAAAAATCTAAAAAATCTATTTGAAGTGACTTTCTAGTTTTTTGTGTCAAAATAAAAAAAATAATTACATATATGTATAGATTATGTATAATAGTTCCTAAAATATGAATTTTAAATTTTTTTATGTCACCAATAATATTTTATGACTCTAATAAATTAAAAAATTATGTGGGATTCGTAACAAAATTTTAAAAAGTCAGAAGAAAAGTTTATAAAATCAACTTTTTGAATTAGCCTAAATAAGTCATTTGGGTCTAAAAAATTGCTGTATAAGTTAATAAAAAAAACCAAGATCCATACAGACATGACTTATTTTACTCCAAATCCCTTAAAAACTACTTATTTAAGTTAGCTCTAAATAAGCTCAATATTTAAGGATAAAAAAAGGTGATATATATAATGCATAAGATTATTGCTCATCACCCAATAAAAATTATTGAATTTAAAATCGAAATGTATCATTTTGGTAGATAATCACATTCTATGACTTTGTATTAGCGTTCAGAGAAATAATATAAACTAAAGAATAATAGATCACACAAAATTAGTGAAAAAAAGAGACAGCCTAACATATTCCCATTTGATTAATTAGGTTCATAATTCATTTTATTTTGTCACTTTTAATTAGTTTAATCTATATGATTAGTGGTTGGGGCAGAGTAAGATTTATAAACCACTTTTCAAATTAAAATAACAACAAAAAGTGCATTTTCAGTGAAAGAAAATGTGAATGTTCAAAGGGATTCCCTCCCCCCCAAACCAAATTTATAGTAACAATCAAACCGGCCATAAACATTTTATTGATTTGGATAAGGTGAATTTAAGAATTTTTATATGAACCAAGAAAGATTGGTTTGTGTGGGAGAGTTTTTTTTTCTTCTCTAATAATCGAATTTTTTTTTTCTAATCTGGTCGAAGGCAAATTGTTCATATCAGAATTAAGATATTCATGAGAGATAAATCTCTTATAACTTGATTTTAAAAAGTTGCAAATATTTAAACTCAAAAAATATGAATTTACAATTTATTTTGATTACCGCTTGAGTTATCCTGAAAATTCGTTGGATTAATCTGATTGAAGAAATCACTTATAACTTTGTCATATTTGAATGGTACATGGGACCCTGGTTTAAATTGATGAGCATAAACATCAGGTAGTCATTAGGAGGACAATCTCATACCAAAAAAGGTAAGTACAAGCGTATGAAAGTGAAAAATATATTAATTATCCATTATCCATAACCATATATTCCAAGATTAGCCAAGTGGTTCTTTTTATTATATACATTTTTTTCAGGCCAAGTGGCAGACATATAAAAAGAGACCTCAAGGGAAGTGGCTCTTTGAGACATTTCACAACCTTGTTTTGAGAGCGTGGCGTCACATCTTCATGCACTTGAGATTTGAAATTTAGGCATGACAGGTATGTATTTGGTTTACTCGTTGAAATTAAATTTATTCTTTGTTCGTCAGAGTACGAGATGGAACTTTAGTTTCAACCTCACCTAAATGCAGTAGAATTCCTTGTACATAATTATATGGTGTTGAAAGAACAATATTCTGTGACAGATATATAGAGTCACTTATTTACGTATTTATTTTAAACACTTAAAAAAAAAATGATTTGTGATTTTATGAAATTTATTGAAATAAAATTAAAATTAAAAATCTAATTTGTTTCTTAAAGATTCATAGTTTGTATACAATTATACTATTTATTAGAATTTAATTTGGTCGTCTAAACCACCAAATTAAACTATTAAATTATTCAAATTAAAGGTAGAAGGTATTGTATCTATTATAGTTTGACTTCTTATTTAATTTTTAGTTTTATGCCAATAAATAGTATAATTATATATCAATTATAATTTTTTTTAAAAAATTAAATTTTTATTTTTAGTTTTATTTTAATAAATGTCATAAAGAATATAAATTTTGATTGTAAAATTTATGTTCTATTATGAATGACTTAGACTACTTGTTTGATTTTTTACTTTTATACTAATAGATAATATAATTGTATATTAAATTTTGATTTTTAAAAAAAATTACTTTTTTATTTTTGATTTTATTTTAATAAATGATACAATAGAACATCAATTTTAGTTATAAAATTTAAAATATTGATATTTTTATTTTTGATTGAAATATTTTTGGTCTAAGTATAATATTTTAATTTTAAAAGGTCTAAGTATTATGTTCTTATAAATATCAAGGGATCTGAATATAATTTACTAACGAATATATTGACTAATATTAACTATAAAAGTTTAATTGTTATACATGTACAAACTTTAGAAGGTTTGCATATACTATTTTAAAAGTAATTAAACAACAAACTTTAAAAAATGGGGATGAAATGCTCGCAATAATTATTGACAATCCTTTTTCCAAACTCCAAAGACATGAAATAAACATATAAATGGATAATTATACTCAAATCGCGAGATTCACGCTCTAAGCAAGCGTGGAAGGAAAATTTGTCATTCCACGTGTACTGGATAAGTACCTACTCTCTTCCACGTCAAAAGATGCAACAAAATAAAGGGTGAATTACACTTTACAGCCAAAATATTAAAAAAAATTTAATTAACACCTCCAATGATTAATTTTCTCACCTTACAAGCTCAATGCCATGAAATAGTTGCACTTTGGCCTTCACATTAGCATATGTCGTCGCTTTTGTCAAATCTTTTTGCATTTAGTGTGGGAACCACATACCAGATTAGATAGAATTTATAACGAAAATTAGTGTGAATGCCACAAATTAGGCTCGTCAATTATATTGTGTTTAATGAGGCGAGTTTGTCTTAGAATTTGTGTTAAAAAAATTTGTATTTATACCTGATTCATTTATTAACTTTTGTCTATCGAATTGTATTATATCGAGTTTATATTGTGTATAAATCATGTATGATTAATATATAAATGAATCGTATCATATATTTATTTTGATTGACTTTACTTTTATTCGATTCATTTATTAATTGTACCATGTCGAGTCTACTGATGGAGACATAAACCCTTTAATTTTTGTATTGTGTAAAAAAGTTGTGTAATATTTTAACACTTCGAGCCACAATTGCAGCCATTTTTATTACATTGAGGGTGCAACAAATGTGAAAAAATTAATTATTGAGAAAATTGAAAATTTTAAAATCTTTTGGGGTATAAAATGTGATTTATCTCAAAACAAACTATAAAAACGACCCACTTTCTGTCTCTCTGTGCCCCCCGCTCCCCTCTCCGGATCTCTCTCTGGCGTCCATGGACTTGTACGTTTACCAACTGAAGAAAACACCATGACTCTTTAACTTTCTCTCTCTAAAAACATCACTAATCGATCGTTCATGGGCGCTAATTTATCTTCAATTCAATCGGAGTCCGATGGGCAGAGCCAGAAACATAAACTCGGCGATATACCGGAGAGCTGCGTGGCTTTAGTTCTCTCCTACTTCGACCCGCCGGAGATCTGCAAACTGGCTGGACTCAACAGGACCTTTCGGGCTGCTTCGTTGGCCGATTTCATTTGGGAGTCCAAATTGCCCTCCAATTATAGGTTTATTATCGAGAAATTGCTCGACGACGACAACTTGTGTAAGTTGGACAAGAAAGACCTTTATGCTAGGCTTTGTCGACCCAATTCATTCGACGGTGGCACAAAGGTTTGAATTTCACCTTCTCTCTCTAAACTCCTCACTTTTCTCTCTTTCCATAATGTGTATATATTTCAGTTTTGTTGATGTTATTTATTGGGTCTTTTTTTATAGGAAATTTGGCTGGACAAGAGGACAGGAGGGGTTTGCTTGTTGATTTCATCCAAGGCGTTGACAATCACGGGGATCGATGATCGGAGATATTGGAATCACATTCCAACTGATGAATCTAGGTGAGTTATCTATAAGAATTTTGATACAGATACACAAAAGTTCATATACAATACTGTGAGGAATTTAGTACTCTAGCTTCAGATTATGATAGAGATTAAAATTTTAAATTTATTGGCATGTCAAGCTATTGATTTATCTATAGCTTTACACTATTATTTTACTGTGATTTTGATTAGATTAGAAGGGTAAGAGAGATGCGATTGCGTGAGTAGTTTGTGTTGTTCTTGGAGGAATTGAAGGGGTTTTGATCAATTAAGGGGATTGATCAGTATGTGTGCAATGAAACTATGTTCATAAATAATGTTATTTATTTATTTATCTTTCGTAAATCACAACGATGCTGCACTACTTGGGGAAGGGGAACCGGGGATGGGGAGTCGAAGAACCGACCTGCCACTGTTCAAGTGGAGTGCTTTACTGACTGGATAGACCCGCAGGCCTCATAAATAACGTTAGTTAAGTGGATGATTTATTGTTTGTGTAGGAGAAGAAGACAAATTTTAGTTGAGTGATACGAGTAATTATATAAGTCTATGACTTTCATAGTGAAATTGTTGGTTAATATATAGCTAGTCATATTATATACATTTCTGGGTTCGGAATTTCAAGAAAACAGGGTTTTGTTCCATTTGCATTTGGCCCGTTATTAGTAATTCAGTTTGATTGTTTTTGAAGTAAAACTTAACCTTTACTGCTTAGTTGGCTATTCGATTCAGTTCTCCATTCATCATTTTTGTTCTCACCTGGTAAATTGGTTGTACCCTTCATGTCAGATCTTCTATGCTCCTATTGGATTTTGAACCAACCGATTACATGTTCATCTCTTTGTTAAAAAATATCCAATACGTTTTCCCTTTGCAAAAATTGTGACGACTTAGGCTTGTATTAAATTTACCCATGCAAGGTGGTTGCGTCGGCGCAACCAGTAACATCTACTTGTTATGGAATTGTTCAGCTCCAACTTGGCAGGCAATATTTTCTGCTTAATTTGAACATGTGTTAATGTTAAAAAGAGTCTTTTCTCTTACAAATGGTTTCGAAACATATCTTGCTATTCACCTAATCTTAATTATTTGGGAATTTTGCTCGCATTGCTTCAATGTCATTTTAAGATTAAAATGCAGCGTATATGATGTTTAATAGATTCGATCTTGTCGGCATTTAGATTGTGAAATGGAACGAGCTTATTCAATTCTTCGTCACTTTTGTAGGTTCCACACTGTTGCATACCTTCAACAAATCTGGTGGGTTGAAATAGATGGAGACTTTGAGTTCCAGTTTCCAGTAGGGACATACAGCCTGTTGTTCAGACTGCAGCTCGGAAAGGTCACCAAGAGATTAGGCCGTCGGGTCTGTAACTCGGAGAATATACATGGTTGGGATATAAAACCTGTACAGTTACAGCTCACAACACTAGATGGTCAGCATGCTATGTTCCGTTGTTATCTGGACAATCCAGGGATCTGGATGTACTATCACGCTGGAGATTTTGTTGTAGAAGAGCCCAACGCATTGACAAAGATCAGATTTTCTTTGACCCAGATTGATTGCACTCATACTAAAGGTGGTCTCTGTGTGGATTCTGTTCTGCTATGCCCCAGTAGTTTAGGAAATGAGTTCAGATCTTCATTGTAGGTGGTGAGAATTGTAAAATAGCATCGTACAGGCCCCCATAGCAGTGATGCACCCTCCGAAAGCAAACAGATTGAGTGCAGGTTTGTTTTTGTGGCAGATAATGTTTTTGTTTTGTTAAAGCAGTCAGTAGTTTTGTTTCCTTTTTTTTTTTGGGTTCTAAATTTTGTATTTTTTGTCGGCTGGTTTGAACCTGATGATGATCTTGTCTTGTGAGAAGTTTTCTTGTACATGTATTTCAGGAAATGAGATGTTTGATTTTGAGTTGTTAGCATCTGAGTTTCGTTTGGTGTCCCTCTTTCTTGTTTGTGCTTCTACTCTTGCTTTTTGTATATTATATATCGCTTCATAGATTTCCGTCTTTCTGTTACACGACAGCATCACGGTTGCTTGCTTATAATCTCTCGGATTCCTAGATATGATGGTAATTTATACAAATGATGGGAATGAACTCGAATCAACAGGCTTACTTTTTAAACTTAATTTTGGAGCCTATTGGTTTGATATCTGTGAGCATACCATTGCCTCGTTGTTTCACTCAAAAGATGATGGATGTGTAGTTGTTCCTTACTATATTTCTTCTTAAGTCAGAAAGACCCCATGTAGGCAGAGAGAGACCCACAAGGCCAAACACACTTAGGCAGAGAGGGACCCACAAGGCCACACCATCCAAGTAATTACTAACTGGAGGGGAGCAGAGTACCTTGAAGTGTTGAGCAACGGATGTGGGACAAAGATTTTTTGTTTTTTTGGTCAGATAGACAAATAAACACACACACACACACACAATCCACACAGCAGTTACAAAGCGTGTTGAGCAACCGATGTGGGACAAAGACTTTTTGTGTTTTTTGGTCAGATAGACAAATAAACAAACACACACACACAATCCACACATCAGTTACAAAGCTCATACACATGTAGGCAGAGAGGAACCCACAAGGCCACACCATCCAGGCAATTACTGACCGGAGGGAAGCAGAGTAGGCCACTTATACTCGCGCCTTGAAGTGCTGAGCAACTGATGCGGGACAAAGACTTTTTTGTTTTTTTTGATACCAAGCCTCGAAAGGAGTATTTTCTCTTTGTCCAGAAGCATGATTAAAAGGGCGTCTTCTCCAGCGGCCTTCCAACAACGTCGATGAATTCTTCCTTTTGTCGAGGATTTGGTCCAATAATTACTGTAATATTGGAATAGAACGGGTAGATATTCTCTTGTCTTTATTTTGAAAATTTTGTAATTTCCAATATTTGATAGTGAAATTTTGTCATTGCGCTTCACTCGTGGACGTAAGCTTGCTTATTGAACTGAATCACGTAATTTTGTGTGTTTTATTTTTCTATGTTGTTTGGTTTTATTTTGTTTGTGTTCTTGGTTCATAACACAATTTCAATGGAATTAAGTTAAACTATCGAATCAAGTGCTTTAGACTTTGAAATACATTGGCGTTCCATTTGCTTTCTCAATCTCTTGTGCTTAATACCAATTCCAGGCTAGAGGGACTTCCCGTTCAAGATTGCTTAATACCAATTCCAGGCGCTAGAGGAGCTAACCGTTCAAGTAGGCGATTGGTCAATATCGCTGGTGGTCTCCCGGGAAATATGGAAGTGTTGAATAAGCTACTGAATCGGAATCAATATTGGCACTCATTACAAAGTAAAAAAATAAAAGTACAATCTCACAATATACAAGCAATTTACGTAGTTCGACTAAAACCTTTGTCTGAGATAACAATAATCAATTTTTTTTATAAAATAAAAATATAAATATAAAAATAATTATTTCAAACCATTCAAACAAAAGAGCATCGGATGAGTTTAAAACACCCGATGCTTGAATTTACTCGAGACTTGGATGCCTCTGCCTTGCCAAAATGACAAACCAGCAGCAGCCCATGCTGAATGGGTTAGACTAGTGTTTGACATTTATAATACATTAATTAATATTTTTTGTTTGTATTGACACAAACACGATACGACTTAAAAATAATAACACATAAATGACATAATACGACATGAATTAACATGCCTACTGAACTTAACGTATATACATTGCTTGATATGTTTATGTTTTAATCTATCTAATATTATAGTTCAGAAGTTAATTTTTTAATTTATAAAATCATAACAATTAGGGGTGACAAATGGGTGAGTTAGGTTGTGTTAAATTGGAATGGAGTAAAATAAATCAAATTCATTTTTCATTCACCTAGTAAATTGGTTATAATTAGTTGAATTTATAATGGGTTGAGTTAAACTGATTAACCCATAAAATAATTAAAATTTTTAATAGACACATTAGTACACCAAAACACACACAAACTAATACATTAAAAATATACACACTAATACACTAAAATACATACTAATACACCAAAAATACACACATATACTAACACAAAAACTAAAACATATTTAATAAAAAAAATACACACATAATGGGTCGGGGTCAATTGTGGACTGTGGGTTAGTTTGTCGGTTGTGGGCCATGGGTCTATCCATGGGCTATGAGGCAACCCATGGGTTATGGGTCAATCCATGGGTTATGGGTAATGTATTAGTGTGTATATTTTTGGTGTACTAGTGTGTGTATATTTTGGTGTATTATTGTATATGTGTATACTTTTTGGTGTAATAGTGTGTGTATTTTTTAATATATTTATTTAATTTTATTACTTGTGTTATTTAATAAAAAGATAAAACTCAACCCAGTGGGTACCCATTTGTAATCCATATTAAACCCTTTAATTAAAATGAATCATATTACCCAACCCATTTAAAATTCATATTAATTAATATAGGTATCCAACCCATTTATTTATGGGCGGATTGGACGGATTAATAGGTAATGAGTTAAGATTGTCACCTCTAACAACAACAGCAAAAAGCAATCTAATTTTTATCTACACCAAAATATACACACTTTCTACGCACGCCCATTAATATCAGACAAACTCATGACTTTTGATGTGATATTATAAGAAGAGTAATAATATTTGGACACTAGGATTTGAACAAACTGGCTGGCTTGCAGGTGTACAAAATTTATGCGACTGTAGAAAAATCAAAGAAGCAACAATCGACGTTTGGACAACATCGGGTTAGAAGTGGACTTCACTAGCTCATCGGTTAAATTTTTAATAACTACAAACTATTCAGGCTTGTGTCGACTATTCTTTTAAAGTTAGATATTAATTACTGTAACTTAAGTGGGTTTAAACCTTATCTTCTGAGCAATAGGGGTGACCGAATCTTTACGAAGTGTTCAACTTGAAATTTATGGGTTACCAAAAATCAAATTCCGCCTCCCAACCACCCTCAGGTTTAGTTGAAATTCCTTATCAATACAACGAGCCTGTCATTCTCTTACTAATGTTTGTGGGTGTTGAGAGTATGTCATAGCAGGTCGCACGTTGACTGGAGATGACCAAGCCGACTTCTGTCTCTCCTTTATTGCTGGAAGGAGTCGTCGTGGTTGGAGACCGATTCAAGTCCTTGTACTAGTTCAAGGGCCGACTCGATCTCTCTTTTGCTTCTTATTTTGATTGCGTGCCTGCGCTAGAGGGGCTACCCGTTCAAGTAGGCCATTGGTGAATATTTCTGATCTGTCGGAGAAATATTAAGTGTTACCTAAATTATTCGAGAATCGAATCAAATCGAAATTAATATTAACACTAATAATAAAGTCAAAAAAAAAAATAATTACACAATACACAAATAATTTACTTAATTCGATTAATAGCTTACGTTCACGATGATAATGATCGGAGAATTTGCCGACTCCAATGTGCAACCACTATCATTTATCTCATATGTGCACCCATTGAAAAGTAACCCCTGATCTTATGCGCAAAATAATTTTCAAACCACGTGAATTTGGTAAAAACACCAATCATATATATTTGAAAATGGGTTTCAATTCGGCACAATCTATCTGACTCAGTCACCACCTGTCAGAACAAGAAATTTCAACCATGAAAATTTCAATAACCCCTTAAACTAAATAATCTTTGATTATTTCTAAGGGAGCAGTACTTGAAGTAGCATATATAGCCGAGGTTTTCTCATGTTCTACACACAAAAACCAATAACAAGAGTCATGAAGAAGATGATTAGCCCAATGGCTTCTTGCCTTTCACTTGCTTTCGTTTTTCTCTTCTCAATTTTATCATCAGCAGCTTCATCACCTGATACCACTAAAGGTTTCCTTCCGTGTCTCTCTAGCCAGATACATAACTCCACTCAAGTTGTGTACACACCAACAAGCCCTTCCTACTTATCCATTTTGCAATTTTCCATACAAAACCTAAGATTCTCTGGGCCTAGCACTCCACGACCTTTAGCCATAATCACACCATTGCAAGAGTATCATGTTCAAGCAGCTATACACTGTTGTAAAAAACATGAAATAGAGATAAGAGTTCGCAGTGGTGGACATGACTATGAAGGCTTTTCTTACGTTGCTAAGGTACCATTTGCCATCCTTGATCTATTTAACTTGCGATCAGTCAACGTCAATGTTGAAGAAAAAATGGCGTGGGTTCAAGCTGGTGCAACTCTAGGTGAACTTTATTACAATATTCTAAACAAGAGCAAAACACTTGCCTTTCCAGCAGGCACTTCCCCTTCCATTGGTGTCGGCGGCCACATTAGTGGGGGAGGATTTGGTGTAATCCTACGTAAATTTGGCCTTGCTATTGATCATGTTATTGATGCTCGAATAGTTGATGTCAATGGTAGAATTCTTGATAGAAAATCAATGGGGGAAGACCTCTTTTGGGCTATAAGAGGAGGTGGAGGTGCTAGTTTTGGTGTCATTTTGGCATGGAAACTAAACTTAGTTACCGTACCAGAGATTGTGACTTTTTGCAGGCTAAATAGACCATTGGAAAACAATGCAACCAAGGTTGTGCATCAATGGCAATCTATAGCCGACAAGGTTGACGAAAATCTTTTTATGAGAGTCTTCATTAGGCTCGAAAATTCTAGTCAAGTTGGAAACAAAACAGTAGATGTTTTGTTCACTACAACATTCCTTGGTGGCATTAATAGATTACTTTCTTTGATGGGAAAAGTGTTTCCAGAGTTAGGTTTGACGAGAGGAAACTGTCAGGAAGTGAGCTGGATCGATGCATTCCTCTTTTATGAAGCTTTAAATCCCGATCCACTTGAAATATTGCTGAATAGGAATTACACCTATAAAGGAAACTTTAAAGTAAAGACGGATTACGTGAAAACGCCCCTTTCTGAAAGTGCACTCGAAGGAATATGGGAAAGGTTGAAGGAAGAAGAAGTTGATGTTCCTTTTTTGGAGTTGACTCCTTATGGTGGAAAAATGAGCGAGATTTCAGAATCTGCAACCCCTTTCCCCCACAGAGCCGGAAACATATACCAAATTGAATACCGAATGCGATGGACGGAAGCAGGGACAACAGTTTCAAGAAGACATATCAATTGGCTCCGAAGGCTGTACAATTATATGGCTCCCTATGTTTCAAAAAATCCGAGAGAAGCGTATATCAATTATAGGGATACAGATATAGGAGTAAATGATGACAAGACGAGTTATTTCCAAGCAAGCATTTGGGGTAGGAAATACTTCAAGAACAACTTCAACAGATTGGTGCATGTGAAGACCTTAGTTGATCCCAATAATTTCTTCAGAAATGAGCAGAGTATTCCATCTATCATCTAGGAAATTGATAATCACTTTCAAGACGGAGAAGACTATATGGTAATTTAGGATCATTTCAAATTTAATAAAATTCAATTATCTATTATTATATTCATTTTGGCCTTACTAGTAGGTTTCTACGTCAATCATACTGCCTCCCATAAGGCCAAGTGTATTCAGCAGTAAAATATTGAACTTGTTTAGAATCTAAAAGTTTTTGTATTGTAGAGCATAAGGGTGCATTATATGTACTATTATGTAATAAGTTGTAATGCAAATGATGTTTTGGATAAATTGTGCTTTCTTTTATTACTTGGTCTACTACTTGTGTCATTAAGAGTTACCATACAAACTCATTAACTTTTTTGGAGAGGGGAGAGGAGAGGAGAGGAGAGTTGAATATATAACCTATATAAGCATTTGCTTGTACACTCACTCATGTTCACTTGAAAACACAAAATATACCAAAAAAACGAAGGAACAATATTTAGTTTTGAATCACTAGTATGATATTTTGTAAATAATATGGCATGTGAAAATTAAATTATGATATATAGTTCATTTTCTAATCTGCAAAAACCTAGGAAGATTATAATTACAACATATTTCATGGTACATTAATATAAAGTGCCGCAACGCAAAACGTGCTAGCATACAAAAAACTATGGGAGGAAAGACAATATCCATTATAACTTGATCCAAAAATTATAATTTTTTTTTTGTTTATAAAAAAATACCAAATCTTGCATCAAAACCCACAAAAATTATAAAATTTTAAAGGTACGATACTACATTTTTTTTTGTAGTTTTGTCCTTACCTAATATATAGCAATTCCAGCCTTCTCGGCACTAGAGGACTATCCGTTCAAGTAGGCGACTACTCAATATCTGTAGTCTACCGGAGAAACATTGAAATGCTCTATAAATTACTCAGCAATTCAATTAGGATCGATATTAGCATTCACAATAGAGTGAAAAAATAAAAAAATAATCATACAAGAAAATTAATTTACGTGATTCGACTAATAGCCTACGTCCAGGATGACAATAATCATAGAGTTTTACTAGAAAATAAAAACAAGAGAACAATAACAATTGTTCTACGTCACAAATACTCACTCCAACAAAAGAATATTACTATGATATATTATCTCTAACAAAACCCTCACACTCAGATGATTTTTAAACACCCCAGTGCTTGAATTCACTCAAAAGACTTGGATGCCTCTGCCTTGCCCCGTGGTGCTGTACACCCCCTTTTATAGGGGAAAAACTTGGCAAAATGACAAACCAACAGGCAGCCGCCCATGTTTTCTTTGCAAAATAGCTGGCTGCCCATAATTTATCCCAGCACCTTAGTTACATAATACTTCTAAATACTAAACGCTCAGGTGCTCTGCACCCGAATTTGCACTCTGGAAGTTAATTCTCCGTGACTTTACGCTCTCAATTTACAAAATAAGTGAATTTAATTTTTCAACTTGTGAACTTGACTAATTTTTCGCTCTTACTTACTTATATGATTACTTATTATTATTTAAATTTTTATTTGCTAGGTACTGAGTCATGCTTAAAAATACATCTCAAACTAGAATAATATTTATAAACCATAATTATCATTTTAGGACCTCATTGTCAACATATAATTAAAATTTAAATAATTTATCATATAGTTGTCAATGATACTTGCTGACTTCTCTCTAGAATTTCTTCTTAAATTTTCTTGATTTCTTCTACTTTTCTTGATTCTCTTGTTAATCTGATTGTGTTGTAATTGTTGATCATGAATTCTGATCAATCTTCTCGTCAAATTCCTCCAAAACTTCTTGACATTTCTTGCAAGTTTGCCTCCTTGTTCAAGAAATCTTCAAATACTGTTGGTGTAAATTCTGGATCTGAGAATAATCTTGTTGCTTCTGTGATGAATTCTAGTTATGAAGAAAACGTTGTGATGCCTCCCGTTCCTTTATTTGTTCGAAACCCCTCGATTGTTGAGATCCCTGCGATCACTCAGTTTCCTTCGATCACTCAATTTTCTTCTTTTGTTCGACTACCATCGACTGGTCTAGCTCATTTGACGAATCAAAATAGAACGATTGACCAAATTCCTTTGAAAGATAATTCTTCTGATGTTTCTAAAGTTCCTATGTCGAATTCTGGTTCTACGAGGGTTTTGTTGGATCCTGCGAAAATAGCAAAGGATGCGAAGAGAGTTGTTTATAACAACGGTGAACCTAGAATGTACTGGTCATTGGAGGAGACTTAGAATTTGTCTGCGAAGTTTCAACAAGCTTTGATTGGGAAATGCGCGTACGAAAAGCCATCTCTGGGGGTTATTCGCGAGTTCATTATTACAAGGTGGAAACCCTAAGGTGAGTTTTTTGTTGGAATATTGGATCCTAGACATATTCTCATCAGATTTGAGTTGTATGAGGATTATGTGCATACCTGGTTGAAAGACGCAACCTATATAGAAGGATTTCTATTTAGGTTTTTTAAGTGGTTTCTGGAGTTCATGCCTGGAATTGAACCATCGATGGTACCTGTTTGGATTTCCTTACCAGGTCTTCCTATTCATCTCTTTAATGTGGAGAGTTTGAGGGATATTTTAAGTCCCATTGGTCGTAAATTGGTGGTTGATAAATCGACTTTGCAGTTGACACACCATGGTGTAGCTAGAGCCTGTGTTGAAGTTAACTTGTTGGCGAACAATCCCAAAAGATTTTGGCTAGATATGGGGGGCTTGAGTGGTCGTTGGCAGAAGACAGTCTTTGAGAAGAATGTGTTATATTGTTCAAATTGTTTGAAACAAGGACATGATAATGGGAGTTGTCGAAAGAAAAAGAAAGATAAGGGTGATATTGTTTCAGTGCAAAATGATGGAAAACCTTCTATTAAAGGGATTCTGGACCTTAAGAAGGATGATAATGGGAAGGGTATTATGATTGAGAAATAAGAAATAAGGGAAAGAAAGTTTTTAAACAAAAGGATGTAATGAAAGAGGTGGAGGTTGGGAATAGATTCAGTATTCTTGAAGAGCAGCAGGAATAGGCTCAAGGTTTGAACGTGGAGGTAGGTGAATGCTCCATGGGAAATATGGATCCTTTTTTACAGAGGGAAGATGTGAATAATAAGGTAATTGAGAATATAGAAATTGATTCTGGTGGAGAGGGCAGGGATGATGATTTGTTGATAAGAGATTCTGATGATGATTTGGTGAGAAATAAAGCACCTCATGATAAGGGGTTATGTTCTGATCAGGAGAGTTCTATGAAATGGGAAAATCTCTCAGATAATATGGAAGGCATTGAAGGGCCTCTGGTTGATCAAGAGGTTGCTAACTCTATTGATTTCAGTCCTTGGCAGATGCCTAGAAGTAATCAATCTATCTCTACCTTTTGATGAATTTTATGTTGTGAAATGTGAGGGGAGCTAGGAAAGAAACTCTGAGAAATAGGTTAAAGAAATTAGTATACATGAATAAGATTGTTTTACTGGCTGTCTTAGAACCTAAGATGGAATCTTCTAAAATTAGAGGATTTGCATCTAGTGTGGTTTGTCTTCGTTTGTGGCTAATTCTCTTGCTGAGAAGAATTTATGGTTGTTATGGAGTGAAAGGATGGAGGTTAAAGTTGTTATGGAGCATGAACAGTCTTTAACAATGACTGTTTCTAATATGGGTTCTTATCCTGTGTTAGTTATTGTTGTCTATGCCTGTTGTGATCATGTGTTGAGGAGGCCATTATGACATCATTTGCACTTGGTTGCTATTTCTTTTGATCTACCTTGGTTAGTGATGGGTGATTTCAATACTGTGATTAACTCTGCTGAAAGATTAGGGAGAGCTTATCCTTCTAATGTTTCAATGAATAAATTTGGGAATTGTATTCATAAAGAAGGTTTAATTGATTGTGGTTTTGAGGGTAGTAGTTACACCTGGTGTAATAATTATCATGGGGTTTCTAGAATGTGGCAGCGTTTGGATAGGGTGCTTATGAATAGTGATTGGGTTACTAAATTTGAGAGTACTCAAAATTTTCACTTGGCAAGAGGTAGTTCTGATCATTGTCCTATTCTAATCAAGGTGGTGGAGTTTGGGGTTCAACAAAGGATTTCATACTTCAAATTTATGGACATGTGGACTAAGGATCTTTCTTTTATGGAGTTACTAAAAGTAAATTGGTGTGGAACGTATTCAAGTAATCCTATTGAAAATATGTGTTTAAAGATGACGTTTCTGAAAGTTAAATTGAAAGAATGGAATAAGAATGTGTTTGGTAATATTTTTGAGAAGATTCAGGCTAAGGAGGTGGAGTTGAGGAATGCTGAGAGGTGTATGGAAGTGGATAGTTCTGTGGATAATCTCAGATCTTTGGAAAATGCTAGAAGACAATTGGAGTTCACTATTAAACTGGAGGAATCCTTTTGGAGACAAAAGGCAAATGTGAAATGGGCATTAGATGGTGAAAGGAGTACTAAGTTCTATTACATTATTGCCAAGAGTAAAGCTGTCAGAGGAAGGGTTAGTATGATTAAAGATGAAGAGGGTGTTTGGGTGGTTACTGAGGAGGAAATTTCTTCTCACGCTGTTTCCTTTTTTTTTTTTTTTTTTTCTAAATTGTATAATTCAAAATCTCATGATTTGCTGGACAATATTTTTGACTCTACTCCTCTTATGGTTGGTGAGGCTGATAGTGAGAAATTGACTTGTGCTGCTTCTATGGAGGAGATAAAAGGAGTGGTTTTTTCAATGTTAGTGGAGAGTGCCCCAAAGGCAGATGGGTTTTCAGGTAAATTCTTTCAAGTAGCATGGGAGATCATTCAGCAGGATGTGTTTGAAGCTGTGAATTTCTTTTTGACTGGTGGGAATGTGCCCAGGTCTGTCAATGCTACTTTGTTAGCATTGATACCTAAGAAGTCTAATCCAACTTCTTTTACAGAATTTTGTCCAATTAGTTTATGTAACTTTTTAAACAAAGTTTTTACGAAATTGTTAGCTAAAAGATTGGTTTTGTTGCTACCTTCATTAGTTTCAAAGGCTCAACATGGGTTCATACAGGGGAGGAGTATTGGAGAATGCATTTCTTTGGCTCAGTTTATGGTAGGAGAGCTTAATAGGAAGGTGGAGGCTGGGAACATTATTCTCAAACTGGTTATGATGAAAGCATATGATAGAATGGAATGAGACTTTATTTAGAAAGTCCTAAGGTGTTTTGGTTTTTCTGAGCTATTTGTGACTATTATTGGTAGCTGTTTTAAAAATTAGTTCTTTTCAATGTGCTTAAATGGACAAAGGCATGGTTTTTTCCCAGCTTCTCGTGGTTTGAGACAGGGAGATCCTATTTCTCCTTTTTGTTCATTCTGGCAAAAGAGGTTCTTAACAGGGGGCTGACTAAGCTTTTTGTTGAAGGGTTGGTGAAGCACTTTCATATTGGTAAAGGGACAATAATGATTTCTTAGCTGTTGTTTACAGATGATACATTATTGTTTCTAAGGGGAAATAAAAGATCATTGGTGAAAAAAAAAAGGAGGTCATTGGTGAAGTTGCTTGAGTTTTTGAGTTTGTATGAAGGTTGTTCTAGGCAGAGAATAAGCAGATAGAAAAAGCTCCTGGATTTGTTCATCCAAAATTCCTCAACACAGAGCTTTAATGTTGTCTAGATTAGTTCGAATTCATATTAAACAATGCCCAATTACTTACTTGGGTTGCCCTTTGGTGAATGGTAGGAGTAGATTGAGAGATTTTGAAGATCTTGTTTTAAAATTCAAAGCTAGAATAAAAGGTTGGCAAGCTAGATTACATACTAACATGGGAAGAGTGGGGATGGTGCAATCTGTTTTAAACTCTGTTCCTGTGCATTTGCTGGCTTGTTTGAATTTGCCTAAAGAAATTCTTTCTAGATTGAATTCTCTTATGGCTTATTTCATTTGGTTTGGTAAGGCAGGAGTAAGGAGGAGGCACTGGGTTTCTTGGCAGAAAGTTGCTAAACCAAAACAGGAAGGGGGTTTGGGGATCAGAAGGTTTGAGGATTTTTAGATTGCTTTTAGATTGAAGCAAATTTGGGGGATATTATAGGGGCAGTCTCTTTGGGCTAAAGTTTTTTCTACAAAGTTTTTGAAAGGGGGTCATGTTTTGAGATGTTCCAGTTATGGCAAGTTGAAGAGCTTTAAAATGCTGCAGCCTTGGTTTGGTATGGTTGTTATGAATTCTTTTTCAGTTGTGGGGGATGAAAGATCAGTGGATTTTTGGTGCTCAAGTTGGTTGGGTTCTAGTCCTTTGTTGCTCAAAATCACTGGGTTATCTGTCTGCTTTCCTAAACTTTCTGAGGTGTATGTTGATAATAGGTGGCGGTGGCAAGTGTTAGGGGATTTTATTAATGATTTAGCTGCTAATGTTTGTTTGTCTAATAGGCTTGATTGTCTGGTCTGGATGCCTAATACTAATGGTCTTTTTTCTGTTAAGTTAGCTTGGAAACTTGTCAAGAAGGGTGGGAGAGTGAATTAGGTGTCTTCTATTATTTGGAAGCTAGCTTTTCCACCTAGTGCTAAGTTGCCAGGATGGAGGTTATTGAATAATGCTATTCCTTTGGATTCCAGGTTCCAATCTATTGGGGTAAGTCTGCCCAGTAGTTGTGCTTTATGCTCTGCTGAAATGGAGACTATTTCTCATTTGTTTGTTCACTATAGTTTTGTTGCTTTAGTTTGGTCTAAAGTAGTAGCTCTATGTGGTTTTCATTTGATTAATAGTGAATCTCCAATAGTTAGAATGGTGAGAATCTTTAAAAAGGGTTCTTTGCATCATGCTCTGATGAGAGGTGTGTCAGTGATAGTGTACTAGCTTCTTTGGAAGGAAAGGTGTAGGAGAGTTTATGATGAGGGTTGTTTATCTCCTCATGCTATTTTTGTAAGAGTTTGTGAGGTTGTGAGGATGCCTGGACTGAAAGGGGAAATGAGGTTTTGCAAGCTTTGGGGATTGAATATGTTCAGAAGATTTAGATTATTGCTCTGTGGGTTAGATGGTTTCCTCCTTCTTATGGTAAGCTAAAACTCAATATTGATGGAGCTTCTAAAGGTAATCCTGGTAGGGCTGGGGGAGGAATAGTAGTCAAAAATCGTAGAGGTAAATTGATACTTGCTGCTTCCTTTTGCTATGGTGGCTGTTCAAACATGGAGGTAGAGTTAAGGGCTCTAATAGATGGTCTGGTTTTATTGGAGAGGTATAACTTGTTGGGTTTTCAGTTTCAAATTGAAACTAACTTTGAGGTCATGGTGCGGATGGTCTTGAAAGGACATCATAGAGCTTGGAAATTATGGGGTTTATTGAGGCGGATTTTGGAGGGTTTGGACTGCTTGGAGTTCAGTTTGCAACATGTTTTCCCTTCCACAACAGTGACCCATGAAGTTAGGATGGGGTTTCACCACTTTCAACTTGTGATTGATCTAGAATTAAATGCAAAAAAGGTCCCCCACCTATTTAGATTTGAATGTATGTGGTTGGAGGACTCAGAATGCGAAGAGGAGCTGAAGTGTAATTGGACTAATAGTCATCTTGGATCTGCCATGCAAAATGCTGTCAGCAATCTCAACCTATGCAGGGTCCGATTGACAGAATGGAGCAGACAAAAATTTGGGAATAACAAGAAAATTATCCACCCGCTGAACAACGATTTAATTCAAATTCAGATGCAAGAACAAACAGAGGAAAACTTGATTAAAGAACTGAACTTTGTTCCCAAATTGATGCTGTCAGAAGTAGAAAAGAGAGGTACTGGCTGCAACACTCTAGAATCAATTGGTTGAAAGATAAGGACCAGAATACAAGATTTTTCCATCTGTCCACAATCCAAAGACGTAATCGGAATTAGATCTTGAGGTTGAAAACGGAGGAAGCTGTGTGGCTTGAAAGGAAGGAGGACATCAATTCCCATATCATCGACTATTTTCAAAAATCTGTTTAAAACAATGGGGGAGAGAAATTGGTCTGAGGCCTTGGATGCGTTGAAAGCAAAAGTATCTGAGGAGATGAACCAAGACCTGATGAGAGCCATTTCGAAGAAAGAGGTGCAGGATGTAGTAAAAGAATTGGGAGCTCTTAAAGCGCCTGGACTTGACGTTTTTCTTGGCATTTTCTTCCATAAGTTTTGGAATATTGTGGGACTGGATGTCGTTAAGTTGGTTAAGGATTTCTTTGAGAGTGGTCAGATGACTAAGGACCTAAACCTCACTGATGTTGTCCTCATCCCAAAAGAGGATGCACTTGAGTCTATAACACAGTTCTGGCCCATTGCATTATGCAATTTCTTGTACAAGGTGATTTCAAAGGTAATGGCAAATAGGATGAAGGGAATGTTAGGTTTCATCGTCTCACCTAATCAAGCGGCTTTGGTACCAAATAGACAAATCCAAGATTGCATTGCTATTGCAAATGAAGGTTTTCATCATCTTAAAGGAAAGAAAGGTGGTAGAATCCCTGAATTGGCTATAAAGAAGGATATTAGTAAGGCCTATGACAGAGTTGAATGGGACTTCTTGGAAGCAATCTTGATCAAGCTGGGCTTTGACTGTCGATGGGTTCATCTAATTATGCAATGTGTTAGTACTGTTACACTTCAGTTTGTGTTGAATGGTGAAAGAATAGGGGAGATCAGACCTCAGAGGGGAATCAGACAATGAGACCCCCTATCATCGTATCTGTTCATTTTTGTTGTTGACGTGTGTCGGCTATGCTCTCAAGAGGAGTGGAAGAAAGGAAGCTGTTGGGAATTAGAATCAAAAGAAGAAGCCCCACTATCTCCCATCTTTTCTTTGCCGATGACTCCTTGTTCTTTATCAAAGCAAAAGACGGGGGGATTGGGGGAGTTACTGAGGATCCTCTAGTGTTATTGTGTGGCATCGGGATAGAGTGCAAATCATCAAAAATCTGGAATCATTTTCTCAAGCAACACATCTGAGGATTAGAGGACCATTTGCTGCAACCTTATCGGAATGCAAGCCCTTCCCCATTGTGCAAAGTACCTGGGAATACCTACTGTCTGGGGGAGCTCAAAGAATGAAGTGTTTGAGTATCTCCTTGAAAGAATTGTAAAAAAATTGCAGGGTTGGAAAAGCTACTGCCTTTCAAAAGCTGGGAAAGAAGTTTTGATCAAAGCTGTTATACAGGCCATTCCTAATTATGCCATGTCTATTGTAGAGTTTCCAAAAACTTTTATGATAAGTTGAACTGTTACGTAAGGAACTTTTGGTGGAAGGGTGGTGAGGATAAGAAAGGGATCTGCGGGAAGAAATGAGAGGAAATAACTGAGCCTAAGGCGGTAGGCGGGATGGGCTTCAAGGACTTCAAGCTTTTCAATCAAGCACTTATGGCCAAACAGTGCTGGAGGTTACTCCATTAGCCTAAGTCCTTCTGGGCGAAGTTTATGAAAGTGATTTTCTTCCCAAATGAGGGCTTCATGAAGGCAAAACACGGAGATAGACCCTCCTGGGTTTGGAGCAGTCTGCTATATGGAAGGGAATTGCTTGAGAAAGGATTGATGTGGCAGATTGGTGATGGTCGCGACGTGGATTTCTAGAATGATAGATGAGTCCCTCATCTCTCGAGTTTTGTTATCCAATCCCCGAAACCCCAGGAGTGCTCTATCATGACTGTTGCTGACATAATTATGGAAAACCCCAAAAGATGGAAAACCTTAAACCTGTGTAATGTCATTACAAAGGATGAGCTGGAGGCTGTCCATGTTATCCTTTTGCCTCTTTGTGGTATGAAGGACAAGAGAGTTTGGCGGCCCAATAGTAAAGGGTGCTACATTGTCAAATCAGGATATAGGTTGGGAAACACGCTTGCCACAACTCTGCCAAAGGTCAGCTCCTCTGCCTCCCTTCACCCCAAGATGTGGCAGTCTATCTGGAATATGAAGGCTGCCCCGAAGGTAAAATATTTTTGGTGGAAAACAAGTATGAACATTCTCGCCACACATGAAAACTTGTTTAAGAAGAGATGTGCCTCAACGCCCTTATGCCAGATTTGTATGTTGGCCCTATAGTCAATCGAGCATATTCTGTTTGAATGTGAATGGACAAAGAGAGTGTGGTTTGGTATGGACCTTAGGTTTCAATGGGATGAGTCTTCCTATGTGTCGGTGGCCTATATGACTTCTGCACTTCTACTGATGCTGAAGGATACTCAAGATAAACAGTTGTTTTTGGGAAAGCTGGCCACAGTTGGTTGGGTTATTTGGAAGGCAAGGAATCATTTCCTTTTTAGCATGGAAGAAGTTAATGCCTTTGCCACAGTACTACGTGCGCAAGCCATGTGGAGGGACCAATTCAAAGTTGAGGATGGGGAATCGTCAAAAAGATAGAGGGGCACACAAGAAAGGGAGGTGAGATCACAAGACGTTGAGGCCGGCTTTCGCATATCCTGTGATGGAGCTTTCATTCTTGGGTCTGCTAAGGTTGCTTGTGGTGTGGTGATAACCACAGATAGGGGTAAACTAGAGCATGATAGTGTAAGAATCTTCCCAGCTACTTCCTATTTGCTCTCTGAAGCAGAGGTAGTAAGGCAAGCCTGTCTCCTTGCAAAATCTTTGTTGATCACTAATGCTACTATTATGAATGACTGTCTTAATATTATCAAACTCAGCTCTAATGAAGATGTCCGTCCGTGGGAAGTTGGAGTCATCATCGAAGATATTAGATATTATGCTAGGATATACAACCTTAGCTTTCAACACAAGCCTAGAGCCTATAATAAGACTGCTCACCGGGTGGCGGCCACTATGTTAAGCAATTCGTTTCCGTTGAATTGGTTAGACTCTTCCCCCCCCTCGAGCTTACAGCTTTTCTTTTGACAGATTGTAATCTTAATTTTCCTACATAATGAAATGGTATCGTTGGTGTGTTTTGTTCAAAAAAAAAAAAAACGGCCTAGTAGATTATTTTGCTAATCTGGAAGTGCTGCAAGGGCGTTCTTCTATTTTTCTCCAAGATCAGACTGTTCCTGTGCAAGCAAGGCTGCTGTTATTGCATGACCAACAAGGGCTTCAGCTACCGAGGAAGAAGAGGAAATGTATATGAATTTCCTTTTTGCAATTTTGAGATTTTTGGACTATCATTGATGTATTTCTTTTGATTATAGGTGTTTTGAAGGATTAAGCCAATTTGGTCTGATCCTCTTTGCTTCTTGTAAATTTTGTTTCATGAAATAAAATTTCTTCTTTTCCTTAAAAAAAAAAAAAGTTGTCAATGAAATTTATTTTTTAGATTTTATGTTTACTAGTTTTTATGGATGATTATGTGTTTGTATGCATATAATATAATGTTCTCAATACTCTTTTACTCAATTTTTTTTGTTGAATTTTGTTACTATTGCACTCCATTATTGTTCTCGCATTCCTGTTATTGTTTTCGCATCCGTACCCGTACCCGCTCTATATGATATAGTTGTCCACCCATTGAAAAGTAACCCCTTCTCATGCGTGCTCCACCAAACTCAATCATCCGTACAATATTGTGGTATGCTCACTATGGAAACCCTATTTTTGAAACATTCATACATGTGTTCTATGCCAATTCTGCAATTAATGAAACAATCAAAGTAAGAAATCATAGAAAAACGAGTAATGTTATTAGGACATAATTTGAGGACTTAATGATTGTGGTCATTAGATTGTTAATGGGTCTCAACGCTATCAATCTAATGGTCACAATATATTAAATCTCCAAATTATGTTTCAATAACATTAGTGAAAAAAAATTTCATGGTCTGCCGTTCAAATACACAACGGGTCAATATCCCTGTTATGCTAGAGAAATATTGAAGTGTTACATAAGTTATTGAATTGGAATCAATATTTACACTCGTTATAAAGTGAAAAAAACAAAAGTACAAGCACATAAAATACAAGCAATTTATGCAGTTCGACTAATAGATTATGTCCACGACAACAATAATCAAAATTTTTAGTTCTAGTATAAAAATAAAAATATAAAAATAATTGTTTCAAACCTCACAAAAATTTACTTGATACAAATTACAATGACACGACTTATATGACTTATAATTCACACACATGACATTATACGAAACGAATTAACACGCCTTGTATTAACATGACTTGTATTATTTTTTCATTGTGTTTTTCTATCTTTGAATTTTTATTTTTCATGCACAGCGGATAATTAATACAAATAATAAAGCTTGAGGTTGCCCCTAGAAAAGATCTAGATGTGTGACCTAATATACTGGAAAATTCTATTTTTTTTTGAACACACACTTAACACAACCTCTTAAAAGAGGAAGTGTAAAGTGGAGTATTTAAATTAACACACGTGCCCAAAGCTATGCGATGTGAGATAGCCCAGTCCTCCAACACCTCGGTATGATTACCATAATCACAGGACCCAAATGACCCAGAGAATGAGATTTCAGCCCAACACCGAACGCCCGTTTCATACTTTAAAGGGCTTTTTTATTCTTTTTGAACACACACTTAGCACAACCTCTTAAAAGAAGAAGTGTCAAGTGGAGTATTTAAATTAACACACATACCCAAAGTTATCCAACGTGGAATAGCCCGGAAAATTCTATTCAAAGTCTTTGTTTTAAGCCATGAACACCTCTACAAAAGTAATGAAGTTTGGATAAACGTGGGACGTGAGTCGGAAAAGACTTGGAATAGCCCGGAAAATTCTATTCAAAGTCTTTGTTTTAAGCCATGAACACCTCTACAAAAGTAATGAAGTTTGGATAAACGTGGGACGTGAGTCGGAAAAGACTTGGTTTTGCTGCACATAAAAAAAGACTAATATAGTGCCGTTTTCTTTGTGGCGTGCTCGCATTAGTTGACCCAGTTGATAAATAAATAAATAAATATAAAAAAAGTAATTACTTAAATGAAAGATCAAAGAAGCAACAATTGACGTTTAGACAACATGGGGTTAGCAGTGGGCTTGACTAGCTCGTGAGTTGGCATTTTTTGTTTATTATAGAGTATTTAAGTTTGTGTCAACTAATTATTCGAGTTTAGATATTAATTATCGTAACTCGAGCCAATTTAAAACATGTCTCAAAAAGACAATGGTAGAGCCACTCAAGGACCAAGTATGTGCCCGTCCTCAATTTTTTTTTGTTTTATTATTCAATATTATATTTTTTTAAGTATATTTAATTATGCTTATCTTATTATTTTTTAAGAAAATGTTATTAATACTTAATTTGAGAACCAAATCTAATATAACCATTGAATTAAAAATAGGCTTCATCTAACCTTAACACTCATAACTAATTCAACAACTACATTAAATTAAGTGTCTATAGTATTAGTTTATTTTCTTATTATATCAATTAGTACATACTCATATCTAAATGACTAACAATGGACACACTTCAGACATATTTGGATTAATTTGGACATATTGGGTTCATTTAAATTTTTTTTGATTAACTTGACCATTTATTATTGATGTGCACTTTAGCATTGAGTTTAAAACCTAGTAGAGATTTGTTATTTTCGTCAAAAAAATTTAAAATAAAAAAATACTTGGTTTATCATTTAATTTACATATTTGTGATTTTTGAAATTAATTTTATTAGTCATTAATAATAAAATCATCAGACAACGCTGTCAAAATATGAAAATTTGTTGGGTAATCGTAACTAGCAACAATTAACCTCATTTTCAATAGAAGACTATAATCAATCTATTTTTTGCTATACAGATATATGCATAAATTTTTTAAGAATTATTGATGAAATAAATAGTATAAATGTATCGTCTTGTTTTTATCAATTAGGATAAAATAAATTAGAGTGTTCACCCTAAAATATTTTTTGGCTCCGTCATTGCCTACGAAAAAAAAGTAATTGACCTTTAAAGAGTATGAAAAATATTAAATCTAAGACCTCTAAATTACCAAAGTTCAAGTTCAACCTTCAAACCATCTAAAGGGTATAGTTGACATTGGTTATCAATACAACGAGCCTATCATTCTCATACCAACTCTTGTGGGTGTTAATGAGAGTATGTTATAGCGAGTAATATTATTTAGACCTAAAAATTTGACCTAATTTGTTGACATAATGATGTGGTTTTATAAGATTCATTAGATTAACACCAACTTCTAATATTTGGTGGGGTCAATACTGAATACAAAGGTCACAGTGAATTAGATCAGTAAATTATGTCAGTAAATTAGGTCTCAATAACATTGCTCATGTTATAACAGGTTGCACGTTAACGGAGATGACCAAACCGACCTCTGTCTCTCCTTTATTGCCTGGAAGGAGTCGTCGTGGTTGGAGACCGATTCAAGTCATGTTCATGTGTTCCTAATTCAAGGGCCGACTCGGTCAGTCGTTTGCTTCTTATTTCGATTGCGTGCTTTATAGGTCGGAAAAACATTCATGTGTTGCGTAAATTATCCGCTGATCGAATTAAATCGAAATTAATATTAACACTCATAATCTAGTAAAAAAAATAATTATACAATTGTAAGGGGTAGAACCCTCCACTCAGGATTTCGGCTTGACCTGGGTTAACCCACGCGGGCGACCCCCCAGTAGCTTTTACCTCTCTTCGCCAATAGGACCCTTTCCTAAGGCAATCCCACATCGGAAGAGAGTCGTCTTCCCCCCTCACATATAAGCTCTTGCACTCAAAGGAGGAGGTACCCACTAGGCACCTGATCAGGTCGCTAGTGGGTACCTCCTCCTTTGAGTGCAAGGGCTTATATGCGAGGGGGGAAGACGACTCTCTTCCGATGTGGGATTGTCTTAGGAAAGGGTCCTATTGGCGAAGAGAGGTAAAGGCTACTGGGGGGTCGCCCGCGTGGGTTAACCCAGGTCAAGCCGAAATCCTGAGTGGAGGGTTCTACCCCTTACAACAATACACAAAAAATTTACGTAATTCGGCAAATAAATAGCGTTCACGACGATAATGATCAGAGAATTTTGATGTCTGTTTTGACTCTAATGTGCAACCACTATCATTTATCCCATATGTGCACCCATTGAAAAGTAACCCCTCACATGTGCAATACCCACAAAATGAGGCCTTTTATTAACATGAAAAAACACCAATTTTGTATATTTTGAAATGGGTTTCAATTAAACACAAGTCTTCAATCCGACTCAGTCACCGCCAGTCAGACCAAGAAATTTCAACCATGAATATTTTAATATTACAAAGGAAGAAGTACTTGAAGTAGCATAAATAGCCGACGTTTTCTCATGTTCTGCACACAAAAAACCAATAACAAGAGGCATATGAAGATGATGATTAGCCCAAGGTCCTCCTGGCTTTCACTTGCTTTCGTTTTTCTCTTCTCAATTTTATCATCATCAGCTTCATCTGCTGATACCACTAAACCTTTTCTTCAGTGTCTCTCTAATAAGATACATAACTCCACTCAAGTTGTTTACACACCAACAAGCCCTTCCTACTTATCCATTTTGCAGTTTTCCATAGCAAACCTACGATTCTTTGCACCCAACACTCCAAAACCTTTGGCCATAATAACACCATTGAATGAGTCTCATGTTCAAGCAGCTATTTGCTGTTGTCGAGAACATGATATAGAGATAAGAGTTCGTAGCGGTGGACATGACTATGAAGGTTTTTCTTACGTTGCTAAGGTACCATTTATCGTCCTTGATCTATTTAACTTGAAATCAATCAGCGTCGATGCTGAAGAAAAAACGGCGTGGGTTCAAGCTGGCGCAACTCTAGGTGAACTTTATTACAACATTCTAAATAAAAGTAGAACACTTGCTTTTCCAGCAGGTAGTTCCCCTTCCATTGGTGTTGGTGGCCACATTAGTGGGGGAGGGTTTGGTGTAATCTTACGTAAATTTGGTCTTGCGGTTGATCATGTTATTGATGCTCGAATAATTGATGTCAATGGTAGAATTCTTGATAGAAAATCAATGGGGGAAGACCTTTTCTGGGCTATAAGAGGAGGTGGAGGTGCTAGTTTTGGCGTCATTTTGGCATGGAAACTAAACTTAGTTACCATTCCAGAGATTGTGACTTTTTGCAGGGTAAGTAGAACATTGGAAAATAATGCAACCAAGGTTGTTCATCAATGGCAATCTATAGCCGACAAGGTTGACGAAAATCTTTTTATGAGAGTCTTCATTACGCTCAGAAATTCTGGTTCAGTTGGAATCAAAACAATAGACACTTTGTTCACTACATCGTTCCTTGGTGGCATTGATCAAGCACTTTCATTGATGGAAAATGTGTTTCCAGAGTTAGGTTTGGCGAGAGAAAACTGTCGAGAAGTGAGTTGGATCGAAGTATTCCTCCTTAAAGAATACGAATACGAAGATATAGTTTCCAATTTATTTGAAATATTGTTGAACAGAACTTACACCTATAAAGGAAACTTTAAAGTAAAAACAGATTACGTGAAGACGCCTCTTTCTGAAAGTGCACTCGAAGGAATATGGGAAAGGTTGAAGGAAGAAGAAGTTGGTGTTCCTTTTATGGAGTTGATCCCTTATGGTGGAAAAATGAGCGAGATTTCAGAATCTGCAACCCCTTTCCCCCACAGAGCCGGAAATATATACCAAATTGATTACCGGATGCGTTGGACGGAAGCAGGGACAAAGGTTTCAAGAAGGCATATCAAGTGGCTCCGAAGGCTTTACAAATATATGACTCCCTATGTTTCAAAGAATCCGAGAGAAGCCTATATCAATTATAGGGATACGGATATAGGAGTAAATGACGACGAGACGAGTTATGCACAAGCAAGCATTTGGGGTAGGAAATACTTCAAGAACAACTTCAATAGATTGGTGCATGTGAAGACCGTAGTTGATCCCAATAATTTTTTCAGAAATGAGCAGAGTATTCCATCTATTATCTAAGGAATTGATAATTAGTTTTCAAGATGGAGAAGACTATATGGTAATTTATGATCATTTCAAATATAATAAAATTCAATCATCTACTATCACATTCATTTTGGCCTTATTGGTAGGTTTCTATGTGAATCATATAGTCTCCCATAAGGCCAAGTGACCTTAACAGTGGAATATTGAACTTGTTTAGAATCTAAAAGTTTCTGTATTTTAGAGCATAAGGGTGACTAATAAGTACTATTATGGAATAAGTTGTAATGCAAATGATGTTTTGAATAAATTGTTCTCTCTTTTATTACTTGATCTAATTGTGTCATTAAGAGTTACCATACAAACTCATTATCTTTTTTGGAGGGGAGAGGAGAGGAGAGAAGAGTTGAATATATAGCCCATATAAGCGTTGTTTGTATACTCATTGCTTAATATTTAGCAATTCCAGGTGCTAGAAGGCTATCCTTTCAAGTTGGCGACTAGTCAATATCTCTGGTCTGCCAGAGAAACATTGAAGCGTAGCTTAAATTGCTTAGAAATTTAATCAGGGATAGGGTCGATGTTAACACTTACAATAGAGTGAAAAAATAAAAAATTAATCACACAAAACACAAGTAATTTATGTGACTCTACTAATAGCCTAAGTCTACGATGACAACAATATATCACAGAGTTTTACGATCAAAGTTTTACTATAAAATAAAAATAAGAGTACAAGAACAATTGTTCTGCCTTATTCTTCTCTATGTTATTTTTCATGTAATTCATGGCACAAGGCGGCTAACAGAAAAGGCCTCTAGGAACCGACATATACAAACTCAAATGATATGATCCAAACACAAGTTTGTTAGTAAATCCGGTTGGTCTGGCAGATTCTCCCAAAAACACAAAAATATGCTATCTTTGACGTTGTTATTTGAATCGTTCAAGTAAAGAACTCTTCTAACTCGACGGTACTTATCAGATTCACGTGAACGGTGATCGTGGCAAATTGCATGAGTCAAATCTTTTCTATAAACACGAAAATATTTAGCCCTAGAAAATAGTTTCTCACTCTTGTCATCCCTCTCTCTCTATGAAAACGAAAATAGTTAGCCCTAAAAGCGGAAGAACAATATTTAGTTTTGAATTGCTAGTATTTGCAAAGAACAACATGGGCTGCTGCCTGCTGGTTTGTCATTTTGCTGTTTTTGTCCCTATAAAAGGGGACGTACAGGGAAAGGGAGAGGCACCCAAGTCTTTTGAGTGAATTGAAGCATTGGGGTGTTTTAAAATCATCCGAGTGTGAGGATTTGTGCAGGATAAGATATCAGAATAATCTTTATTTGCGTGAGTTAGAATTTGTGAGGTGAAACAATTGTTACTGTAGTTTTGTTTTTATTTTATAGTAGAACTCTCTGATGGTTGTCATGATAGACGTAGGCTATTAGTCGAGTCACATAAATTACTTGTGTCTTAAGTGATTATTTTTTTATTTTTTCACTCTATTGTGCCTTAAAATCGATCTTGATTGAATTGCCGAGTATAATTTACACAATATTCCAATATTTCTCTGGCAGATCAAAGATATTGACTAGTCGCCTAGTTGAATAAATTGCCCTTTAGTGCCTGGAATTGCCATATATTAAACAAGAACAAGACTACGGAAAAATAATAATAATGTATGTTTAAATTTTTTTATTTTTGGTGGGTTTAGATACAAGTTTTTGGGTTTGTTTACAATAAAAAAATTTATAAACTTTTTAGTCAATTATAATGGATGGGAATGTGGATTCTAATTATTATCTTTCCTCCCATATTTAGTTGTATACTAGCGCTTTGCATTGCAGGACTTTATATTTATGTACCTTGTAAAATGGTGTAATTTTAATCCTTTTAAGTTCTTGTAGATTAGAAAACGAACTATATTTCATAATTTAATTTTCGCATGCCATGTTCAAAAAAAAGCATATTTTTTTATGGCTGCACATCATTACATACATGTTAACACACTTTGAGAAAAGCGTGGACGGAATCAGAATCACCCATCCTGCTTCGAAGTTTAGTTTTCCTAACATTCATGATCAATATGAAGTGGAGTAGTTGTATGGAAAGATTATAGCACTTATCACACAAATTTTCCTGAGCGCAATATCTTAGCACAATGGACCTCCTTCCTCAAGTAATATTACTGCAGATAAATACGAGGGTTCTGAAAAGTGCCCCCCGGGGGGGGGGAGGGGAATGGTCCCCCTAGGCCCTGTCCTAGTTCCGTCATTGGACAGAGGTATTCAATCTTAAACCATGCTTCTGCTCTTTTTTTTGTCGCTCCCTCTTAATATTGCTCCAACTCATGCTTATATGATGGGTTACATATTCAGCTCTCCTATCCTCTCACCTCTCCAAAAAAGAGAATGAGTTTGTATGGTAACTCTTCATGACACAAGTAATAGAAGAGAGTACAATTTATCCAAAAACATCATTTGCATTACAAATTATGCCATAATAGTACTTAAAAATCACCCTTATGCTATAAAATACAGAAACTTTTAGATTGTAAACAAGTTAAATATTCCACTGTTAAATTCACTCGGCCTTATGGGAGGCTATATGATTCACATAGAAACCTACCAGTGAGTCTAAAATGAATATAATAGTAGATGAATGAATTATATTAAATTTTAAATTTTAAATTAAATTACCATCTAGTCTTCTACATCTTGAGAGATGGAATACTCTGCTCATTTCTGAAGAAATTATTGGGGTCAACTAGGGTCTTCACTTCCACCAATTTATTGAAGTTGTTCTTGAAGTATTTTCTACCCCAAATACTTGCTCGCGCATAACTCGCCTTGTCATCATTTACTCCTATATCTATATCCCTATAATTGATATAGGCTTCTCTCGGATTCTTTGAAACATAGGGAGTCATATACTTGTAAAGCCTTCGGAGCCATTTCATATGCCTTTCTCCTCCTTCCGTCCAAAATAACCGATATTCAATTTGGTATAGGTTCCCGGCTCTGTGGGGGAAAGGGGTTGCAAATTCTGAAATCTCGCTCATTTTTCCACCATACGGAGTCAACTCCAAAAAAGGAACACCAACTTCTTCTTCCTTCATCCTTTCCCATATTCCTTCGAGTGCACTTTCAGAAAGGGACGTCTTCACGTAATCTGATTTTACTTTATAGTCTCCTTGAAACATATAAGTTCTGTTCAACAATATTTCAAGTGGACTGGAAACATTACCTTCGAAAAAAAGGAATGCTTGGATCCAGGTCACTTCCCCACAGGTTTCTCTCGCCAAACCAAATTGTGCAAACTGTTCTTTCGTCAAAGAAAGTAATTTATCAACACCACCAAGGAATAATGAAAGGAACACAGCCTCTACTGTTTTGTTCCCAATTACTTGATTAGAATTGTCGAGCCTAAGGACGACTCTCATATAAAGATTTTCGTCTACCTTGTCGGCTACAGATTGCCATTGATGCACAACCTTGGATGCATTGTTTTCCAATGTTCTGCCTATCCTGCAAAAAGTTACATTCTCTGGAACAGTAACTAAGTTTAGTTTCCATGCAAAAATGACGCCAAAACTAGCACCTCCACCTCCTCTTATAGCCCAGAAGAGGTCTTCCCCCATTGATTTTCTATCAAGAATTTTACCATTGACATCAACTATTCGAGCATCAACAACATTGTCAGCAGCAAGGCCAAATTTACGTTGGAGTATACCAGATCCTCCCCCACTAATGTGGCCACCAACACCAATGGAAGCGACACCGGCTGCCGGAAAGGAAAGTGTTTTGCTCTTATTTAGAATATTGTAATAAAGTTCACCTATAGTTGTGCCAGCTTGAACCCACGCCGTTTTTTCTTCAACATTGACGTTGATTGATCGCAAGTTAAATAGATCAAGGACTACAAATGGTACCTTAGCAACGTAAGAAAAGCCTTCATAGTCATGTCCACCGCAACGAACTCTTATCTCTATATGATATTCTCGACAACAGCAAATAGCTGCTTGAACATGAGACTCATGCAACGGTGTGATTATGGCTAAAGGTTTCGGAGTGCTGGGTGTAGCGAATCTTAGGTTTTGTATGGAAAACTTCAAAATGGGTAAATAGGAAGGGCTTGTTGGTGTGTAAACAACTTGAGTGGAATTATGTATCTGACTAGAGAGACACTGAAGAAAAGCTGTAGTGGTATCAGGTGATGAAGTTGCTGATGATAAAATTGGGAAGAGAAAAACGAAAGCAAGTGAAAGGCAAGAAGGCATTGGGCTAATCATCTTCTTCATGACTCTTGTTATTGGTTTTTGTGTGTAGAACATGAGAAAACGTCAGCTATTTATGCTACTTTAAGTACTACTCCCTCGGTAATACTCGAAGATTACTTAGTTTAAGGTGCTATTGAAAGTTTCATGGTTGACATTTATTGTTCTGACAGGGGGTAACTGAGTCATATAGATAGTGTTCAACTGAAACACATTTTCAAATATATATATATATGTGTGTGTGTGTGTGTGTGTGGGTTTGGTAAAGAGTTCTGTAAATAATCAGCCAGAGCATAGATTATAGAAGGAGATTGGTTCTTCATGTTAATTACAGGTGGTTGCAGATGGGGCAAGCCCGCCCAACACCAAATGGGCCTAAAGCGAAAGTTTAAATGAGGATTTTTATGTTTTAAAATAATATCAATAATATTTTATAATTATTTAAATCTTATAATTTATTTATTAAAAATTATAATATTGACTTTGGCGATGAAAAATTACACTTAATTAAATTTGGTTCCTAAATTCCTTTTAGCGCCCTAAAAATAAAAAAAGGCTTACTTGAACATAAATTCTAAATTTTTTATTCGGGATCTAATAATAAAATTATGTTTAATGGAATAATTTTTGTTCAAACCCTAAAAATATAATAAGATTTAATTTTTTTGAGCCTTAATTAAATTTAATTGAACCTCCTAATAATGAGGCGTCCAACAAAAGCGAATGGCCTAGATGGAGTCAAAACAGACCCCGGTAGAATTATTCTTATACACATATTTTTACTTAATAAATTCTTTGATCCTTATCATCGTTAACGTAAGCTATTAGTTAGTTTACGTAAATTGCTTATGTATTGCTCAATTCTTTTTTTGTTTTTTACTTTATTTTGAGTGTTAATAGTAATTTTAATTCAATTCTCAAATAATTTACCTAACACTTTGAATGTTTATCTGGCAAATCAGCCCTTGAACTAGTAAAAGAGTGACCGAGTCAGGCCTTGAACTAGTAAAAAAGGACTTGATAAATGAAAAGAAGAAATAGTAAAAGAACAAAAATAACTTCATCCTTAACTAGGTCACTTAAAAAACATTATAAAAACACCTGCCAACAAATTAGTGATTTGACTATCTTAAAAAGAAAAGCAGAGACCGGCGCAAAGTCGTGGTCGTTAAGCTGGTTGAATTGATAAGTAATATCAACTAAGTCCTTAAGGATGGTTTAGTTGTTGAATTAGAACTGACTTAATGTATAGGTAGCTAAAAGCTTTGTCTAGGATCCCAAACTTAGGGCTCAAGCAAAATTTTTAGATTTATGTTTAGTTAAATCCAATTTTATTTTAAAGGCTCCAATTAAAATTTTTTAGGCTTAGACTCAATTTAGCTCAATTTTTTTAAGGCCTGAGATATAATATTTAGAGAAAATTGGGATTGAATTATCCTAGATGTATTTATAATGACTTGAGTCCATCAAAAAAATTTATTTGGTGATAAGTCCGTTTTTTTATTTACTAATAAGTATTTAAGTCCACTATTTTTTTAAATCCCAAAAATATCCTTAACAGTGTTATTATGTTCAATTATAGAAACCTTAAAGACCTTGAAAGTAGCTTTAAATTAATTTCTTAAATTATAAATTATTATTCCTTAAGTTACGTCTAAATTAAAATTGAAATTTATATTCTCTCTCTCTCTCTCTCGTGTTTCGAAGAAGATCCTCTCATTCCATAACAAATGCAAACCTTCACAATAACAATTACAAACTGTAATGTAACTTCCTTTTTTTTCTCACAGTAACATCAAATTTTTATGCACAATAACAAAACGACTTTAACAAAACTCGGGATGATATATGTTACACAGTAACATTAACGATATATTTTTTTACACAGTAATATCAATTAAATATTTTTTTTCTTTACAGTAATAATAATTTTCTCTTACTTTTAACAAAATACTGTCCACAAATCGAAAAATTATTTAGAATAGTAATGCATAATCGTCAGTTGAATTATGACATTCATCACCACTTGTCAATGTCAAAACATCGAATATGTAAAAATAATTTTTTTTCTCATGGTAACATCAACTTTTTCCCACAAGTAACGCAATCAAGCATTTTTTGATTGTATTGCACAACAAAAGATCCAATAAATTGAAACCTATATCATTTAATTTAGTAACAATGAATTGTATTTTGAAATTAAGAATGTAAAAAACAATGAAAATTTTGAAAACTTGGAGGCTTCTTCCTTTAGTTATGAGTTTGAATGCTTCTATTTTTATTTTCAATTTTGTTCAATGTTTCATATTACTATTTGTTTTTGTTAAGTATGTTACTATTTTTGTTAAACGTGTTACTATTTTTGTTGAACATGTTATTATTTTTGTAGAACATGTTCCTATTGTTATTTTTTTAAATATTGAATGAACATGTTACTATTTTTTTTATATTTAAATGTTACTATTTTTTTGTGTTTAAATGGTTTTATTTTGTTTTTAAATGATAATTTTTTTTTGTATTTAAATGTTACTATTTTTTATTTTTAATGTTTTTTATATAGTCTTAACTTATATATGAATATAGATAAGATATGAGAGAGAGAAAATTTTAAAGTTAGTCAAACTCCTAAAATTTAAGAGTTTTTAATTTTTAATTTTATTTCATTTCTAAAGGGAATGGATAGTTTGATAAAATTAACAAAAAATAGACTTCATAATAAATAAGTTTTTTTGGCGGGCTTAAGTCCAAACAAGTATATATAGGGGGACCGACATCTAAATTTCCCATATTTGTGTCCATGTTCAATTAAATTCACTTTTATTTTTGGAGTTCCAATAAAATTTTCAAACTCAGATTTAATTAAAGTCTAATTTTGGTTTTCAGGCTCCTAAAATAAAATTTTCATATTTATGTTTAATCAAATCCAATTTTATTTTTAGGGCTCCTAAAAGTTTGATAGAAAAGCTTTTAGATTTATGTTCAATAAAATCCAATTTTTTTTTTTATTTTTTACATTCTAATGTGAAACCGACCTACTTCTTTAATAATATTACTATTTACGTCTTTGAACTTACCATGTGTAACAAAACTATGTAATTATTTTTTTATATACTATTTCCAATCACTCTAATCAACTTTAAAAATTATTTATTTGTCGGTTATTCAATTATTTGATAGTCTTTTGTTAAGTTAAATTAGTTTAATAAATAATAAAGTTTTTATTATCAATAATTAGACTAACAAAAATCTAATAAATGATTTTCTTCCTATTTTATCAACTATTAGCCCTTAAATAAATGTTATTAGTTAAAATGACACCTATATTTTTAAATAATAAATTTTCATCTCACATAGTAAAAAAATAATTTTTAATATCTAAATAACTAAATATGGGGCCTTATTCAAGAATTTCGCCTAGCCCCAATTTGTCTTGGGCTAAACCATGTGCGAGTAAGAAATGTTAGATATTAGGTCTGATTCATAGACCCAAATCGGGGCACCTATGGTAAGTCGACCCAATTAGAGAATGTCCAAAAAACTTGATTGTTGGAGGAGTTCTTTACACCCAGAATATGTGTCTATTAAGTCTTTAACAGAAATGTCTCTCCAAAAACATCTATTAGTTGTCTATATAAATTCAAAAACAACCAATTGACAGATGATAAAAATTCTCTATATGTACAAACTCTTCTACTCTCTTTATCTCTCTTCTTACATAACGTTGAAAGATTTTTGTCCTGTAGAAATACAATGTTGATTTGTCTTCTGTAACAACACCATATTGTTTGAGCAATCAAATAAAAAGTGATTTTTTAAATTCTAAAATACGTGAAACATTTTTCAAAATTTTGGGATTAAAATGAATAAAATATACTTTTGAGCCTACGCTTCCGCAAGAGTAAACGATGCCCAACATTACCTAGTCTTCAAGAATTGAAAAACGTTGAGGCCGCCTGTGCAAGTGGTAATAGTCTATAGCAAATGAATTTAAAATTTCTGTCGGTGGTTTTAATGTTGTTATACATGTGTTCAATCTAATAGTCGATTGGTAAAGCAAATTCAAGATGATAGTTAAGGAGGGAAAGTAAAATTTATCCAAGCCTTCATAATTGACAACTACAATAATTCTCTGTCTGAAGATATTCTACAATATTAAAAATTAAGGATTGATTGTACAATATTTTTATTTTAAATAATAATTTATATTTTTTAATTATGTAATTAAAAATTAAAATAAACAAAGAGAAAATAAGAAAGAGATCGGAGAGATAACAAAGAGTAGTAAGCGTGGATTAGTGGGGGTTATTTGCAATTGGCAAGTGTATTTGTTGAATTGTTTGTCATTGGGGGCACACAAAAAATATAATGCTTTTGAGTGAAAAAATATTGATATGAATTTTGTATCATTGAATCAAAATAAGTGAAAATTATATCAATTTTAACCTTTGTTGTCCTTTTATAAGTTGAGAATTCAATAAATGAGTTAATATCAATTTCTACTTTCAAATATACTTCGATTCTCAATTGATACTATGAAACATTAAAAATTTTAAGTTGTACCTTCAATGTTATGAATTGATAACAATGTGGATCTTGTCCAGATTATAGTTAAGTTTTTTCATGGTAGATTGAAGCACGTGAATTAGAAATGTTTCGAACATGGACTTATGTATAAATTTACATTTTATTGATGTCTCGTATGAGTTACACATGATAGAGTTAACCTCTATTTGATTAATGAAACCTTATTTTTGATACATAAAATGCTGTCAATTTGATCGCAGACGAAGATCTACAATAGTATGACATATCTCATGCCCAAAATACTTGTACCTCACGTATTTCAATTTATGACGGAAAACTAAATAGTAGTCTGGGTTAGATTTACATTGTTACAAATTCATAACATTGAAAGTGTAATTTGAGATTTTTAATGTTTGAGGATGCAAATTGAGAATTGAAGTATATTTCGGAGTGCAAAATAAGATTAACCCAAAAAAATAATGTGATACATGCTTGCTCTTGCATTTATAAGTAGTTCATTCCACACTTCGAAGGGAAGAAAGGAGGGGCAATTGGAAAGGAAATGATTTTTCATCATTTTGCTTGTACTTATATATACGTTGCTTTGAGATGCTATCTAGGGATAGAAGCTAAAAGAGATTGATGTGGAAATAGAGTGAGAAACATAATAAGTAGAAGTACATATTTTGGTAAAAATTCATAGACGATAACTTTTGCCTTTGAACGAAACAACATCTTCAACCTGAAATTTGAAATAAATATATCTGTCTTCCTAAAATTGAAGTGATATAGAAAAGAATAGCATAACTCGTGCATAAGTATGGCAAGTTCAAAACAAGAAATCATCCTACATTAAACCCACCTATTTTATGGGTTAACAAAATTCAATTGGAGGACTATTGAAATAAAAGAAATTTTTGTCCCTAAAAAACCCTAGATTAGACTAATTTGGAGATTTTTAATAATTTTAATAATTATACCATCACTTAATACTCTATTCAAATAAAGTGTTCTATGGGACAAGTGCAACCCCACTATTTTTCAATACCAGAATTTTAGATTTAACTTTCTTCTCAAATTGGACGGGTATGAAATTGATGGAGTTGTCTAATCCAGTAAATCCCAATACTTAATCCAACTACCGATGACATTTTGATCTAATGATACTCCTTATCTTGTCATCTCCACCAAAAAAAAAACTTAATCCAAATAGATCCTAATTGTAATAATGATTCAATAATATATATGAAAAATTAAAGGTAGTGTTATCCTGAGTGTACATAGACTTGGATGTGGGCATAGCAGGCTGATGAACAAATTTATTTTACATGCAATTGAAAAAATAGGGAGACTTATAATTTGTATCCTGAAAGATTTAAAAAATTTTATTTTACATTGTCAAAGATATGTTTTTTTTGTATTACACCCGCAATGTATAAAAAGTATTGTAATATAACCCTTCTCTTAACTTCCGTTATTTTTTTTTTGTTAAAAATCACCCCATTGACACTAACGAAAAAAATACCAAAATCTAATAAAAAGACCATATTACGGTACTTTTGATATATTAAAAGTGTAATGAAAAAAATATAATCTTTGAGAATGTATAATACGATTTCTTAAGTTGGCTGATAAAGATGAATAATAACAATTACGTAATATCAATTTTTCGGCCTCGTCATCGGAAGGAGTTGCAAAGGTTGCATCTTTTGATCCCTAGAGGAGATCTGTTCAATTCTAGATGACAGCACTATTGCCATCTGGTCAAAGGAAAGGAGAGGTCCGGATTCTGGGATGGAGCCGTATAACGCGAGAGTTTATACTTTTGAACTCAGGAATGAGATATAAAGTGCGATTCTCCAGAAAAAATATAGAACCTCGAATAATTATAATACAAGTGGGCAAGTCGCAGTTTATTTAGAAGTTGTCAAATTGAAAAATATAAAATTTAAAAATGGTAGTATTTCACAAAATTGAAGAAGTTGGTAATAATTAAACATAATTTATGTGGCCTGCAGCCGCCAAAATAGTAAATGCCTATGGTTAACGTCTTTAAATATCAATTTCTTTTTGTATGATTTAAAAAAATGTAATATATAAATCGATATTAAAATCAATTAAGTTAAACTATCAAATCAAGTGAGCTTTATCTATAGACTTTGAAATATGTTAGCTAAAATTTTTTATCTAAAATTATTAAATAAATTTATTAAAATTTATCTGATTTTGTATTATAAAATTGTCGTTACTTCTACTTCTTAATTTTGATTGCAGTTGGCAATCGGTCAATGATTAACGATGAAGAAGCCGTCACCTTCTATGTGGTAGATGCCTACTTAACTTAACGTGGTAGATGCCTTCTCCTTCAAAAAAACTTAACGTGCGTGCTGAAAACTTTCAGGATACGTCTCTCTCTCTCTCTCTCTCTCTCTCTCACACACACACACACACATAAAAAATATATAATAAATTAATTTTTTTTAAAAATTAGTACAAAAAAATCTCATTTAATGATTTTACTTTAGGCCTTAAATTGTCTTAAGCCACTCTTAATAGAGCCAGGATTTATTTCTTGAGGGGGCCAATTATGGACATAACAGAAAATTTTCTTATTTTGAAAACTTGAGGTGGGTAAACATAATTTTAGAACAGGGGTGAGTCATTGGCTGACATTCTGTTTTTTTTTTGTAATAAAATGTTTAGGTTTGTGTTGACTACTCTATCAAATTCAAATATTGATTATCGTAACCTGAATGAATTTAAAATATGTCATATGATAAATAATGATAATTGACTATTAAAAAATATGAGAAATATTGAACTTGAAATTTCTAAATTATCAGAAGCCAAATTTATCGACGACTTTGCTAGATAAGGTTGAAGTTATTTTTGTTTTTTTACTAATTTTTTTTTTTTGGATCAACTTCTCTTTTACCAGTTCAAGGGCTTACTCGGTCACTCCTTATTGTTTATTGAACCTTTTGCTTCTTATTTTGATTACGTGCGCTAGAGGTACATCCTTTCAAGTGGGCAACATGTCAATGTCTCTGATCTGTCAAATAAACATTCAACTAATAGCTTACGTTATTAGCTTACAATCAAATTAAAATTAATATTAACACTCATAAAAAAGGAAAAAAAGAAAGAAAGAAGAATTACACAATACATAAGTAATTTACGTAAACTAACTAATAGCTTACGTTAACGATAATAACAGTTAGATAATTTTACTAAATAAAAATAAGTGTTCAAGAACAATTCTGTTACGGTTTGTTTTGAATTTATACATGGCCTGGGTCAATGATTAGGCTATTGAAGCCGTCGTTTTTGACCTTCGAATTTTTGGAGGCCTAATTTTAGGAGGTTCAATTAAATTTAATTAAGGCTCAACAAAATTAAATCTAATTCTATTTTTTAGAATTTGAAAAAAAATTGTTCCATTAAACCTAATTTTGTTCTTAGATCCCGAATGAAAATTTAAAAATTAATGTTGAAGTAAGCCCCTTTTTATTTTTAAGATCCAAAAAGGAATTTTAGGACCCAAATTTAATCAAGCCTAAATTTTTATCTCAAAAATCAATAATATAATTTTTAATATATACATTATGGGATTTAAATAATTATAAAATATTATTCATATTATTTTAAAACATAAAAGTTCTCATTTAAATTTTCGTTGTAGGCCCCGATTTAGTGTTGGGCAGCTGTGCTCCATCTGCAACCACTATCCTTTATCCCATATGGGCACCCATTGAAGAATGACCTTCACATGCATGTAAAATTGCCACAAATTATACAATTAATTAACGTGAAGAACCTGTCAGCTTCTATACTCCATGCTCTAGCTGATTATTTACAGAACTTTGTACGAAACCCATATAATTTGACAAAAATTCTTACCAAACCCACATATATATATATATATATATATATATATATATATATATATATGAAAATGGGTTTCAGTTTAACACTGTCTATATCACTCAGTTACCACCTGTCAGAACAATGTCAACCATGAAAATTTCAATAGCCCCTTAAACTAAGTAATCTTTGAGTATTACTGAAGCAGTAGTACCTAAAGTAGCATAAATAGCTGACGTTTTCTCATGTTCTACACACAAAAACCAATAACAAGAGTCATGAAGAAGATGATTAGCCCAATGCCTTCTTGCCTTTCACTTGCTTTCGTTTTTCTCTTCCCAATTTTATCATCAGCAACTTCATCACCTGATACCACTACAGCTTTTCTTCAATGTCTCTCTAGTCAGATACATAATTCCACTCAAGTTGTTTACACACCAACAAGCCCTTCCTATTTACCCATTTTGAAGTTTTCCATACAAAACCTAAGATTCGCTACACCCAGCACTCCGAAACCTTTAGCCATAATCACACCATTGCATGAATCTCATGTTCAAGCAGCTATTTGCTGTTGTCGAGAATATCACATAGAGATAAGAGTTCGCAGCGGTGGACATGACTATGAAGGTTTTTCTTACGTTGCTAAGGTGCCATTTGTCGTCCTTGATCTATTTAACTTGAGATCAATCAGCGTTAATGTTGAAGAAAAAACGGCGTGGGTTCAAGCTGGCGCAACTCTAGGTGAACTTTATTACAATATTCTAAACAAGAGCAAAACACTTTCCTTTCCAGCAGCCGGTGTCGCTTCCATTGGTGTTGGTGGCCACATCAGTGGGGGAGGATCTGGTATACTCCAACGTAAATTTGGCCTTGCTTCTGACAATGTTATTGATGCTCGAATAGTTGATGTCAATGGTAAAATTCTTGACAGAAAATCAATGGGGGAAGACCTCTTTTGGGCTATAAGAGGAGGTGGAGGTGCTAGTTTTGGCATCATTTTTGCATGGAAACTAAACTTAGTTACCGTTCCAGAGAATGTAACTTTTTGCAGGATAGGTAGAACGTTGGAAAACAATGCATCCAAGGTTGTGCATCAATGGCAATCTGTAGCTGACAAGGTTGACGAAAATCTTTATATAAGAATCGTCCTTAGGCTCGACAATACTAGTCTAGTAATTGGGAACAAAACAGTAGAGGCTGTGTTCCTTTCATTATTCCTTGGTGGTGTTGATGAATTACTTTCTGTGACGGGAGAACAGTTTGCACAGTTTGGTTTGGCGAGAGAAACCTGTGGGGAAGTGACCTGGATCCAAGCATTTCTCTTTTTCGAAGGTAATGTTTCCAGTCCACTTGAAATATTGCTGAACAGAACTTATAGCTTTCAAGGAGACTATAAAGTAAAATCAGATTACGTGAAGACACCTCTTCCTGAAAGTGCACTCGAAGGAATATGGGAAAGGATGAAGGAAGAAGAAGTTGGCATTTTTTTTCTGGAGTTGACTCCGTATGGTGGAAAAATGAGCGAGATTTCAGAATTTGCAACACCTTTTCCCCACAGAGCCGGGAACTTATACCAAATTGAATATCGGTCATTTTGGACGGAAGGAGGAGAAAGGCATATGAAATGGCTCCGAAGGCTTTACAAGTATATGACTCCCTATGTTTCAAAGAATCCGAGAGAAGCCTATATCAATTATAGGGATATAGATATAGGAGTAAATGATGACAAGGTGAGTTATGCGCGAGCAAGCATTTGGGGTAGAAAATACTTTAAGGACAACTTCAATAGATTGGTGGATGTGAAGACCTTAGTTGACCCCAATAACTTCTTCAGAGATGAGCAGAGCATTCCATCTCTTAAGATGTAGAAGACTTGATGGTAATTTAGAATTTCAAATTTAATAAAATTAAATCATCTACTTTTATATTTGTTTTGGCCTTACTGGTAGGTTTCTATGTGAATCATATAGCCTCCCATATGGCCAAGGGAATTTAATAGTGGAATATTGAACTTGTTTACAATTTAAAAGATTCTGTATTTTATAGCATAAGGGTGACTTATAAGTACTATTATGGCAGAAGTTGTAATGCAAATGATGTTTTGGATAAATTGTGCTCTCTTCTATTACTTGATCTACTTGTGTCATGAAGAGTTACCATACAAACTCATTATCACTTTTGGAGAGGGAAGGGGGGAGAAGAGGAGAGGAGAGGAGAGGAGAGTCGAATATATTCATATAAGTAGGGCGGAGCCAGAATTCTATCCAAGAGGGGGCAAAGAATATGAGTGAAAAATTAATTAATTGAGATAACAAAAATTTGGATATACTAAATTGGGTATTATATTTATACAAGTAGAATACAACAACATTGTATTAAATTTCAAGAATTGACTATTATTATTCAGTTTCGTAACATAAAATTCTCAATAGTTTTCTTTTAATGTGGTTGAGAAATTGATTTTTTGGAATAACTTAAATTGATATTTTGGGTTAGTACGTTTTACTAGTTGCATTAATTTGTGTGATGCTAACTTATGAGCCAACAATCTATTAAAAAAAAAGGAATGATAGACAACTATACAACTATTTTTAAAGAATAAGAGGAAGGATATTAAATAATAAAGGTGTTATCTTCAGTAAATATATGAGTTAAGGTGTTTTACATTTGATTTATTATTTAGTCTAAAAATAAAATATTTATTTTAGTAAATTAGAGGTGAATGTACCATTAACTTACCGAAAGGAACATAGACTATAGGGCCTGCCCCCACCCTTTTCTTGCACTTTTCAGTTTTCAGAACCCTTGTACATATCTGCAGTAATATTAGTTAAGAAGAAGGTCCATTGTGGTAAGATATTACTCTCAGGAAAATTTATATGATAAGTGCTTTTAATCTTTCCATACAACTACTCCAGGCACCATCTATAAAATAGTCTCCTATGACTACAGAATAATTTTTTTTCACAATAGATATTTATACATGTACTTTCTACTATTGTTTCCACTTCATATTGTACTTCATTGGTCATGAATGTTACGAAAACTAAACTTCGAACCAATATGGATGATGATTTTCTAACAACTTTTTATTGTATACATAAAGAAGAAAGTTGATAAAAAATTTGTTTCAAATTCAATCACACATCGGTCACGTGATAAGAAGTGAGATGGATTGATGCATTCCTCATTTACGAAGGTATAATTGCCAACTGACTTGAAATATTGCTGAATGGGACTTTCATCTATCAAAGAAACTTTAAAGTGAAAACAGATTATGTGAAGACACCCTTTTCTGAAAGTGCACTAAAAGGAATATGAAAAAAGTTAAAGAAGTAACAAGTTGGTGTTCCTTTTCTAGAGTTGAGTCCTTATGTTGGAAAAATGAGTGAGATTTCAGAATCTGTAACCCCTTTCCTCCACTACCAATTTGAACACTGGTTGCTTTGGACGGAAGGAGGGGAAAGGCATATGAATTGGTTCCAAATGCTTTACAGGTATGTGGCTCCCTATGTATCAAAGAATCCTAGAGAAGCCTATATCAATTATAGGGATACGGATATAGGAGTAAATGACAACAAGAGGAGTTATACAAAAGGAAGAATTTGGGATAAGAAAATACTTCAAGAACAACTTCAATAGATTGGTGTATGTGAAGACCTTAGTTGATCCCAATAATTTCTTCAAAAATGAGCAAAATATTCCATTTGTCATCTAGAAAATTGATAATCACTTTTAATATGGAGAAGACTATATGGCAATTGCGAATCATTTCTAATTTGATAAATTTCAGTCATCTATTAATATATTAATTTTAGCCTTACTAGTAGGTTTCTAATGTGAATCCTACAGCTAGCCTCCCATAAGGCCAAGTGAATTTAATAGTGGGATATTGAATTTGATTAGAATTTAAAAGATTCTTTAGAGCATATGAAATAAGTTGCAACGCAAATGATGTTTTGAATAAATTTCACACATATTCACATGTACACACATAGATGTAATAGTCTGATTGCAGAGACTCAAAAATCCAGTTGAATGTCAACACAAGTACCTAGCTTTCTTCGTGCGACTGCGAATGAAAGAGATGAGAGGGGGAGACAGAGATATGACATAGTGAGAAACTATTTTTTATAGTGTCATTTATTTTCATTTTATAAAAGAGATTCAGCCCGTGCGATTAGCCACGAACACTCCGTTCATGCGAATCTTGTAAGTACCCTCGGGGCAGAATAGTTCTTAACTTGAACGATTCAAATAATAACGGTAAAGACAACATATTTTAGTGTTACTGGGTGAATCCACCAGACCAGTCGAGTTTAATAACAAACTTGTGTTGGCACATAATTCATTAAGAGAAATTGGTACATATGTGCATATATTTTTTTATCAAGACATCGTGTTTGGATCAGATCATATCTTGCCTTTCGTTCTCCATTCACATGTCATCATGGTGGGCTTATCATAAGGACACAATTGCATGGTCTAATACCCCGAAAAATGTTGGGTTGAGGACGAACCAATATAAGAAGTTGATAATTCATTGGTAAAATTATTGACAATTAGATTTTCATAACAAACGTTCAATTCTTTGAAAATCACTTTTTTCGCGGACATAGTAACAGTCAACATCCAGACGTTTTGTTCGAGAATAAAAGGTAGGATTAGAGGCAAGAGAGATGAAACTGATATTATCACATTAAATAATAATTATTGATAATAAAATTTGAAGATCATGAAAAAGTGATCGCAATCCTGAAATTTCAGCACCTGTATAAGCCCATTGATCATATTTTGCTTCGATACTAGAGCGAGATGTGATTAATTGCTTCTTCATATTCCATGATGAAAAGTTTCTTTAAGATACAGGAGGACACGCTTGACAACAGACCAATGGATAGTAGTCAAGGGTGGAGCTACATTCCCCTCTCACTTTTGGTTTACTTTTGATGAGGACCCCATAATATTATTCAATGTAATATATTTGCCCTCCCCCCCCCCCCCAAATTTTAAAAATTTACCTAATGGTATTGGTCTCTTTTTTTCCCAATAAATTAGTGGTTCATTAGCCCCCTAAAACAAATGTTTTACTTTTGGATTGATTAAATTAGATGTAAATATCGTGATCTATTTATATATACTAAAAAATATATAATATTTCTATTCTATTTAATATAATGCTGCCTATCTTTTAAAAATAATTGTGTAGCTATCATTGGTTATTTTTTGATTTCTTTGTAGTCTATACCTAATAAAACATGATTGAATGCAAAAGCTACATATTATAACCTAAAAGTATTTTATGCTATGTCAAATTAATATTTAGTTTCTCAATAAAATTGATAATGATTTCAACTATATTTTGTAACTATATATAGAATAATTTTATTGCAGACTCTACGCATTGGTAGAAAACTAGTGAGAAATCTAACTTATAATTAATCAATTATAAAAAATCTTAAAAAATTTAAAGAACATTGTGTTTTACTATAATAGATGATTGTGTTACTGTTATGAATCTTAGTCTATTTTGCTATTCTTGCACTCATTTTTTTTTTTTTATAAATAGTAGTAGGACAGTGCATGTATTGACAAACCTCATTGTAAAACACTCACCACACTCCGAGATTTGGTGGGACCAAGAATAGGAGTGCCATCAGACGGGGCCATCTTCTTCCCATTAGCCAGTGGTTCATGCTTGCTCCTTGCATTTATAGTAAGTAGTTCATTTCTTTCATTTTACATTTACGTATATACATTGCTTGAGATGTTAGATATAGGGATAGAAGCTAAAAGAGATTGAGATGATATATACTTAACTTAACGTCTCTCTCTCTCTCTCTCTCTCTCTCTCTCTCTCTCTCTCATATATGTACTTAACTTAACGTCACTCTCTCTCACACACACCCCACATAAAAAATTAAAAAAAAATTAGTACTAAAAATAAATAAAAAAACCTTAGTTAATGTTTTCAATTTATGACTCAAATTGTCTTAAACCACCCCTAATGGAGCCAGGATTATTTCTTCAGGGGCCAGACATGGACATAACAAAAAAAATTTCTTTTTAATGATCTATCATTATTCCGAAGCAATCATTATGCTAAATTATTACTCCATCCGTTCCTAAATATTTGTCGTTTAAGGTTTTTGCACAGAGATTAATGAAGCTATTAAATAGCTGTAATATGAGTAAAAAATAATTACACAAGACTAAAATACTCTTATTCAATACGTATTGGAAAGGAAAAGAATATGAAAGACACTTAGCCTCCACCTAATTTAATGCATTAAAAAATTAAGGGTAAATTTAAAAGAAAAAATATTAATTATGTTTTGATTTCATAAAACTACAGATATTATGGAACAAAAAAAATTATGTAAAACGACAGATATTTAGGAACGAATAGAGTAATTATATAGAATTTGCTAAAATCAACTTTTACTCGATATGTTATATATATGTGTGTGTGTGTGTGTTTTTCAATAAAATATTAAAAAAAATAATTTAAACTTATCAAAGATTAGATGTAAAGCAATTTGAGATCAATTCATCAAACAATCAACAATTTAAGCTAATTTTTTTTATCTCAAAATTTGTCGAATAGAACTCAATTTCATCATTTTTCTATATATTACAAAAAAAAGTTTAACAAATGTGTTCAAATTAATAGTCAATGCATGAAAGAAAATTAAGATCAAATTGTAAAGGTATAAATTATAAATTTAAAACTATAGAGGGCCATGTAAAATGAAATCAAAACATCATTCTAAAGGTATAAAACTTATTTTGAAAAATTGAGGTGCGTAAACATAATTTTAGAAGTGGGCTTAGTAGGTCATTAGTTGGCATTTTTTTTTTTTTTGGTTATTACAGAGTGTCTAGATTTACGATGGCTACTCCATCGAACTCCGATATTGACTATCATAACCTGAGCGAATTTAAAATATGTCATTTAAGAAACAATGGTGATTGATCCTTAAGAAATATGAGAAATACTAAATCTAAAAATTTTAAATTATCAGAAGCAAAATTTAACGACGACTTTGCTAGATAAGATTGAAGTTATTTTTGTTCTTTTACTAGTTTTTTATTTTATTTTTTTTATCTAGTCCTCTTAAATTAGTTCAGGAGCTTAATCGATCACTCCTTATTGTTTATTGTACCTTTTGCTTCTTATTTTGATTACGTGCGCTAGAGGTAAGAAACATTCAAGTGTTTGGGTAAGAAACGAATCGAAATTAGTATTAACACTCATAACAAAGTAATGAAAAAGAATTATACAATACAAAAGCAATTTGCTCAGTCTAACTAATAGCTTACATTAATGATGATAGCCAGAAGAGAATTTTACAAAGTAAAAATAAGAGTACAAGAACAATTCTATTGCGGTGTGTTTTGACTCCATACAAAGGCCGGCTCAATGGCTAGGCCATTGAAGCCGCCGCTTTCGGCCTCAGAATTTTTGTTGCCCCATTTTTAGGAGGTTTAATTAAGGCTCAAAAAAATTAAATCTAATTCTATTTTTTTAGGGTTTGAACAAAAATTGTTCTATTAAACCTAATTTTATTCTTAGATCCCAAATAAAAATTTTAAAAATTCATGTTGAAGTAAGCCCTTTTTTATTTTTAGGACCCAAATTTAATTAAGCCTAATTGTTTATCTCAAAAGTCAATAATATAATTTTTAATAAATAAATTATGGGATTTAAATAATTATAAAATATAATTCAAATTATTTTAAAACATAAAAGTTGTCATTTAAATTTTCGTTTTAGGCCCCATTTAATATTGGGCGGCTCTGCTCCATCTGCAACCTCTATCATTTATGCGCACCGATTAGAGAATGAACCCTCACGCGCATGTAAGATAGCCACAAATTATACCATTGATTAACATAAAGAACCCGTCTGCTTCTATATTCTATGCTCTAGTTGAATATTTCCAGAACTTTGTACCAAATCCATATAATTTTGCAAAACTTTTTACCAAACCCACAAATCTATACTTGAAAATGTGTTTCAGTTGGACACAATCGATCTGATTCAGTCACCACCTGTCTGCACAAGAAATGTCAACCATGAAAATTTGAATAGCCCCTTAAACTAAGTAATCTTTGTACGAAAATTCATATTATTTAAAATTCATATTATTTTAAAACATAAAAAGTTCTCATTTAAATTTTCGTTGTAGGCCCGATTTAGTGCTGGGCAGCTCTGCTCCATCTACAACCACTATCATTTATCCCATATGAGCACACATTGAAGAATGACCTTCACATGCATGTACAATTGCCACCAATTATACAATTAATTAACGTGAAGAACCTGTCAGCTTCTATACTCCATGCTCTAGCTGATTATTTACAGAACTTTGTACGAAACCCATATAATTTGACAAAAATTCTTACCAAACCCACATATATATATATATATATATATATTTGAAAATGGGTTTCAGTTGAACACTGTCTATATGACTCAGTTACCACCTGTCAGAACAATAAATGTCAACCATGAAAATTTCAATTGCCCCTTAAACTAAGTAATCTTTGAGTATTACTGAGGGAGTAGTACTTAAAGTAGCATTAATAGCCGACGTTTTCTCATGTTCTACACACAAAAACCAATAACAAGAGTCATGAAGAAGATGATTAGCCCAATGCCTTCTTGCCTTTCACTTGCTTTCGTTTTTCTCTTCTCAGTTTTATCATCAGCAACTTCATCACCTGATACCACTACAGCTTTTCTTCAGTGTCTCTCTAGTCAGATACATAATTCCACTCAAGTTGTTTACACACCAACAGGCCTTTCCTATTTACCCATTTTGAAGTTTTCCATACAAAACCTAAGATTCGCTACACCCAGCACTCCGAAACCTTTAGCCATAATCACACCATTGCATGAGTCTCATGTTCAAGCAGCTATTTGCTGTTGTCGAGAACATCATATAAAGATAAGAATTCGCAGCGGTGGACATGACTATGAAGGTTTTTCTTACGTTGCTAAGGAACCATTTGTCGTCCTTGATCTATTTAACTTGCGATCAATTAGCGTAAACATTGAAGAAAAAACAGCGTGGGTTCAAGCTGGCGTAACTCTAGGTGAACTTTATTACGATATTCTAAACAAGAGCAAAACACTTTCCTTTCCAGCAGCCGGTGTCGCTTCCATTGGTGTCGGTGGCCACATTAGTGGGGGAGGATCTGGTATACTCCAACGTAAATTTGGCCTTGCTTCTGACAATGTTATTGATGCTCGAATAGTTGATGTCAATGGTAAAATTCTTGACAGAAAATCAATGGGGGAAGACCTCTTTTGGGCTATAAGAGGAGGTGGAGGTGCTAGTTTTGGCATCATTTTTGCATGGAAACTAAACTTAGTTACCGTTCCAGAGAATGTAACTTTTTGCAGGATAGGTAGAACATTGGAAAATAATGCATCCAAGGTTGTGCATCAATGGCAATCTGTAGCTAACAAGGTTGACGAAAATCTTTATACAAGAGTCACCCTTAGGCTCGACAATTCTAGTCAAGTAATTGGGAACAAAACAGTAGAGGCTGTGTTCCTTTCATTATTCCTTGGTGGCGTTGATAAATTACTTTCTTTGACAGGAGAACAGTTTGCACAGTTTGGTTTGGCGAGAGAAACTTGTGGGGAAGTGACCTGGATCCAAGCATTCCTCTTTTTTGAAGGTAATGTTTCCAGTCCACTTGAAATATTGTTGAACAGAACTTATATGTTTCAAGGAGACTATAAAGTAAAATCAGATTATGTGAAGACGCCTCTTCCTGAAAGTGCACTCGAAGGAATATGGGAAATGATGAAAGAAGAAGAAGTTGATGTTCCTTTTTTGGAGTTGACTCCGTATGGTGGAAAAATGGGCAAGATTTCAGAATTTGCAACCCCTTTCCCGCACAGAGCCGGGAACCTATACCAAATTGAATATCGGTTGTTTTGGACGGAAGGAGGAGGAAGGCATATGAAATGGCTCCGAAAGCTTTACAAGTATATGACTCCCTATGTTTCAAAGAATCCAAGAGAAGCTTATATCAATTATAGGGATATAGATATAGGAGTAAATGATGAGAAGGTGAGTTATGCGGAAGCAAGCATTTGGGGTAGAAAATACTTCAAGAACAACTTCAATAGATTGGTGGATGTGAAGACCTTAGTTGACTCCAATAACTTCTTCAGAGATGAGCAGAGTATTCCATCTCTTAAAATGTAAAAGACTAGATGGTAATTTAGAATTTCAAATTAATAAAATTCAATCATCTACTATAATATTCGTTTTGGCCTTACTAGTAGGTTTTTATGTGAATCAAAGGCCAAGTGAATTTAACAATGAAACATTGAACTTGTTTACAATCTAAAAGATTCTATATTTTATAGCCAAGTGAATTTAAGAGTGAAATATTGAACTTGTTTACAATCTAAAAGAGTCTATATTTTATAGCATAAGGGTGACTTTTAAGTACTATTATGGCATAAGTTGTAATGCAAATGATGTTTTGGATAAACTGTATTCTCTTCTATTACTTGATCTACTTGTGTCATGAGGAGTTACCATACAAACTCATTATCTTTTTTGGAGAGGGGAGAGGAGAGTTGAATATATAACCCATCATATAAGCATGTGTTGGAGCAATCTGTCCAACTAGGACAGGGCCTAGGGGGCCGCCACCCCCCCTTGCACTTTTCAGAACCTTTGTATATATCTGCAGTAACATTACTTGAGGAAGGAGGTCCATTGTACTAAGATCAGGAAAATTTCTATGATAAGTGCTTTTAATCTTTCCATCGACTACTCCAGGCACCATCTATAAAATAGTCTCCTATGACTACAGAATAAGACTATATTACTTAAATATAACCTTTCAGCACTATATTCTAACTTCTATTCCTACTTTGTTAAAAACTTTGTGGTTAAATTAGGAAAACTAACCCTCTTTTTTTTTTGGTAATTTTCTAGTCCCCTATGACTACTGTACCTCTCCCGAAACTAATCATTGCTCTCTCTCCCGTTCACCTTATTTTATCAATAAAGGTCTCTTGGCCACCATTACCGTTTTCAAAATAGAGCAAGTCACTCGAATCGAACCACTATATATCTGTGTGTTGACCCGATATTTACATTATTGTTATTGCTTGTTTTATTAATTGTCTCATTAATTACACTTAATCACACTTGCACAAGACTATTTCGTGCATCATCAAGTAGTATAGAATCAAAGAATTAAGAACCCAAGGTTCATAGAGTTTGGGAGTGTTTCAAAGGAATCGGATCATAACGAGGGTGAGTTGTTTTCCATAAAATTAATATGTTCTTAAGCTTTTAAATGCATCATTATAGTGTGGTTGATGGTTTAGGAGAGTTAGAGTTGAGTTTAGACAATTGGGGGATATGAATGAAGTGGGAGTTTTATTGTGTTCTTCTGCAAACATTAAGTCATGTATATATGTTAAGTTGTTATGGATCAAAATTGCATACTTAAATGTATGGTATGAGTTAAGTTCATGGATTATATGCATGGTTTTATATTAATATAATGATGCACCTGGTCGGTGATTGTAATCTATAATATTAAACATTTTTGCACAGATTAACAAGTTTATATTTAATGTATGGGGTCCACTCTCCTCGGATAAACAATATGTGTTATTATTCATGGTAAGGTGTGATACCATATAATATTACAAGGTACATAAATATAGAGTGTCGCAATGCAAAGCGCTAGTATACAACAAAATATGGGAGGAAAGATAATAATTAGAATTCACAGTCCCTTCCATTATAATTTGACTAAAAAAATTATAAATTTTTTTATTGTGAATAAAACGCAAAACTTGTATCAAAACCCACCAAAAATAAAAAATTTAAACGTATGATACTATTGTTTTCCGTAGTCTTGTCCTTGCTTTATATATGTCAATTCCAGGCACTAAAGGACTATCCGGTCAGCTAGGCGACTAGCCAATATCTTTGGTCTGCTGGAGAAATATAGAAATAATATTATGTAAACTACTCGACAATTCAATCAGGATCAATATTAACACACACAATAGAGTGAAAAAAACAAAAAATTAATCACAGATAATATAAGTAATTTACGTAATTCGACTAATACCCTATATGTCTACAACAACAACGATTAGAGAGTTTTACTATGAAATAAAAACAAGAATACAAGAACATTATTCCACCTCGCAAATACGCACTCCAACAGAAGAAAATCACTCTGATGTGTTATCTCTCACAAAATCCTCACACTCGGATGATTTTAAAACATCCCAATGCTTGAATTCACCCAAAAGACTTGGATGCCTCTGCCTGGCCCTGTACAACCCCTTTATAGGGAAAAATCCTTGGCAAAATGACAAACCATCGGGCAGTAGTAGCCCATGTTTTCTTTGCAAAATGGCTGGCCCATTTGCTGTAGTCTCTTTTTGCTCACCATCATTCAGATAATTATTTTAAACACTTAACGTTCCGGCACTCCACTCCACTTGCAAATTTGTGCTTTGAGAGTAAATTCTCTGTGAATTCATGCTCTCATTTTATAAATAAAAATAGATAATTCAATTCTCGAATTCGCAAATGCAACCAGTTTGAGCTCTTATTTTACTTATATGCTTACTTATTATTATTTATATTTTTCTTTGAGGTACGGAGTCATGCTTAACAATACATATCAAATTAGAATAATATTTGTAAATCAGAATTGTCATTTTAGAACCACATAATTAACATATAATTAAAAATTAAATAATGTATCACAATTGTAAATGAAATTTAATTTTTTATATTTTATGTTTATTAGTTTTTTTATGGATAAATATATGTGACAATATGCATATAATTTGACGCTTTCAAGGGGCTCCTGATCTCAATTTTTTTTTTCTTTTTATAATTTTTGGGCTATCGCTTTCACTCTCGCACCCGTACCCCCTCTATGTGATCTACTCACTTGTGCAAAAGCCACAAATTATGCCATTAATTAACATGAAGAAGCTGTCTCTTTCTATACTGTATGCTCCACCTAATTCAATCATACCTACATACAATATTGTGGTATGCTCACGATGGAAAGCTTATTCTTGAAACAATCATTCATACAGGTGATCAATCCCAATTCTGCAAATAAAGAAAGAAATCATAGAAAAAAATCTCAATTTTCCAAAAATACTGGTATTTTTATACCAGTAAATTCACAGATATCGACATGTACACACATTGATGTAGTAGTAGTCTGATTGTACAGATTCAAAAAGCCAGTTGAATCTCCAAACAATTACCTGGCTTTCTTCGTGCGACTGAGAGAGATAGACAGAGAGAAACTACTGTTGAGGGCTACTTATTTTTGATTTTATAAAAAAGATTCGGGCTCGTAGGTATGTCACGATCACTCGGTTCATGCGAATCTGGTAAATAACGTCGGGTCAGACTAGTTCTTTACTTAAAACGATTCAAATAAAAATCAGGGCCGGCCTTAGGCCCAGGCCACTAAGGTGGCTACCTAGGGCCGCTGATTATAAAGAATTTTTGGGGCCCCAAACACCAATGTGTTATTGATGTGGACAAAAATGGCCTTAGACTAAGAACCTAGTAGCATGACACCAAAGTTCACATGGACAAGGCCCACGTTAAAATGGTGGTCCCAACACACTTTTGTCATATTAATGGTTTAACAGTATCCACGTAACACCAAAACTAATCAACACCACTTTAGTGGCCCTCCTCCTCTCTCTTCTCTCTCTTACACAGGCACATATCCCCAAGTCTAACTCCACAAAGAAACTTGAAGTAAAATGGTAATAGAGAAAATGGGCTTAATCAAATTTTAATTTCTTAAAAAGAGATTGCAATTCAAATAAACATATAAATTATATTTTATTCAAAACAAAAAAAAACAATGTAGTAAGATCTAAAAAAAACATTAACAAATCGAAATTAGAACTTCAATTGTTACAATGACCCACCAAAAAATTTAGATTACTTTCCAAATAATAGCATTGTTTATAAAATCTTATCTATAATTGATAATATCATAAGAAAGATTGAACTAATTAGCTAATTATATATATATTGATTAGGTCATATTAATAAAACTTGAACTTAATACCTAATTATTTGCTTCTAGAGAAGTAGAATAATAGCGTTTACCTAAATTAACTTTTATATTTGAAGAATAATTTTTTATGATTTACAACACATTATATATGAGTAATGTTATTTAGATCTAAAAATTTGACATAATTTATGGACCTAATAATATAATTTTATAGTAATCGTTGGATTAACACTAATTTTCAATACTTAATAGTGGTCACAGTAAATCTAAAGATTTTAGTGAATGCAATTAGGATTTGCTCAGTACATGTATACATATTGACATGGCCTGCTCAAAAGTTTCGCCAAAGGCCCCTGGTTTGGATGGGCCACGCTTGATAACAACGTTAAAGACAAAATATTTTAGTGTTACTCGATGAATCAGTCATACCAATCGGGTTTAATAATAAACTTGTGTTGACACATATAATTCACCGAGAGAAATTGGTACATATGTGCATGTTTTTTTTAATCGAGATATCGTATTTGGATCGTATCATTTAAGTTTTTATATGTCGGTTCCTAGCGGCCTTTTTCTGTTAGCCGCCTCCTTGTGCCATGAGTTAGATGAAAAATAACACAGAGAGAAAAGTATTATCATGTAAGGTGACAAATCAAAGTCTAACTCACAACCACCTTTATCATGCATGTATCATGTTTCTTTACAATCAAATCAACATGTTGGCCCTTAGCTAATGTAGGTTGTAAGTGTAGATAAGGGAGAAACGTATGCATGCTTGTCGGCATCCTTTAGTTGTGGTGGTTGGCTGTTCAATTATTAGCTCTTTTAAATCATCAATTTACATGTCATCATGGTGGTCTAATAGACTCCATAAAATATTGGGTCAAGGACGAACCATTATAAAAAGTTGATAATTCTTCGATAAAAATATTCTCAATCATATCTTCGTTGCATAGATTGTGATCATTGTGACAATCAACTTTAAGATTTTTTGTTAAAGGTAGAATTGGACGCAAGAGAGATGAAATTGATATTATCACACTAAATAATAGCAACCGAGTAAACCATTGCCTGAAGGAACGACGGATTTAAAGCACCTCCATGCGAACACAGATGACACTTTCAGTCATTTTGGCAATTTGAATTTTGAAAAAACAATCCCAAATTTTTCTATATCCCATAACTTTCGGATATCCATTCATATATTAGAAATCAACGGTTTTGTTTAGAGGTGTCAATCGTGTCATGTTTGTGTAATACGTATGTCGTGTTATTTGTGTTGTGTCATTGTTATTCATATTGTGTTCGTGTCAAGATTTACAAAATATATATATATATATATTTAATGTATTCTGAGTATTAAATATTAATTTAAATTATTTATTATGCATATTTAATTATCATATCAATTTTATAATCATTAATGACAAATTCGTATTAACAGTTCAGAGTTAACATTCATAGTTTTATTGAAAAAATGTCAGCACTGTTGCGACATCCTTCTACCCTCTCCAAAATCTTTTGGATTTTAGATTTTTTTTTTTCTCCAACTAGACAGATATGAGATGGATAGAGTTGTCCAATCAGGTCAATTCTAATACTTAATCCAAACAGACTCTGATTGTAATAAAGATCCAACGATGTATATGAAAAATTAAATGTAGTGTATATTATCCTAAGTTTTTAATTAAAACTGTTGGATCAATATTGGCAGACTTTGGGGTACATAGAATTGGATGTGGGCATAGATATTTGATGAACAAATGTTACGCTATTTGAACATAAAAATTTGATTTAATTTGTTGATATAATTATGTAATTTTATTAAAACTATTAGATTAACACAAAATTTTAATATTTGATGCTACATACAACCAATCCAAAAGTTATAATAAATTAAATTAATAAATTAGGTCTCAATATAAAAGCTCAACTAATTATAATGCAAGAGGACAAGTTGGAATTTATCTACAAGTTGTCAAATTGAAAAAAATAAAATTGTGATACTTCACAATTTATCCCCTTTGCTTGATACTCCAGGCCTGTTTGTTTGGAGTATTAGATTTGGGTAGTATTAGAAATCATTTGTATTTCACTTCTATCCAATAGTATATTATATCTAGTCTTAAATTTTTATTTCATCATTCCCCTTGTCTATTTGTTCAATAAGTACTATAGTGACTCCCACAAACAATCATCTATTATATCACATCTTATATAACAAATATACAATTTTACCTTTAACATCATTCATTCCATTCAAAATAATTTTTAAAAAAAATTAAAAAAAAACCTGGCGACACTGTACGCTTAAACATAATACAAAAAAAAAATTTAAAATAAATTTTTTTTAAAAATAATCGATAACACCGTACGCTTAAGTTTAAACATAATAGATGGGCTAGCCGCCGTTCAAGTGGGGGACTGGTCAATATACCTGGTCTGTCACGGAAAAATTGAAGTGTTGTATAAGTTATTGAATCGGAATCAATATTAACACTCATTATAAAATAAAAAAATAATCACACTAAATACAAATAATTTATATAGCCGACGTCCACAACAACTATAATCGAAAATAATATAACACGCACATGACATTACACGATACGCAGTAACATGCATACTTAACTTAACGTGTTTACATGCCTTGAAATGTTATAATTTTTAATTTAATGGTATAAAATTTACACATTTTTTTTCACTTAAATACATCACTTTCTCTGCTCGTCCCAGAAAAACTCTGATGTGACATATATAGGAAAACGTAAACAATTGGCTAACTTACAGGTGTACAAATAAAGAAAGTTAATTTTGTTTAATGGTGTCCTCGCCTAAGTTGACCTATTTGATAAATAAATAAATACAAATACATATATATAAAAGATAAAAAAAATTTTTGAATCACTTGAATTTAGTAAAAAACACTTTCACATAAAAAAAAATCAATGCTCTGTTTGATATGATAGAAAAATGAAAAATAAAAAATTAGAAGTATAAATAAAATATTATGTCTGATAAAAAAAGGAAAATATAAAGGAAGGAAAAGTAGATGAATTTACTTTCCTTCCAACTCACCAAAATCAATCCCTCCAAAATCAGAAGGAAAGTGGATGAAGAGTTAATTATTTGTGTTGAGATGTATTTTATTTGTCTATATATCTTTTAATATAAACATATATTATGTATACATTAATTTCATATAAAAATATAATGATAAAATATGTATTTATATATATATATATATATATATATTTAAAAAAATTAAAAATTAAAAAATATATTTTCCATCTTAATTAAGGGTAAAAAATTTCGACTCAACACGATTAGAACTCGACACGAATTTTATGATACGAACTTGATTATAACTCGAACTTAAAATGACCTGACACGCAAATAAAAAATATAAAAGACTCATAATTTAATGATTCAACACGAATCTAACACGACACGACTCAATTGTCACTCCTAATCTTAGCTAGCACAAAAAAAAAATTGTCATTTTTATTTTCCATCAATCCAATAAAACACAAATGAAGGAAAATTTATCATTCATATTTTTTATTATTGAAGAATAGAAAATATATCTCTCCTACTTTTTATCATTCCTACTTTTCAGTTTATTACCAAACGGAGCATAACAAAATTTCCTTTCCTTATGGTGTGATAGTATATATATATAAATAATTAATTTTGGAACCACGTGAATTTGGTTAAAAAACACCAATTACATAAATTTGAAAATGTCTCCAGCTGTCGGAATAAGAAAATTTCAACCATTAAACAGCCTTAAGGCCAGGTAATCTTTGAATATTGCAAAGGGAGCAGTACTTAAGGTAGGATAAATAGCCGACGTTTTCTCATGTTCTGCACGCAAACCAATAACAAAGAATCGTGAAGAAGATGATTAGCCCAATGGCTTCATGGCTTTCACTTGGTTTCGTTTTTCTCTTCTCAATTGTATCATCATCAGCCGATACCCCCGCCGAATGTTTTCTTCAGTGTCTCTCTAATAAGATACATAATTCCACTCAAGTTATTTACACACCAACAAGCCCATCCTATTTATCCATTTTGCAGTTTTCCATACAAAACCTAAGATTCTCTACCCCTATCACTCCACGGCCTTTAGCCATAATCACACCATTGCATGAGTCTCATGTTCAAGCAGCTATATATTGTTGTCAAAAACATGATATAGAGATAAGAGCTCGTAGTGGTGGACATGACTATGAAGGTTTTTCTTACGTTGCTAAGGTACCATTTGCAATCCTTGATTTATTTAACTTGCAATCAGTCAGTGTCAATCCTGAAGAAAAAACGGTGTGGGTTCAAGCTGGCGCAACTCTAGGTGAACTTTATTACAATATTTTAAACAAAAGCAAAACACTTGCCTTTCCAGCAGGTAGTTCCCCTTCCATTGGTGTCGGTGGCCACATTAGTGGGGGAGGGTTTGGTGTAATCCTACGTAAATTTGGTCTTGCTGTTGATCATGTTATTGATGCTCGAATCGTTGATGTCAATGGTAGAATTCTTGATAGAAAATTAATGGGGGAAGATCTCTTCTGGGCAATAAGAGGAGGTGGAGGTGCTAGTTTTGGTATCATTTTGGCATGGAAGCTAAACTTAGTTTCCGTTCCAGAGATTGTGACTTTTTGCAGGGTAAGTAGAACGTTGGAAAACAATGCAACCAAAGTTGTTCATCAATGGCAATCTATAGCGGACAAGGTTGATGAAAATCTTTTTATGAGAGTCTTCATTACGCTCATAAATTCTGGTTCGGTTGGAATAAAAACAATAAACACTTTGTTCACTACATCGTTTCTTGGTGGCATTGATCAATTACTTTCATTGATGGAAAAAGTGTTTCCAGAGTTAGGTTTGGCGAGAGAAAACTGTCGGGAAGTGAGTTGGATCGAAGTATTCCTCCTTAAAGAATACGAATACGAAGATATAGTTTCCAATTTATTTGAATTATTGTTGAACAAGACTTACACCTATAAGGGAAACTTCAAAGTAAAAACAGATTACGTGAAGACGCCTCTTTCTGAAAGTGCACTCGAAGGAATATGGGAAAGGTTGAAGGAAGAAGAAGTTGGTGTTCCTTTTATGGAGTTGATTCCTTTTGGTGGAAAAATGAGCGAGATTTCAGAATCTACAACTCCTTTCCCCCACAGAGCCGGAAACATATACCAAATTGAATACCGGATGCGTTGGATGGAAGCTGGGACAACGATTTCAAGAAGGCATATCAATTGGCTCCAAAGGCTTTACAATTATATGACTCCCTATGTTTCAAAGAATCCGAGAGAAGCCTATATCAATTATAGGGATACGGATATAGGAGTAAATGATGACGAGACGAGCTATGCGCAAGCAAGCATTTGGGGTAGGAAATACTTCAAGAATAATTTCAATAGATTGGTGCATGTGAAGACCTTAGTTGATCCCAATAATTTCTTCAGAAATGAACAGAGTATTCCATCTATCAACTAGGGAATTGATAATCACTTTTCAAGAGAAGACTATACGGTAATTTATGATCATTTCAAATCTAATAAAATTCAATCATCTACTATTATATTCATTTTGGCCTTACTGGTAGGTTTCTATGTAAATCATATAGCCTCTCACAATGTCAGGTGAACTTAACAGTGGAATATTGAACTTTTTAGAATCTAAAACTTTTTAGAGTTACGCATAAGGGTGACTTATAAGTAGTACTACTACAAAATAAGTTGTAATGCAAATGATGTTTTGGATAAATAAGTTGTGTCATTGTCGTCGTCGCTGCCAACACCACCATCACCCGCCTCCATCGTCGTCGCCTTTGTCACCACTATCGTTATCGTCGTCACCACCACCACCATTAACAGCCACCGCAACACCTATTACCGCCACCACCATCATGGCCGCTCCCACTGCTACCACAATCATTACCACCTATCACAACCATCACTATCTTTTTACCACTACCACTATCGCCCACCACCTCTCACCCCCACTACAAATCAATATACTTGAATTCTTTTATTTATTTTCGATGTTTGTGATTTAATTTTAGATATAAAAATAAATTTATTTTTTATTTTTTATTATTTTATGTCTTCAAATATAGACAATAAATAGAGTGATCTTAATTTAAATACATCACTTTCTCCGCACGCCACAAAATATCTGAAAAACTCTGATGCGACATATATAGAGGAAAACGTAAACAATTCTGACCCTGAGATTTGAACAATTGGATAACTTACAGGTGTACAAAATTTATTCGACTGTATAGGGACATTAATGAGTTAAGTTTGGGTAAACGTAGAAAAAGATTTGACTTTGTTGCACACAAATAAAAGACTAAGAAAGTTTCTTTAATAGTGCGCTCGCCTGAGTTGACCTAGTTGATAAATAAACAAATAAATATATTTATATATATATAATATAAAAAAATTAATTTTTCGAATCACTAGAATTTGGTAAAAAAATTTCGAATCACTTGAATTTGGTAAAAAACACTTGCACATAAAAAAATACTAAGAAAGATTCCTTTCCTTATGGTGTGATAGTATATATATAATATAAAAAAAAATTTAATTTTCGAACCATTTGAATTTGGTAAAAAAACACCACTTATATAAATTTGAAAATGGGTTTCAATTCCACACAATCTATCCGACTCTCACACCATCTGTCACAACAAGAAATTTAAACCATTAAATATCAACGACCTCAAGGCCAAGTAATCTTTGAATATTACAAAGGGAGCAGTACTTAAGGTAGGATAAATAGCCGACGTTTTCTCATGTTCTGCACACAGACCAATAACCAAGAGTCATGAAGAAGATGATTAGCCCAATGGTTTCATGGCTTTCACTTGGTTTTGTTTTTCTCTTCTCAATTTTATCATCATCAGCTGATACCTCCGCTGAAGGTTTTCTTAAGTGTCTCTCTAATAAGATACATAATTCCACTCAAGTTATTTACAAACCAACAAGCCCATCCTACTTATCCATTTTGCAGTTTTCCATACAAAACCTAAGATTCTCTACACCTAGCACTCCGCGACCTTTAGCCATAATCACACCATTGCATGAGTATCATGTTCAAGCAACTATATATTGTTGTAGAAAGCATGATATAGAGATAAGAGCTCGCAGTGGTGGACATGACTATGAAGGTTTTTCTTACGTTGCTAAGGTATCATTTGCAATCCTTGATTTATTTAACTTGAGATCAGTCAGCGTCAATGTTGAAGAAAAAACGGTGTGGGTTCAAGCTGGCGCAACTCTAGGTGAACTTTATTACAATATTCTAAACAAGAGTAGAACACTTACCTTTCCAGCAGGTGGTTCCCCTTCCATTGGTATAGGTGGCCACATTAGTGGGGGAGGGTTTGGTGTACTCCTACGTAAATTTGGTCTTGCTATTGATCATGTTATTGATGCTCGAATCGTTGATGTCAATGGTAGAATTCTTGATAGAAAATCAATGGGGGAAGACCTCTTCTGGGCAATAAGAGGAGGTGGAGGTGCTAGTTTTGGCGTCATTTTGGCATGGAAGCTAAATTTAGTTTCCATTCCAGAGATTATGACTTTTTGCAGGGTAAGTAGAACATTGGAAAACAATGCAACTAAGGTTGTTCATCAATGGCAATCTATAGCCGACAAAGTTGACGAAAATCTTTTTATGAGAGTCTTCATTATGCTCATAAATTCTGGTCCAGTTGGAATAAAAACAATAAAAATTTTGCTCAATTCATCGTTCCTTGGTGGCATTGATCAATTACTTTCATTGATGGAAGAAGTGTTTCCAGAGTTAGGTTTGGCGAGAGAAAACTGTCGAGAAGTGAGTTGGATCGAAGTATTCCTCCTTAAAGAATACGAATACGAAGATATAGTTTCCAATTTATTTGAATTATTGTTGAACAGGACTTACACCTATAAAGGAAACTTCAAAGTAAAAACAGATTACGTGAAGACGCCTCTTTCTGAAAGTGCACTCGAAGGAATATGGGAAAAGTTGAAGGAAGAAGAAGTTGGTGTTCCTTTTATGGAGTGGACTCCTTTTGGTGGAAAAATGAGGGAGATTTCAGAATCTGCAACCCCTTTTCCCCACAGAGCCGGAAACATATACCAAATTGAATATCGAATGCGTTGGATGGAAGCTGGGACAACGATTTCAAGAAGGCATATCAATTGGCTCCGAAGGTTTTACAATTATATGACTCCCTATGTTTCAAAGAATCCGAGAGAAGCCTACATCAATTATAGGGATACGGATATAGGAGTAAATGATGACGAGACGAGTTATGCGCAAGCAAGTATTTGGGGTAGGAAATACTTCAAGAACAATTTCAATAGATTGGTGCATGTGAAGACCTTAGTTGATCCCAATAATTTCTTCAGAAATGAGCAGAGTATTCCATCTATCATCTAGGGAATTGGTAATCACTTTTCAATCATCTACTATTATATTCATTTTGGCCTTACTGGTAGGTTTCTATGTGAATCATATAGCCTCTCATAATGCCAAGTGAACTTAACAGTGGAATATTGAACTTGTTTAGAATCTAAAGGTTTTTGTATTTTAGCGTTATGCATAAGGGTGACTTATAAGTAGTACTACTACGAAATAAGTTGTAATGCAAATGATGTTTTGGATAAATTGTTCTCTCTTTTATTACTCGATCTACTTGTATAGTTCGTTTTCTAATCCCCAAGAACGTAAAAAGATTAAAATTACCCTATATTACAATGTACATAAATATGAAGTGCCGCAATGCAAAGAGCAAGCATACAAAAAAAATATAGGAGGAAAGATAATAATTAGAATCCACCGTCCCTTCCATTATAATTTGACCCAAAAGAATTATAGCCTTTTTTAAATGAATGACACTAAAAAAAAATTCGTTGTACTGTCCTTGCTTAATATAGGGCAATTCCAGGAACTAGAGGGCTAACCATTCTAGTGGGCAACTAGTCAATATCTTTGGTCTGCTGGAGAAACATTCAAATGTTGCTTAAATGACTCAATAATTCAATCACGATTTATATTAACACTCACAATAGAGTGAAAAAAATAAAAAATTTAATCATACAAGACATAAGTAATTTAAGTAATTTGTGCTCTGGAAGCTAATTCTCTGTGAATTCATGGTCTCAATTTACAAAATTCATGAAATCAATTTTTTAATTTGTAAATTCAACTAATTTACACTCTTACCTATTTATAGGATTACTTATTATCATTTAAAATTTTATTTGCTAGGTACTGAGTCATGTTTTAAAATACATATCAAACTTAAATGATATTTGTAAACCAAAACTGTCATTTTATGAACTTATAGTCAATAAATAATTAAAAATTAAATAATTTATCACATAATTGTAAATAAAATTTAATGTTTATATGTTATATTTATTAGTTGTTATGAGTAAATATGTATCGGTATGCTTATAATATGATCTCGCTCTCGCAGCTATACCCCTTCTATGTGATCTAGATGTTCACCCATTGAAAGGTAACCCCTTAAATGTGCAGAAGCCAAAACTTAGGCCATTAATTAGCATGAAGAAGCTGTCTCTTTCTATACTGTATGCTCCACCTAATTCAATCATTCGTACAGTATTGTGGTATATGGAAAGCTTAGTTTTGAAACAATAATTCATACAGGTGTTCAATCCCAATCCTCTAAATAATGAAACAATCAAAGTAAGAAATCATAGAAAAAAAAAGCTTAGATTCTTAGAAATACAAGTAATTTTATACCAATAATTTCACATATACCAAAATTAATGTATTCACACATTGATGTAGTAGTCGAATTGTAGAGATCCAAAAAGTCAGTTGAATCTCAAAACAATTACTTGGCTTTCTTCGTGCGACTGTGTGTGTGTGTGAGAGTGAGAGAGAGAGAGAGAGGACAAACTGAAACTATTTTTCAGGGTTAAATTTTTTTCATTTTTCTAGAATAGATTCAATCCGTGCATTTTGCCACGATTACCTGGTTTACACGAATTTGGTAAATGCCGCCCGGTCAGATGAGTTCTTTACCTGAATCATTCAAATAATAACGATAAAAATAACATATTTTTTTGTTTATGGGTGAATCTGTCAGTCGGATGTACTAATAAACTTGTGTTGGCACATAATTCATAAAAAGAAATTGATAAATATGTCTATGTTTTTTTTTCAAGACGTTGTGTTTGGATCATATCATTTGAGTTTGTTTTGTCGGTTCCTAGCGGCCTTTTGCTGCTAGCCGGCTTGTGCCATGAGTTACATGAAAAATAACATATATAGAGAGGAAAATATTATAATGTAAAGCGACAAATAAAAGTCTGTCTGAGGACACCTTTATCATGTATTACCTGAAACATGTTGGCCCTTAGCTATTTTTTTTTTGTTATTGAAAAAAGAGTTGGGGGCAAAGAAGAGTGTCAAGAGACCATCTCAATGGCTTTTACTGGTGGAATTACAAGACTCCTAAATACGTTTGTTACTTCTCTCGGAAACGAACCTAATTAGGATAATGTGCGTGCAAGATCCTGTACAATATAAAAAACGATAACAGATCTCTCCCTTGGTGAACTCGAGTGAGCCAGTTGAGTGACCAACCACGCTGCTTGGAACAGCCTGCGAGGTCCGGTGGTAACCTGGAACGGCAAAGGGAGACCCTGGGGGAGCGGAAGAACGATCCAGTAAGGTTGAAAGAGGTCCCTGGAACAAAGAAGAACAAGTTAGAAGGGCGCCAGAGTGTTTTCCGGCGTATCCCCTCCGACGATCTAGTCAGTCTTTGAGAAAGAGAGAGGAAGGAGAAAACACTGAGTGTGTATTGTAGTAAAGAATTTTTTGTTGCATCCCCGTCTTGCCTTTTGCAATGAGTATTTATACCTCAAAAGCTCATGATTGCTGTCAGTGTAGTCAATAGGTGATCATTAGGTACAGGCAGTGTGCGCACTGATTCTGATGAGGAATGTCTTCTCTTTTTAACTGCTCGGGGTCCCGAGCAATCAATGTTTGGTCATCGGGATGCCGACGGTACAATGTACTCCTCTCGGGGAGGATGCAATAAATGCTCTGTATTAGGAACATTTATTGTCTTTCATTTCCGAGCCTTACCGCATTGAATGCGGTCTCATCAAGGGAATGGTGTAATTAATCGTTTGCTTTCCCAAGTCGCGTGTCAGCAACGACATACGGTTTCTCTGTCTTCGATGTGATATCATACGCCACGCGTCCATACTCCGTTGGCTATGACCCCTGCATTCCAGTACGTTCTGACACTAATTGTGTAAGACGAGGTCATGATGAATAGCCTAGACTAGCTTAGGCTAATGACCTGTACGTCAATAGCTTATCCTGGAGTAGAGGAAGCGTCCAAGACGGGGTACCTCTCGGTACCGAGGAAAGGCTCATCTCGGAATCAAGGGAGGTATACCGACCGAGGTACCATATTAGACCGAGGTTACGTGTTGGTTGTAACTCGTACTGAAATGCCATGATCTTATATGACGAGTACCTCGGGGGCGAGGACCTTTATGCGCCGATAGTGCTTGATCTTAGTAACAGTGTTTTGGTAAATACCGAGGACACGTGTCTTCATCATGGAGTATTTCAGAAAAGTCTCATCAGATAACAAAGTAATCAACTACTGAGCCCCAATATAAATTTCAAGACTCGAATTTTTAACTTTAAGATGAGAAATTTGGTCGATCACCACTGGACCACTCCACTCGATAATGCCCTTAGCTATTATATCTAGTGTCAATTCAACATTAAATGTGGATCACGTGTAGGTTGTGAGTGTTTATAAAGGAGAAACTTGTGCATGCTTGTCATCATCCTTTGGCCTGTTGTTTATGGGTTTGGGGAGATTGGTGTCCAGGGTTTGGAGAAAAAAGTCTAAAAGGATCTCCAAACCTCATATTTAGATTAAAATTTCAATCTTGGGTTATCAAACTTAAGCCACAGTTGGCCCGATTTCTAAACTAATGATCATGAGTTTCTTTAAACTTAGTGGAGGCGGGTTGAGAAGATGAGTTAAGGGATTAAGGATGCAAAAGACAATTATACCTCTTAACATGTGCATAAATTAGATTGATCAAAGAGAAAAACAATTATTTACAGGACAAATAGTTGTTAATAATTGTGATATATTTGTAGGTCCTATATTTGTATGTGTTGCATACCAAACATAGATATGAACTGAATTTAATATTAAATTTCATCTTTATAAAGAAAAATTTGAGTTTAGAAGGATTTTGAAAAAATCAATCCAAACTCTCCCCAAAAATCCATCCAAACAAACCCTTAGTGGTGTTGGTTCGATGTTCAATTATTACCTATTGTAAATCATCCATCAGTTTAGGCAAAAAAAAAATTTTTTTTTTTTTTTTTTTTTGTTTTACCTTGGAGGGTATGCAAATCAATTTACACACACTTCGACATGAGGTGGCCCAACATAAACAAGGTACAAGGCAAAAATTTTACGTGGGACCCTGTAATATTTCATGTGTTAATATATGTATTATTTTTAATTATCCTAATTTAATTTTTTATTTAAAAATTATTTTCATACTTTTTGTGAAGCAAAAAATATTGATTAAGTGCTTATATTCAAGTTTTGTCAATAAATCTTTCTCAATGGATAACATAGATAATTCATTCAATCTTTATTGAGTCATAGTTGATTGCAAATAAGATTTTATCAATTTAAGTTTTGAAAAGATTCTTTCTACTAAAGCACTGTTACTAGTATGGTTAACAAAATTTTATAAACAATGTATGTGTGCATTAAAAAAAATCTAGTCTTTTTATGTAGTTTAGTATTTCAATTGGACTGTTGGTTTCAATTTTTAAAACTTGTTTTAAAACTTTTAATTCTGAAAGTAAATCTATGCTATTATTATCGGTAGATACATCATGTTTTATAAAATTTTCAAGTTTAAGACAATAGTTTTGCAAATTATCTTAATCTAAAGATTTTTAATTTTTCAAAACTAAATACAAATTTAAAAATATTTTCATATGTTTTAAAAAAATAGGTGTTTGCAACCATGAAATTTTAGCAGTTGTATAAGCAATTGACGATATTCTACTTCAGTACTGGAGCGAAATAAAGGGAGTTGCTTCTTCACACCCCAAGATCAAAAGTTCCCTTAAAATACCGTAGGATATGCTTGACTACAAACCAATGGACAGTAGGAGAGTGTAATTAAGATATTATAATGCACCACAGCACTACGAAATTTGATATTGTAATGCACCACCACACTACGAAATTTGATGGGATCAAAAATAGAATTGCCGTCACACAACGACATATTCTTCCCACTAGTAATTGGGAAAGAATATGGTTTGATAGATAGATGTCATGTTGTACATTTAACAAGATCGAGTCAAAAATAACCCCTTGCAAAGTAAAAGTAGCCTCAAGACCCAAAAAGTAGTGACCGCGGTTAAGATCTTCACAGAGATATTAATCCCAGATTGGAGATTAGTTGAAATAGATTGGGTTCACTATTTATCTGTGAGAAGAATGTCATTCACAAAAATTAAGAGAAAAATGATTAATCCATTGCCATGATAGATAAAAAGAGAATAGTCAACTTAAAATCCAAAAAAACGTTGAAACTATACTCCAAGTCTGTTTCAAACCCTAAAAACACGCAGCGACCTGAATGACACACATAGTGTGGAAACATAGGGCCCTCAGAAAAGAGCTAGGGCTAGCCAGCCTTACAAATTCAAATAACTGGACCTACATTGGCTTGGACTTGGGTGTACACGAAATTGGATATGGGCACAGGCACACCCTCCTGATGAACAAATTTATTTTACCTCAGATGGTAAAAAATATAGAACCACCGAGGAATATTTTTGTAGCAGTAAGTTACAAAGTGGAAGAATATTTTTAATGATGCACAAATTGGTTTTGTGCAAGATCAACAGTCAAATGTGTTATAGGGTATAATTAATGAACAATAAATAAAGTAATTAATGGCAGTAATGTAAATATTGAGTCAACATACAGATATATAGTGGTTCGATCTAAATGACCTACTTTACTCTCAAAAACGGCAACGGTGGCCGGAGGCTCTTTATTGATGAATAAGATAAGAGAGAGAGAGCTGCAGGAGAGGTGTGCTCTGTGAGAGGTACAATAAATAGGAGAGAGAGAAGCTATGTATGTGTAAAGAGATGAGGTGAGATGTCAAGATGGAGGGTTTACAATTTATAGATATGGTGAGGCAGTAACTTAAGTGTGAGAGTACTAATTCTTTAGAGATGATAATTACAAAAGGTAAGTACAATTAATTCTTCCATATAAATCCCGATGATTTCTCCTCACATGCTCTTTTCTTTATGGACTCCTTGGATATTGGACTGAGTTGAATTGATTAACCGGACTTGTGCTGCCTTCTTAGTGGATCTAAGCTTGTTTGATTTATTGATTCTAGCCCAATTAGATCTGGGCTCATCAATTTTTATAGTGCAATTGACCAAGTTGTAATTTATTTAGAACTTGTCAATTATAAAAATAAAATAAAAATTGTATTAGTTCAACTAAAGTTGAAGACGTTCTGAATTCAAATCTCAGCAATCTCTTGGGGGCCAGACTATGAGAGGTTTCTCTTTCATAAATACCTTAATTCTGGTGTGGATGACATACTTTTGACCGATTCGAAAAAAAAAATTAATTGAAGTTTACGTAAACTTGGCCTGACACATTTAAACGTTGAAAAAAAAAATAGGTAAGTACATGAATGGAGCTTAATTAGGCTTAGTAATTGGTCATTCTGATAGTATATATCATAATCACATTGAGCTCACACGGTTATTGACTGAAATTCGTATAATGACCAAAATGTCCTTGTGTAAGATTTAGTAAACCGGAAAAAAAAATACAAAATTAAGGGATGTGATTCATGCTTGCTCCGTCCATTTATAGTAGTTCATTTCACAATTTCAAGGGAAGAAAGTAGGGACAATTGGAAAGAAAATGAATTTTCTTCATTTTACATGTATGTTAGGGTGGTTAATCTGACCCATCAATGCAAATATGATACGATTTTAAATTTAAAAATCGGGCTTGATTAATATTTAACACTAAAAAATAATAACATATGAATGACTCAACACAAATTAACTCCCCAACCCATATGGCCTGTTTGGTACATGGGTTTGGGGGGTTTTGGAATATGGGTCGATGAATAAATCTCCTCAAATTCATGTTTAAAAAATATACATTTAGTGCAGGGTTTGAAACTCAAGCCCGTTTAGGCCCGATTGTAAAATCCAAGTTTATAAGTTTCATGAAACTCATGAGAAGTGGGATTCATATGTGGATTAATAGATTTAACATCCAAATGACATTTATATTTTTCATATATCATATATAGCATATATTGGTTAAGGGCATAATTGTTATTTAAATTCATATATCCCTGTACATACTAAACATGAATATGAATAACATTAAATGTTGAATCTCATCTTTAAATTTCATCTTTAAATTTGAATGAATTTAGACAAATCAATTCAAACTTCTCCCAAAAAAATATATCAAACAAGCCTATAATATCCTTCTATAAGTCGATTGAAATGTTTTATTTTTATATTGTGTCACATCTTTTAATCAGATCTCGTTAGATGTTGAAGGGGGTGACATAGAGGCATTGTCCGACCTGATTTTGTGGGAAAACACAGAAGATTCTGGCACTATGATTTGGACAAATGTCGGTCGGGAGTATATTGTAGCATGTTACATGTTAACTGGACATGGACAATATGGCTTTGACTTTCCCTTGTGATAGTAAATATTTGGTGTAATTGTTATATCATGTTAGTATTATTAACATAATATAACTATCTAATAAAAAAATAAAATAGAGTTCAGTTTACTTCTTATTATGGAAGTGGTTATGTATTATATGGTTGGGTGGTTATAAGTTTTAGTGGAATTTATTTGATGACTTGTTTACATATCAATTGACTGTTACACTAGGTGACATTGCTAACATAGTATAACAGTTACACTTAATATTTTGTTCTCTTGTTGCTCAGAAAGAATCAACGCAGTTGGTGAAGCAGTTCTTGCGGGTCTATGTTTCTTTTAATTAAGATAAACAAAGAGGGGATAATATTATTGGAAAAAAATACACAATACAAATGAAATTTAAAAATTCAAATTCAAATGCATATCTTTCATTAAATGAAAGTTGGGTGAGTGGATCCCACCGTAAGAATTAATATGACCCACTTATCCAATAAATAATATAATAACATGTTGGCCCTTATATATATATATATATATATTGTTATTGGAAAAAAAGAGTAGAGAAAAAAATAGTGCCTAGAGACCACCCAAATAAGTTCTTACTTGTGAGATCACCTGACCTTTAAACCCATTATTTATCTGAAAAATGAATTTAACTAAACTAATATAGCAGTCCACTATCAAATTCTAATGTAAATTTTAAAATTTAAATCTCTAACTAGAAGGTGAAAATTTTGATTCATATCTTCTGCATCACCCCCACTCGGTGGTGCCTTAGCTATTATATCTAGGGTAAGGTTCAACATTAAATGTAGATCACATGTATGTTGACTCAACATTAAATGTGGATCATGTAGGTTGCTAGTGTAGATAAAGAAGAAACTTATTCATGTTTGTCGGCTTGCTTTAGTGGTGGTCGTTGGCTGTCCAATTATTAGATTCTTTTTTTCGTTCTTAAATATAAGTCATTTTATAAAAAAAAATTTATTTTATAATATCTATCATTTAATAAAATTAAAGTATAATTAATATTTTTTCTTTTAAAATTATCTTTAACTTTCAATGCATTAGATTATGTAGAGGTTAAGTGTCTTTCATATTTTTTTCATTCCCAATACATATTGAATAAGAGTATTTTAGTCTTGTGTTATTATTTTTTACTTATACTAGAGTTATTTAATAGTTTCCTTAATCCCTGTACAAAAACTTTAAACGACATATATTTAGAAACGGATAGAGTATTGTAAATCACCCATCAATTTAGGCAAAATAATTTTTCTTATTTTTTGTGAAACAAAAAATATTGATCAAATTCTTATATTCAAGTTTTGTCAATAAATTTTTCTCAATTCATAATATAGATAATTCATTCAATCTTTATTGAGACATAGTTGATTGTAAATAATATTTTATCAATTTAAGTTTTAAAAAGATCATTTCTGCAACTGTTATTAGTATTATTAATAAAATTCTATAAGCAATGAATGCATTAAAAAGAATCTGGTCTTTTTATGTTGCATAGTGTTTCAATTGGCCTGTTGGTTTCGATTTTTAAAACTTGTTTTAAAATTTTTAATTCTAAAAGTAAATTTAAGTCATCAATATCAATAGATATATCTTATTTTATAAAGTTTTCAAGTTTAAGACAATATTTTTACAAATTATCTTCATCTAAAGATTTTAATTTTTTAAAACTTAATAAAAATTCAAAAATATTTTTATATGTTTTAAATTGTTCAAAAATATATATAGTAGTTATTATTTATGTCTGAAAGTATAGAGTAATAAAAAAATGGTCAACAATAAACATATTTATATTTACACTTAAAATTCAATCACAAATATAGAAAAGATAAAAAAATTTAAATATTAGTTAAAATGGAGTTAAACGGTAATATTAATGATAAAAAACAATGATGGTCATAATGAATAACAACTATAATGACGGTAACAGTCATTATAATGATGATAGGTGAGTTGTGATGTACAACAATAATTATGATTGACAACAGTGGTCGTTGGGCGACCACCGGAGATGGACAAGCTGCTTTTGACTCACCCTGGTTGCGGAGAAAGAGTCGACGTTGTTTTATGAGGCGGTTGTCGTGGGTCTATGCCTCTTTTAATTAAGATGGACAAAGAGGTGATAATGTTGTTTGAGTGATTTAGATAAGATTAAAAATTACTTTTGTCCTTTTACGAGTAAGCCGGCCACTGGGCCAACGCAGTAGCTGAAGATGTACGAAACACAAATATTTTGTTGAGATTGATATATTTGTATCATATATATTTTTTATATATTTGACAATAATTAAATATTGAGATATTTCACGGATATTTTTGTAGTAAAGAAACATATATAATTTTTTAATTGAACTTTTAACATATTGTTTTGAATTTACATACTATACAAACATTAACAAAAATTTCATATTACTTCAAAAATACATGAGTGTTTTTTAAGTATTATCTACAGTTACATGTCAAAAGACTATATAATAAAGTTATTACATTATAATCTTAGCAAAAATTACTTCTAAATACTAGGTAAATATTAGTTTTGATTATTTTAATTAGTCATTTCACTTTGTGAATATGCCACAGTGACACGATATATATTTTCTTGAAATTAAAAAAAATTATTATTTTTGTTTATTATATTTAAAAAAACAATCAAATTATATAAGTGTTAAGTTGGTTGAAAATATTAAAAATATTTTATTATAGCCGTATCCTGGCCGTACCCGTATCCTATTTTTTTAGACTTTATCGTATCGTCATATCTGTATCGTGTCATACGCGTGTTCTGTATCCGTGCTTCATAGGTGACAATTGGTTATTGTGTTTACACTTTGAAATCGGGAGTTGGTTATTGTAGGGAAAAAGCTGTTTTTGGGTATCATATTTTTATTTATTGTATTTACAATTTTTTTTATTATTGTCGTAAAATTTTAAAAATAATAATTATTATAATAATAAAAATAAATAATAATTATTATAATAATAAAAATATCCACAAATGTGATAAAAATACTCATAAATATAATAAAACACTCACAGAGTTGATAATTTTTTTTATAACAATGAAAAGTTGTAAAAATAATTTTCACAAATATGATAAAAACCATTCACAATAATAATAAAAATATTCTTAAAAGTGATAAATTATCCACAAAAATAATAATTTTTTAATTCTAAAATAACCCGTAAAATTATAAAAATAACTGTTAAAATAATAAAAATTAGGAGTATGGTACCAAAATTATTTCAAGCATACCATATTCAAGTCCTTGACCAAGATAGGCGTTCTTTTTGCATCTTTTGATTGCGTTGACTGAGGCAGCTGGCAATCCTCCTTTCCTTAATATATATTGAAAATTTCATTCACACTTCTTTTATATTATTATTTTTGTAAGGACGCTCCCTCTATTTTTTGAATCTCCATTGACACCCTTATTAGATTAAAAATGTTAATTAAAATATAATTTTAGTAAATTGCCCTTGATATATTTTAAAAAAAATTATCCACATCCCCTCTAAATAGGTATATTTTAAATGAGACCCCCTCTATTTTTTCACTTTTTTACATATTAAAATTCGAACCGATTAAAACTTGATTTGAGTTAATTGAAAATTAATTTTTTTGTATTTGAGTCCATTAAAAAATAATTTTTTAAGTATTAAAATGTAAACTGATTAAAATTTCATTTAAGCCGATTAAAATTCATTTTTAATCGGTTCGAATCAAATTTCAATCAACTCACATTGAATTTTAATAGGTCCAAATTTTGATACATAAAAAATATAAATTTTAATACGTAAAAAATAAATTTTAATCAAGTTTACACGAATTTAAATAAAAAAAAATATAAATATAAATCGACTCAAAGCAAATTTTAATCTAACATCTTAGGTATAATTCAAATTAGTTTGAATTTTAATGCGTAAAAAAAAATTTATAGGCTTAAATTTTAATACATAAAAAAAAATTAATCTGCTTGAATCGAATTTTAATTTAATCAAATTTTAATATGTAGAAAAATAAATTTTAATTGGCTCGAATTTTATGTAGAAAGATTGTTCGGGTTTATGTAGGGATAATTTTGGTATTTTAGATGATTTTTTTTTTTTTTTGGTTAAAAATGGAGATTCACTCTCTATTAATGAGGTGGTTATTTATTATATGGTTGGGTTGTTATAAGTTTTAGTGGGGTTTATTTGATGACTTGTTTACATATTAACGAACTGTTACATTATGTGGCACTGCTAACATGATATAACGATTACACTTAATATTTTTTTCCTTTATTGTCCAAAAAAAATCAACGCAATTGGCGAGATAGTTCTTGCGGGTCTATGTTTCTTTTAATTAAGATAAACAAAGATGGGATAATATTATTGGAAAATAATGCACAATAGAAATGAAAGTTGGGTGAATGGGTTCCACTGTATGAATTAATATGACCCACTCATCCAATAAATAATATAATACACATGTTGGCCCTTATATATATATATATATATATATATATATATATATATATATATATATATATATATATATATTGTTATTGGAAAAAAAAAAGTGGGAACCTAGAGACCATTCAAATAGGCTCTTACTGGTGGGATTACAAAACCTTTCAATGCACCCGTTATTTCTCTTGAGAATGAACCTAGCTAAACTAACATATTAGCTAACCACCAACTTGTAAATTCTAAGATTCAATTTCAGGGTGAAAATTTTAGTTGATATTTGATGGGCTAAACCCAATGGCCCAACTCATGTTACAAGTGCAAGAGCCCAACTCTAATAAGTCTAGTTATCTAAGTCTAAAGGAATTTGCACTTGATCAAACTTATTAGGTTTTAGGAATTACATCAATAGAGGAGCGCACAGAGTTGTCTAAGAGCTCATCCATGCCACCTTGGAAATAGTCAATATCCCAGTCATCCTTTGACCGAGTCTCATAGAGAGCACCTCAACCGCCTCACCTACTAAGAAGAAATTGCCAACTCTACTAGAATAGTTATTTAGTTGCTATTTAGTCGCCCCCAGTATGTTAGGGGGCGACTATAAATTGTAAGCCCTGACAACATTTGGGGGGCATCACATTCTGTTGAGCACAACTCTCTTCTCTCATTCTCAGCCTGTAAACTCTCTGTTCTTCTGCATACTTGAGTCAATAAAATACCTGACGACCCTAGCCATTCAAAAATTAATGTAAGTCATCTTGATCAAACCACTATAATTCTTGTCTTATATCTTTATTAATTAATTATTACGTTTATTACTCATACTTAACATATAGTGTATAAACCCAATTTGTGCATCATTTTTGGGGGGGCATCACACTCTTTTGAGTACGACTCTCTCATCTCCTTCTCAGCCTGTAATTTTCTGTTCTTCTGCATACTTGAGTAAATAAAATACTTGACGATCCTAGCCATTCAAAAGTGGACGTAGGTCACCTTGACCGAACTACTATAATTCTTGTCTTCTTTTTTTATTGGTTAATTACTGCATTTATTACTCATACTTGACAGGTGGTGTGCAAACCTAATTTGTGAATCATTCTTGGGGAGCATCGCACTCTGTTGAGCATGACTCTCTCCTTTCCCTCTCAGCATGTAACTCTCTGCTCTCCTGCATACTTGAGTTAATAAAATACTCGGTAACCCTAGTCATTTAAAAGTGAACGTAGGTCACCTTGATCGAACTATTATAATTATTGTCTTCTCTCTTTACCGATTAATTATTGCGTTTATTACTCATATTTGACAATTGGTGCGTAAACTCAATTTGTGCATCATTCTTGGGGGGCATCACACTCTATTGGGCACGACTCTCTCCTTTCCCTCTCAACTTGTAACTCTCTGTTCTTTTGCATATTTGAGTTAATAAAAATATTCAGCGATTCTAGTCATTCAAAAATGAACGTAGATCATATTGATCGAACCATTATAATTCTTGTCTTATTTTTTTATTGATTAATTATTACGTTTATTATTCATACGTGGTACACAAAACTAATTTGTGTACCATTAATATCTAGTGGATCGCCCCCCACTCGGTGGTACCTTAGCTGTTACATTAAATGTGGATCACATGAATCATTAAATATGGATCACTTGTCGGTTGTTAGTGTGGAGAAGCTTACCATGCTTGTCGGCATGCTTTATTGGTGGTGGTTGGCTGTTAAATTATTAGATATGGGAAATCATCCATCAATTTAGGCAAAATAATTGTTCAATTAATAATTTTTTAATTCTAAAATAACTTATAAAAATAATTATTAAAATAATAAAAATTAGAAGTATGATACGGAAATTATTTTTTCCGTACCATATTCAAATCCTTGAACTATATTGGCGTTCTTTTTGCTTCTTTTGATTGAGTTGACTGAGGCAGCTGGCAATCCTCCTTTCCTTAATATATATTCCTTCTGTTTTTAAATATTTATTATTTAAAATTTTTGTAAAAAAATTAAAATAATTATTAAATAGATCTAATATGAGTAAAAAATAATTACACAAGACTAAAATATTCTTATTCAATACGTATTGAGAAGAAAAGAAATATGAAAGACACTTAATTTACACTTAATCTATTAAACACTTATTAGAAAACAAAGATAAGGATAAATTTGAAAAAAAAAATATTAATTATATTTTGATTTCATAAAACAACAAATATTGTGAAACAAAAAAAATTGGGTAAAACGACAGATATTTAGGAACGGAGGGAATATTGAAAATTTCATCCACACTTCTTTTAATTTATTATATTTTTAAGGACTCTTTTTTTATTTTTTGAATCTTCACTGACACCCCTATTAGCTTAAAAATGTTAACTAAAATATAATTTTATTAAATTGCCCCTCATATATTTTTAAAAAAACTTTATCCATATCTCCTCTAAATAGGTATATTTTCAATAAGACCTCCTCTATTTTTTTATTTTTTACATATTAAAATTTGAGCGGATTAAAACTCAATTCGAATTAATTGAAAATTATTTTTTACGTATTTGAGTAGATTAAAAATTATAGTTTTTTAAGTTTTAAAATGTAAGCCGATTAAAGTTTCATTTAAGCAGTTTAAAATTCATTTTTAATCGGTTTGAATTAAATTTTAATCAACTCATTGAATTTTAATCAATCCAAATTTTGATACATAAAAAATATAAATTTTAATTAAATCAAATTTTAATATGTTAAAAATAAATTTTAATCAAGTTTATAAGAATTTAAATAAGAAAAAATATAAATATAAATCGACTCGAAGCAAATTTTAATCTAACAGCTTAGGTAGAATTCAAATCGACTTGAATTTTAATACATAAAAAAGAAATTTTAATAGGCTCAAATTTTAATACATAAAAAAAAAATTTAATTTGCTCCAATCAAATTTTAATATGTAAAAAAATAATTTTAATAAATTTAAATTTTAATATGTAAAAAAATAAATTTTAATTAGCTCGAATTTTATGTAGAAAGATTGTTTAAGTTTATGTTGGAATAATTTTGGTATTTTGGATATATATATATATTTTTGGTTAGAAATGGAGGTTTAACAGTAAGGGATGTCTATGACATTTAAATATAAATTAAAAAGGGGTGTCAATATTATTTTAAATAATAGAATGCGTGTCTTTTAAGATACCATAAACTAAAAGTATCGGGATTGAAATTTTTCATAATATATATCAAAAATTCCAGGCGCTAGAGAGCTGTCCATACAAGTAAACGACCAAAGTCAACATCTCTGGCCTTCGGAGAAACACTCACCTCAAGTGTTGCGTAAACGACTCATCAATCAAATTAAGACCGATATTGAGTCAGTCTTATAATAAAGTGAACAAAAAAAACATACAAAAGAACAATCACAAAAATATATAAATAGTTTACGTGATTTGATTAATAGTCTACCTCCATGGCGGCAATCATCAAAGAGTTTTATTATAAAGTATAAATAAGAGTGCAAACTTCACAAGTATTCATTCTAATAAAAGAATATCATTCTGATATCATTTCTTTAACAAAAATTTAATGGTTATAATCACAATAATTTGAGTTAATTACCTATTTGACTCTTGAATTATATATTTTTTGCGTCAATCAAGTGCTTAAATTATATTTTATATGAATTTATCTTGCGTCATTCTTTCATGCATATCTTGGTAAGGACATTGATCGGGGAAAAGACTATGATACAATCGGCGGTAACATATCAAAAATTACTATTTTTTAAGATTAAGTTATAATTTTTTTGAAATATAAATTACAATTTTAAAGGGTATGATTGATTATAAAAAGTTGATACCGATACCGTATTTTTCATGGTTGATTATGTTTTTCCTTGAACAATTTTAATTTCTCCTTTCAAAATTATAATTTTATCCATAAAATAAAAGAATAACAGATGGTGAGGTATGAATTTTTTTTTTTTTTTTTGGGATCATAGAATTTCCGTATTGAAGAGGGTGACGTGAAAGTATTATTATTTTTATGACTTTCAATGCGGACGTATGATGAGAAAACGTAGAATTTGGGTTGGTACAAGGCGCAGGTGTACCAAATTTATGCAACTTTAGAGTAAAAAAATGATGAAGTTCGTGTAAACGTGGGATAAAGCCAACAAAAGACTTGACGTGAAAATTTCCTGGCTGGGGGGAGGCTTGCCTAACTCACTATTTGGTATTGCCTAACAAAAGGGTTGAGCTGAGATTTTTTCTAGAGGCGGTTAAATAGTAGTATACTAAGATTAGTTATTGCTCGTGGTTTATAGCATAGAGCAATAAAAAAAAATTATTAATTATAAATGTATTTATATTCACACTTAAAATTAAATTACAATATAAAAAGAAAAGAAATGAATTTAAATACCGAATGTAAGGAGTGAGTGGTGGTAATAATAGAGGTGGGAGACGGTAATGGTTTTGATAAACGACGACCATCGTGGTGGTGGTGGTGGTAGTTTTTAAGTGAAGATGATAGTAGTGACAATCATGGATGACGACAGTGGTGGTAGTGGTAGTGATGGGTGTGAGTGATGGTGGGCGACGATAATTATAGTTGGCAGTGGTGATTGAGCGATGACAGTGGTGTTGATGATGATGATAGTTGTAAGTGTGGATGATGTTGGTGACGATGGGTGACAACAACAATGGACAACGACGAGTGGTGGTGGATTGTAAAAGTGGATGACAATGGATGGTGGTGAGTGGTGAGTGGTGGGCGACAATGATGATAGTGATAATAAAAATAAGAATGTGATCGTAGTTGTGATTGTGATGGGTGGTAACAATGATAGTAATCGACTATGAATGATGATGGAGGTGATGGTGGTGTGGTATTTTGCGTTGGTAACAGTGATTGTGGTGAATTGTTTGGTAGAGAAGTGATTTTAAATGAATAGAAATTATTATTTTTTTATTTTTCTTACTGATTTAAGTGATAAAACTATTTTTAACTTATTTAGAAATAATTAAAATTAGCTGTTCTAAACACTATCTATTTTTTTTAAAGCGTTTATGATAAATCATAAATTCTAGATACACTTTTGAAAAATTACCTTAAACACACCTTTTGTGGGTCTATTTTTCCTATTAAAATTGAAAAGTTAACATTATCCGTTAGATTAACTTTAAAATAAAAATAAAAATGATCTCAAGAGCAAAAAAATAAAAAAAAATATTTTTTATGTTGTATATTATTATATAAATATTTTCATTCAATTTGAGTCATTCAATCAAATTGTTAATGTTATAACATTTACATGCATAGATCATATAAGAATTTATCTCATACAGTATAATATAATTATTATTTTCAGTTAAATAAATAAAATTAATTGAATTATTAGGTGTAAAAGATAAATTAATTGCACAATCAGTAATTTTTTTTTTGAAAGTTAAAAACTAATTAAGGACCAAGTAAATAAAGAACATGGTCCCGGCAGGTTTCGAACCCGCGACTTTCGGCTCATAAGACCAAATTAATAATCGAGAATAAAATAAAATCAAAACTGTAATTTAACATATCTAACTTGCCCAGAAAGAATAGACGCAGTTGGTGACGCGGTTCTAGAGGGTCTGCTTTTCTTTCTTTTTAAGATAGACAAAGCTGTGTTATTTGTTTTGAATAATGTTGTTTGACTGATTTAGATAAAGGTTGAAATTACAGTTGTCGGTGGACTAGGTCCGAGGGCTGCTGACTCGGACACTTTTTAGTGGGCTAACTCAGTAGGCTATTCTGTTTTGGTAATCTTTTCACCTCATTTGATTGCCTTGACTGAGGCAGCTGGCAATCTCCTTTGGCAAAATCCAGGCGCTAGAGAGCTGTCCGTTCAAGTAAACGACAAAGTCAATTACTCACCAATCAAATCAACATCGATATTTAGCATTTTTATAATTACTCTAATTCAATGCGACTCTATTATTCAAATTTATCGATAATTTTGACAAAGGTCTTCTTGTGCATGATCTGCACATTAGAGTTTCGTAATATAAATGTGAGAATTTTTGTCTAAATTACCGATAAATTTGGACTGGAGAAAGACAAATTGAATAGTTCAAGAAATAAATAAATAGTTAACTCCGATTCATGCATTCACTCAAAAAGACTTTAATGCCTCTGTCTTGCCCTGTACGTCTCCTTTTATAGGGACAAAAGTTGGCAGCCTGTCCCTTTGGAATCCAATGTGCAACCACTATCCATTGAAAGGTCGCCATTCACATATCCAAAAGCCACAAATTAGGGCCATAAATTAAACATTGAAGGAGCTGCTGTCTCTTTCTATACCATATCCTCCAGCTAATTCAATCATTCATTGCAAATACTATTTTAAATAGATTTAAGGGTAAAACTATACTTTAACCCCTCAACTATGACCTTTTTTTATTTTACCCTTTAACTATTAAATTTTTCACATTACTCCCAAGACTATTTTGATTATTTCACATCTCCCCAATCATACACATTTTTTATTTTTTTGGATAGGTATTGTTGATGTGTTGGGACAAAATGAAAAAAATTATATAATTCAAGGGACAAAGATATAACTTTTCATTAAATATATAACATTTATTAATAATTAGGATAATGTAAAACTAATCACATAGTCATGGCCGACTCTACTCTTTTAGGCAAGTGAGGCGGTCACCTAGAGCTCCATTCGCGTATGGCTCACAAAATTATATGACTAAGTTTTAAAAAAAAATGTAAAGAATTTAGGATGTTATATGAAACGATCAAAATACAATTTATTAATATTTTTCTTTAAATCATAAATATATGTACATTCAAAAAGAAAAAAAATCATACTATATTCTTATACAAAAAATCACAATACTCTACTCTCTCATTTTATCTTCATGCCCAATAACTTCGATCTATTTATTCAGTTTTATTTTCTTGTATTATAATTTGAGTTAATTTTTGATATTAATACAATAATAAATTACATTGATACCCCCTATAGATTGATCTAATTACAGAGACAGCCCTCAATTTTTGCTTGTACACTCACTCATGTTCACCTGAAAACACATAATATTCCGAAAAAACGAAAGAACAATATTTAGTTTTAAAAATAGTTCGTTTTCTAATATCCAAGAACCTAAAAAGATTGAAATTACACCATATTATATAGTACATAAATATAAAGTCAAGCAACGCAAAGCGCTATCTTACCAAAAAAAAAAAAAATTATGGGAGGAAAGATAGTAGTTGGAATTTATAACAATAACTTCCAAATATTCATTGTGCAGGTTACTACTGGAGGGAGTACAGGTTATCAACTGGAGGATTTACATGTACAGAAGACTTGTATAGGAATTATTCCAAATATTCATTGCAAATGCTGTTTTTTTGAAAGGGTTTCCCATACTTTGCTTCTTGTAGAATTTTGATTTCATGGAATAAAATTGCTATTTTTGAAAAAAAATAAATAAAAGGAATTTATAACAATAACTGTTTTTTGAATTTCATTTGTCCGTCTTATACAAATTAGGAGACAACAATATTAATCTAGCATTATCACCATCTTAATCACTATCTAATCAACCCCCCCTCCTCTCTCTCTCTCTCTCTCCCTCCCTTTTCATTGTCAGCATATCATTGATAATATCACTGAGAATCGACACCTCACTACCAACAAAAATCACCCCACGAAAAATTGAGCAAGGAGGACCACATTCACACTTTCAGCCGGACTCAATTCCACATCAATGTGAAGACAAACATGATGAAAATGTAATATGAAAAAGCATGATAGTTAAGAAGACAAAGTAAAAAAAAAGATCATAGTTTAAGGGTTGAAAGTGTAATTTTCCAATAGATTAATTTCAAACTTCGATCATACAAGTTTTTTACCAGACACATATGATATGATTTAACAAAATACTTACCAAATCACGTGGAATTCGTAAAAAAGCTTCTATGATACAAATTTGAAAATGGGTTAAGGTTTCAATTCGACAAATATCCATCTGACTCAGTCGGTCGGCCGCCCCTCAAACCAAGAAATTTCAACTATGGAAACTTCGGCCGCTCCTTCAGGCTTAAAAAAAGGAATCTTTACTTGCCCAAAAAACAAAAAGAAATCTTTGAATATTAGTACTAGCAAAGTACCATAAATAGCCGATGTTTACTTATGTTTCTGCACACAAAACCAGATAACAAAGAGTCATGAAGATGATTAGCCCAAAGGCTTCTTGGCTTTCACTTAGCTTCGTTTTTCTCTTGCCAATCTTATCATCATCAGCCTCATCAGCTGATACCACTACTCAAGGTTTTTTTCAATGTCTCTCTACTAAGATAAATAACTCCACTCAGGTTGTTTACACACCTGCAAGCCCTTCCTACTTGTCCATTTTGCTGTTTTCCATACAAAACCTAAGATTCTCTACACCCAGCACTCCAAAACCTTTGGCCATAATTACACCATTGCACGAGTCTCATGTTCAAGCAGCTATATGCTGCTCTCGAACACATAATATAGAGATAAGAGTTCGCAGTGGTGGACATGACTATGAAGGTTTTTCTTATGTTGCTAAGGTACCATTTGCCATCCTTGATCTATTTAACTTGCAATCAGTCAGCGTCAATTTTGAAGAAAAAACGGTGTGGGTTCAAGCTGGTGCAACTCTAGGGGAGCTTTATTACAATATTCTAAACAAGAGCAGAACCCTTGCCTTTCCAGCAGGTAGTTCCCCTTCCATTGGTGTTGGTGGCCACATTAGTGGGGGAGGATATGGTGTACTCCTACGCAAATTTGGTCTTGCTGTTGATCATGTTATTGATGCTCGAATAGTTGATGTCAATGGTAAAATTCTTGATAGAAAATCCATGGGGGAAGACGTCTTCTGGGCTATAAGAGGAGGTGGAGGTGCTAGTTTTGGTGTCATTTTGGCATGGAAACTAAACTTAGTTACCGTTCCAGAGATTGTGACTTTTTGCAGGCTAAATAGAACATTGGAAAACAATGCAACCAAGCTTGTGCATAAATGGCAAACTATAGCCGACAAGGTTGATGAAAATCTTTTTATGAGAGTCTTCCTTAGAGTTGAAAATTCTGGTCAAGTTGGAGTCAAAACAGTAGACGCTTTGTTCACTACATCGTTCCTTGGTGGCATTGATGGACTACTTTCTTTGATGGGAAAAGTGTTTCCAGAATTAGGTTTGGCGAGAGGAAATTGCCAAGAAGTGAGATGGATTGATGCATTCCTCTTTTACGAAGGTATACTTGTCACCTCACTTGAAGAATTGTTGAACAGGACTTTCATCTATAAAGGAAACTTTAAAGTAAAAACAGATTATGTGAAAACACCCCTTTCGGAAAGTGCACTTGAAGGACTATGGGAAAGGTTGAAGGAAGAAGAAGTTGGCGTTCCTTTTCTAGAGTTAAGTCCTTATGGTGGAAAAATGAGTGAAATTTCAGAGTCTGCAACCCCTTTCCCCCACAGAGCCGGAAACATATACCAAATTGAATACCGGCTGCTTTGGACAGAAGGAGGGGAAAGGCATATGAATTGGCTCCGAATGCTTTACAAGTATATGGCTCCCTATGTTTCAAAGAATCCGAGAGAAGCCTATATCAATTATAGGGATATAGATATTGGAGTAAATGACGACAAGACGAGTTACGCAGGAGCAAGTATTTGGGGTAAGAAATACTTCAAGAACAATTTCAATAGATTGGTGCATGCAAAAAGCTTAATTGATCCCAATAATTTCTTCAAAAATGAGCAGAGTATTCCATCTGTCATCTAGAGAATTGATAATTTCAAGATGAAGAAGAGTATATGGTAATTGAGAAATATTTCTAATTTGATAAAATTCAATCATCTACTATTATATTCATTTGGCCTTACTGGTAGGTTTCTATTGAATCCTATAGCTAGCCTCCCATAAGGCCAAGTGAATTTAACAGTGGGATATTGAACTTGATTAGAATCTAAAAGATTCTATATTTTGAATAAGTTGTAATGCAAATCATGTTTTGAATAAATTGTACTCTCTTTTGTTATGTGATCTATTTCTGGGATTAAGAATTACCATATAATGTTATTATCTTTGTTTGGAGAGGGGAGAAGAGAGAGAGGAGTGTTGAATACATAAACTATATAAGAATGAGTTGGAGCAATATTGTCCAGAAAAAGAAAGGAAAAAGAAAAGGAGCAGAAACATGGTTTAAGACTGAATACTTCTCCTGAACTGTGTTACAACATATATGCAAGTGCAGCCATACATCTATTCTATTTACTACTTTTTGCTTGTACACTCACTCATGTTCACCTGAAAACACATAATATCCCAAAAAACGAAAGAACAATACTTAGTTTTAAATATATGGCATGACAAAATTAAGGTAGTTCATTTTCTAATCTCCAAGAACCTAAAAAGATTGAAATTACACCATATTACATAATACATAAATATAAAGTGATGCAGCGCAAAGTGCAAGCATACAAAAAAATATGGGAGGAAACATGATAGTTGGAATCCACAATCCCTTCCATTATTTGTAAATATAATGAAGATAATTATGATTTATGATCACATTTTATTATCGTCTAATTACTACAAAATACAAAAGACAATTAGGTCTAATTTTTTTTTATAAAAATAACTGTTTTTTGAATTTCATTTGTCCGTCTTATACAAATTAGGAGACAACAATATTAATTTAGCACTATCACCATCTTAATCACTATGTACCCACCCACCCCACTTTCATTGTCAGCATATCACGGAGATACCAACACCCTCACTACCGTCAATAATCTCCCCACGAAAAATTAACAAGGAGGACCACATTCACACTTTCAGTCAACTCAAGTTCCACATCAATTCATTATTTTTTTTTGAACAATATGTACATGGGATAGGAAAAACAAGGTTCAAATCTGTGACCGTTAAGTTCAACATGGAAAAAAATTGTATGGTGCACAAGAGTGATTTGGAGGTATGGTGAGGAAATATGATTTTGGTCACATTTGGTTGTTACTTTGACCAGTTTGAGTTGTAAATTCTGATATTTTTCTGTAAGTCACAAAATCATGTACAACAAAATCATCAGTGGTTTTGCACAACCAAATCTCATCTGATTTCATGCTAGCGTTTTTACGACCTAATGAAACCAACATGGTAAAATGAAGACTCAAAGTGACATGAGTGACGACCAAGTGTTACTTGATGAGCACTTCTATACCATACCCGCCAAAACCATCATGCTACAATGCAGGAATGCCAAACAGCATATTAATAAAGGACAGATTTTTCAACAACATATTAGCGAGGAGAGATAGTTCCCATTCCCAATATTCGATAAACCCCCAATTTCTGAGCTAATATACATGCGAATAGATAGAGTAAACTATAAGATATTATAGCTCTAGTAATGGAACAGAGTGAAACATGACAATAAATTTATAATGTCCAGGCACACAGAGACAAAGAATGTCATTCACAGTGGGAAAAAAGTCACTCTGAACCATAGATAGTTATCCAAACAACACGCCTAACCCCTCCCCAGTCTCCCCTACTCTACTTATGCATAACTCAGATCCTAGTTATCAATATAGAAAACTAACACTTCACAAAGTAATCATGAAAATCAGGTAGAATTAAAGCTCTAGTTGTTACCTTGTCCAAGTGTTGGCTAGCATATGGATTCACTGGTACGCAATGCTCGTTACAAATTTGAAGATGCTTTCGAGGGTTGCAGATAGGTACATCTCACCTGCGGAAAATTGGCAAGTTTTGACAACTTCGTTTCAATGTATGAAGTAGAACAGAATAGACCAAGCAAAATAAAAATTTGACGAAGGGAAAATGATTGTATCAAATCACCAACATAATAAAAAGCCCCAAGGTATGTTCAGAACTTGGGAAGGAAAATGACTCCTAACTAAACTATACAATAATCGCAGTGCCGCCAATAATACAGAAACATCTATTGAAGTGTAATTTGTAGTTTTGCTGAAAGTGAAGTAGCTTGTTAGCAGTAAAAAGTAAGTGAAGAATAAATGTCTGACCTAGTCTGCGATGGTTTTCAAAATTCCTTCCCCACGATGACTCGAATAAGGCAGCTCTCTGTAAATGACTACAAGAATGTTTGTTGATGACTCCTACATGAAAACTAGTATGGTTAAACGACAGAATAAAATGTTAAAAAAAGAACTTAATAGTATGTATTATTTATGGCAATCTAGAATCCCATGTCCATCTATAATAAAGCCAATCTAGGGTACATCGTGCGATGGGAGGTAGACTATGCTGATATGGTGCTTTGGATTGCAATGCATCTTTTTACTCTTATCGGGGTTGCTTTCACTAATATACAAAATTATATAATTGTGCACTCACAAACAAATAGTCAATGACTATTTATTTTACACGCGATCAATTTTGGATTCGGCTACAATTTGGAATGAGTAATTTTGGTGATTTGATCCATGACTCCCATTCCATTTGAGATCATTACACCAAGAGCATGGGTCGGCTGGGATTGAGCAATTTCTGTTAACTGTAGTACAAAATTACATTTGGGAATTAGTGGCAATCCCATTGCCCCAAATCTACAGTGTGCATTGTTACCACAAAATTCTATAACTGGAAGGCTGAAGATATGCATCAAAGGTATAGATGCACTGGATAAATTCAAAAGCATTCTCTCACTGTGCCACCTCCGCTGTAGTAAACTCACCCATCTATTGGCGTCACCCTTCCTTCGATTACCCCATAGATTCCTTAGGGTACTGCCTTCTATTCATCAGTATTTTCACAAATTAGGAGGTGAAATTTGTAACAAAGACTTGTAGAAGGACCTAGAAGAGTACACCTATATCCAAAACTTCAAAGTGACATGAAAGCAAAGGACAAGACAAGAGCAATACTAACATTCCCAACATTGCACAACACGTAACTATGTATGCAAATACTTCTCTCAAATGGGACAGGCCCCCATATTGAGCTCCCAACAAATTGCCCAACTAGGTCCCAACCATTTCCACTTAAACCATTATGAATACCACCAGAGCCACTGGCACCCGAAGCAGCCAGAACTTTTAGATTCCTTGGACCAATAGCTGATGCATTATGCGTAGAACTCGTCCAAAGAACAGGGCAACGCAGATTCTTAATTATGGTCTCGATTCAAACAACTAAATGACCATCTGGCACCAATCTAATAAAGTTAAAAAAATCACAAAATATATCAGTTTCCCCGTTTGGTTGCCAAGAAAGGACAAGCAAACAAAACATAAGATCGTGTCTCCTGGTCATTTCAGGTCAGACACAACAGCATAGTTTAAGCTCAACGAAAAACATCCAAAATTTTCATCACATTATCAAGCATTCACTGCAAGGTTATTGTGGCTGTAAGCAAAAAAGCAACAAATCACATACACTCATGACTCTGGGTCACACCCATTTAGAGAAAACCTCACAAGAATCTCCCCAGACGTATCACAAATAAACACAAATCCATTTCTCACGTTCTTCTCTTTGAATCAAGCCTAGTGAGCATCGGTGCAGTGTTGGTTATAACCACAAAGAAGGGACAGTGAAAAGGAGCAAATCACTTACCTGCCGTGCTGCTAGCGAGTGCGAATGAGAGAGATGAATGTGATTCTCGCCGGAGAGTAGAGAGAGAGAGTGAGAGTGAGAGGCAGAGGCGGTAAGTTGAGCGAGGGACAACCCGAGTATTCAATTTTATACAATAGATCCGACCGGTACGGTTTGGCAAGATCCGTCGGGTTCAAACAAATTTTGGTAAATACGGCAGGGTCAGACAAGTTCGGATCCAATTTGCCCGGTGTTTGGATCAAATAAAATTTCGGTTCCTATACGATATTAGTCAATTTTTTTTTTTAACAACTAAGAGTGTTCAGATCAATTTACATGTAATTTGACTAATTTTTTTTTGACCTAAAGGAATTTAACTTTATTGTTCATATTTTCACTTCAACTATCCTTGAGGGTTAACACTAGCTAATTCTAATTTGATTTTTAAATGAATATCTTAAGACTAGCTCAATTTATTTATTGTATTAGAATTCCATACCATTTTCAAATTGGTATTGAATTTGAAAAAATTTCCTACATCTGTATTGGATGTAATTTGATCAATCTCTTTCTCCATGGTTGAAGTCGAAAACCAAACCAAGAACTCTTTCTTTATATTATAAATCAAATCACAGTTGGCAGCCCAGAAGCATCGAAGTTCTTGTGTATAAAAAGATGAAATCTTGAAGTTCTTGTTTAGGTACGAAAATAGAAAGAGGACATTATATATAACAACCATAGGAGTGGAACAGAATGAACCGTGACAAATAAAATGGGCATCCAGCTTCAGGGTGTCTTGGACTTCTGTGGTGAAGGAAGCAACTGATGGACAGGAAACAAGAAATCACAGACAGAAAAGCGGGCAACTTTGAAGGATGCTAGTCATGAGCAAAACTCTAACCCGTCCTCTGGCCCCCCCCTAGACCCCATTTTGTATGCAGAGGGAGAGAAAAAGGGCCCATTAACATTAAAAGGATGACTGAAAAATCATCTATAGTCAAAGAAAAAAAGCAATCCCTCCTTTAACTCCAGGATGATACAAAAACCAAAACCATAACCAGAAAAATAGTTGGACACTTAAACACCAATAGTCAAGAAAGCAAAATGTATAAACCCTACCCTCCCCACAATCGGGCATGCAGAAACCAAGAATCTCATTCACAGAAAAAGTGACACAATCTGAACCATAAGCAGTCAAAAACCCCTCCTCAGGCTGTCCTGCTCCCATTATGAACAACTAAGATCTTAGTTATAAGTATAGAACAATAGATTTCAGAAAGTAATCATGAATATCAAGTAGAATATAATGGTCCTTTCTCTTTGTTTTACTTATCTTGAGTAACTAAATTTTTTTATTTTTTAAAAAATCATTTTTAAAAGGCACGACTTGGTTAATAAATTTTTATCTTCGAAATCTAATGTTTCTTTTAATAATTAAATAATGAAGTTAGAGATGCCATGATGTAATTGAAATGATAACAAGAGATGAGAGAGCTAACAAATCCAAAAGCTCCTGTTACACGGAGAGTGACTTTCTTGGGTGCCAGTTGAAGCAACCCAACCGAAACCACAATATCCATGGCTGTTTTAATCAGGGCTAGAGACCTCTGATTTGACTTTTGCAGTTTATTACAGTATTGCTCTTTCTGCAATCAAAGATGCACCAATAACATAAAAGGAAAGATGAGAAACTACCATGATAACAAAGTACATTAAGTGTAAGCTGCAAAACTATGAGACGTTCACGCTGCCAGCACAAACAGACCTTATACTTATCAGTACTCTTCAGATCCTTTTCTAACTTCTTCATTGATGCAGACAACCTTCCAAGCTCCCCGATCTTAAGTAAGAAATATGTGAATCACATAAGACAACCATATATTACTTGCGAAAATGGAAATCTGACAAAAAAGACAACAGCCAAATGGCCGATGTTGAACAAAAAGAGGAAAGCAACAAACCTCAACCAAGGTAGTACATTATTGAGCCCATCCAGCAGAAAAGAGGTATCCTGCCAACTACCTCTGCGTGGTCTTTGTTCTGTGTAAAACCAACAACCATTGAAGTACCTTGTTGCTGAAATTTCTCAATGAAATCAACCACAAGACATGAAGCTGCATAAGAATTTCTCTCTATTCCTAACCGGCAAAGCAAGTGGAAGCGGAGTTCCATGTGGAACTGGACTAATAAGAGAATGCAGATCATTGACAAACTGAACACAAAATAAAACATAAATCCTGGTAAAAAAATTCAAGGGAAAAGAACCTACAAAACAAGTTCAAAATCAGAATGCTTTTTGGAGATATCTCTCAGGAAAATCTTCATCAAACTTTTTTTTTTTTTTATGAATTTCATTTGTCCGTCTCATACAAATTAGGAGACAAAAATATTAATCTAGCCCTATCACCATCTTAATCAGTATTTACTCACCAACCCACACCTCACTACCATCAATAATCTCCCCACAAAAAATTCAACAAGAAGGACCGCATTCACACTTTCAGTCAAATCAATTCCACATCAATGCAATGTTTTTTTTTTTTTTTGAACAGTATGTATATAGGAACGGAACAACAAGATTCGAACCCGTGACCATCAGGTTCAACAATGAGGCAGTGGCAATTAGGCCAACTGATGAATCCTCAATTCCACAACAATTCCAATATGGGAAAAAATTGTATGGTGCACATGAGTGATTTGGAGGTATCGTGCCAAAATATGATTTTGGTCACATTTGGTTGTTACTTTGATCAGTTTGACTCAAAAATCCTGATATCTTCTGTAAGTCAGAAAATCACGTACAACAAATCCCTCGGTGGCTTTGGTCAGCTAAATCTCATCTGATTTCATGCTAGCATTTATCCCATACGGACACCCATTGAAGAATGACCTTCACAGGCATGTACAATAGCCACAAATTACTCTATGGTCTAGCTGATTATTTACAGAACTTTGTAAAACACATATAATTTGGCAAAACTTTTTACCAAACCCACACACACACACACACACACACACACATATATATTTGAAAATGGGTTTCAGTTGGACACTATCTATATGACTCAGTCACCACCTGTCAGAAAAATAAATGTCAACCATCAAAATTTAGCCCCTTAAACTAAGTAATCTTTGAGTATTACTGAGGGAGTAGTACTTATAGTAGCATAAATAGCCGACGTTTTCTCATAATCTACACTCAAAAACCAATAACAAGAATCATGAAGACGATGATTAGCCCAATGGCTTCTTGCCTTTCACTCGTTTTCGTTTTTCTCTTCTCAATTTTATCATCAACAGCTTCATCACCTGATACAACTAAAGCTTTTCTTCAGTGTCTCTCTAGTCAGATACATAATTCTACTCAAGTTGTTTACACATCAACAAGCCCTTCCTATTTACCCATTTTGAAGTTTTCCATACAAAACCTAAGATTCGCTACACCCAGCACTCCAAAACTTTTAGCCATAATCACACCATTGCATGAGTCTCATGTTCAAGCAACTATTTGCTGTTGTCAAGAACATGATATAGAGATAAGAGTTCGCAGCGGTGGACATGACTACGAAGGTTTTTCTTACATTGCAAACCATTTGTCATCCTTGATCTATTTAACTTGCGATTAATCAACATCAATGTTGAAGAAAAAACGGCGCGTGTTCAAGCTGGGGCAACTTTAGATAAACTTTATTACAATATTCTAAACAAGAGCAAAACACTTTCCTTTCTAGCAGTAGGTGTCTCTTCCATTGGTGTCAGTGGCCAGATAAGTGGGGGAGGATCTGGGATACTCGAACGTAAATTTAGCCTTGCTTCTGACAATGTTATTGATGCTCAAATAGTTGATGTCAATGATAAAATTCTTGATAGAAAATCAATGGGGGAAGACCTTTTCTGGGCTATAAGAGGAGGTGGAAGTACTAGTTTTGATGTCATTTCTGCATGGAAATTAAAATTAGTTACCATTCCAAAGAATGTAACTTTTTGCAGGATAGGTAGAACATTGGAAAACAATGCATCCAAGGTTGTGCATCAATGACAATCTGTAGTCGACAAGGCTGAAAAAAATCTTTATATAAGAATCGTCCTTAGGCTCGACAATTTTAGTCAAGTAATTGGGAACAAAACAATAGAGGCTGTGTTCCTTTCATTATTCCTTGGTGGCGTTGATAGATTACTTTCTTTGACAGGAGAACAGTTTGCACAGTTTGGTTTGGTGAGAGAAACCTGTGGGGAAATGACTTGGATCCAAGCATTCCTATTTTTTGAAGGTAATGTTTCTAGTCCACTTGAAATATTGTGAACAGAACTTATAGCTTTCAAGGAGACTATAAAGTAAAATCAGATTACGTGAAGACGCCTCTGTCTAAAAATGCACTCGAAGGAATATGGTAAAGGTTAAAGGAAGAAGAAGTTGGCATTCCTTTTTTGGAGTTGACTCTGTATGGTGGATGATTAGTAGTGGATAATGTATTATTTTGATGGGTAAATGTAGTCATTTATATACAAGGGAATGATAAATATAATGATTTATTCAAAGATTTGATGTTATCATAGTAATAGATGGAATGTGTTGTTTTGTTGGTATTTGATTTAAATTGGAGCTATAATAGGGGAAGTAAGTGAAAGTTGAAGAGGAACTTGTTGGAAAATGCATCCAGACGATGATGTTATTGCGTCTGGATGGAGTTTCCAGAATGGCCAGGCAAAGATTTCCAATGGTTGATATTCAATGTCAATTACATTCGAACGATTGATGACTTGTGTCTGGATGCGTGTTTCTGAAAAAACAAGAACTCTAAAGGGAGAGTTGGAATTTGATTAGACTTCTTGAGGAAGAAAATATAAAAGGGGGAATAATTGTTATGTATGGGGACTGAATGCTCATTATATTTTTATTCTTTTTCTGGTTGAGTTTTATGATGTCTGGCTAAGAAATTTGACTAAACCTAGGGGAGAACTTTTCAATGAAGTACGGTATTGTTTTTGACTTTTATGATTTAATGATATGTGATATGTTATTTATTCAACTTTTGTTTTCTTAATAAAATTTTTTCTCTGTAAAAATTCTTGATTCATTGTGTCTTATACATTGATTACTTAAATTTCCTTGCGAGACAAATAACTAGTTATTCCCTGTTGAAGTTGATTAAAATTATTTCATACAATAATATACTAGAGGATTGTATGGTTAAGTCAGGAATTGGTTTGTTACGAAAGTTTGATTTGTTGTAGACTCCGGGCACGACAAATGCTTATAATCGGCAGTTAGTTCTTTGATTTTTCTGAATAAACTTTTGGATATAAAAGTGGTGTTTCTGTATTTTTATTGCTAAATCTTCCAACTGGAGTCACTTGAAAATTTGATTCTTGATTGAGTATGGAAACTGAATCTTTAATTATTATCGTATAGATTTGAAAGGGTGTTCCAGATGTTTTAGTATATTACATTAATTTATTATGATTTTGTCAGTTAAAACACTGTTTCTAAGAAAATTAGTTATAAGATTGTTAATTGTTTTAAAGTGGTAACTGTTGTTTTCTCTATTCCCTGAGGGTGTGGCCCCGGTCTTTCGAGTCTATATTACATTGCACAACCTACGCTTGGGTAAACATAGTTGAAGTTAGAGTAAGTTTTTGGCGCCATTGCCGGGAAACTATTGAAGACAAAGGCATCATTGTAACATCATTAAGGAAGTTTCTTGGTGTATGATTCTTCACAAATCAGGTAACTTCATTCCATTTTTTTTATTTGCTGTTATTTATTATTCTTGTTAATTAGTTTTGGTTCTTTACTTTTACTTTTAATTTTTATTTAGTTTATGAGTTCTTGGTATCGTGATTTGAGTGAACGATTGATAAGAGAAGACTTAGATACTCTATTTGAAAATATATTTGACTCATTTGATTCAAATCATATATCTCACACAATGGTTGCAATCCTAATAATAATAGGAGAAATAATTTTCCTGAACATGAGGATCCTGAGAACAAAATAAGTAATCATGATAGGAATGATGTCGATAATCTGAATGTTAATCAAGGCCAAACTTTGTGTGAATATTTGTAACCTGCTCGTCATACTGCACCTTCATGCATTATTTTTCATTGCATACCACGAATTTCATTTTTAAACCTGACATGATTGAATTGCTTCCAAAATTTTATGGCATGGATTCGAAAAATCCTTATTTGCATATTAGAGACATTGAGGAGGTTTGTTCTACATTTCATGATCAAATTGTTTATGTGAATACAATCAGGTTGAAATTATTTCCTTTTTCATTAAAAGAAAAAGCTAAGACTTTGTTGTACTCCCTCAGACCTAGGTCTATAGGCACATAACCAGAAATGCAGAATGAATTTTTGAAAAAGTTTTTCCCTACACATCGTACAAATTCTTTTAAAAGAAAAATCATGAATTTTTTTCAGAAAAAGTTTGAAAATTTTTACTAAAGTTGGGATAGATTTAAAGACCTTCTTGCATCTTTCCCACATCATGGATATGAGAGCTAACGTGTGCTAAGTTTCTTTTATGAGGGTTTAACCCCTCAAATGCGTCATTTTGTAGAAATGATGTATAAAGGTGATTTTATGAATAAGGAACTGGATGAGACTTTTGATTTTCCAGATTGTTTAGCCGAGAATGTACAATCTTGGGATACCACATCCCAAGAACCTTCTAAGAATAAGAATTCTTCATCATCCAGGGGGCAAGTATCAGTTGAGAGATGATGACGACCTAGGGGCAGGAATTGTCACATTGTCTAGGAGGGTTGAGGCTATGGAATTTTAAAAAGGTTAATGAGATAGACATTGCTCCTATTGAGAAAATTTGTCACATTTGTGAAATCTCTAGACACACCATAAAAGAGTGTCCAACAATTCCTTCTTTGAAAGAAGTTTTACACGATCAAACAAATATTGGAAATAATTTCTCAAAGCCTTATAACAACTCATATTCTAATACATATAACCGTTGGTGGAAAAATCTCCCCAGTTTTAATTAGAGGGGTGAAAATCATGCATCACAATATACTTCAACAAAATTTCTCTAATTTTGCTCCCTACACTCCACCTCTAGAGGAATTTTGAAGAAGTATTTTCTCAATTTATATAAAGTCAGGCTAATTTCAATAATCAAACCACTCAGACTATAAATGATATCAGAAGTACTCTTACTAAATTGACTACTGCTCCGTTCCTTCAATAGAAATGTAAGTTTCCAGCTCAACTCCAACCAAATTTGCAGGATTAATTTAATGTAAATGTTATTTGTACATCTGATACTGTACATGAGCAGGTCAAGTCCATCACCACACTTCGTAGTGAAAAAATAATAAACAAAACTGTTCTCACTAAAGTTCAAGAATCTGAGAAAATTTCAAAACCTATGGAGAGTGGTGATAAACTTGACCAATCTGAAATCATTAAGCCTGAGAGAAATTTGACATCTGCACCATTCCCACAAAGATTACTTACATCTATCAAGCCTAAGTACAATGATATGTTGGAAATATTTAACAGGTTAAGTTCAACATTCCCTTGTTGGATGCCATAAAACAAATACTTTCTTTTGCAAATTTTTTGAAAAATTTGTGCACTATCAAAAGAAAATTAAATGTGCAAAAGAAGGCCTTTTTAACTGAGCAGATGTCTTCCATAATTCAACATAGGATTCCACCTAAGTATAAAGACACTGGTTGTCCTACCATCTCTTGTGTTATAAACAATCATAAGATTGAAAAAGTTTTGCTAGATCTGGGAGCTAGTGTTAATTTGCTTCCTTATTCAGTATATGAGCAATTCGGGTTAGGAGAGTTGAAACTCACTTCGGCAACACTCAAATTAGCAGATCGATCAGTGAAAATACCGCGGGGAATGGTGGAAGATGTTCTAGTCTAGGTTGATAATTTTTATTTTCCTGTGGGTTTTATCATTTTAAATACCCAAGTTGTGTCAAGTTCTAATACTCAAATCCCTATCATATTAGGCAGACCATTTTTGGCTACTTCAATGCATTGATAAACTGTAGAAATGGTGTGATGAAATTATCTTTTGGCAACATGACATTGGAACTTAACTTTTTTAATGTATACAAACAACCTAGAGAAGTTGATGATGATGTGCATGAAGTGAATATAATTGAATTTTTTGTTCCAAACAGAGTATATGATTCTTCTTTGCTTAATTCACTTGAAACATGTTTGATGGAACACCTTTCCTTGTTAGAAATAAGCAAAAATAATTTTGAAATGATTGAACTAATTTCTATGTTGAATTCTTCACAGGTTCTTGAGGTTAAAGATTGGAAACAAAAAGTTTGAAAAGCTTTCACCATGAACCAATCCACCAGTATCGCCAAGTGCTAAGGCCCCCAAGCTTGAATTAAAACCACTACCAATTGATTGAAAGTATGCATTTTTGGGGGAAGACCAAACATTTCCAATAATAATTTCCTCTCATTTGAATTCAACACAAGAAGGTATGCTATTACAAGTTCTTAAACAACATAAAGGTGCTATCAGTTTGACTCTTGCTGATATTAAGGGAATAAGTCCTTTAGTTTGCACTCACAAGATATACCTAGAGGATAATGCTAAAACATTTAGAGAGATGCAAAGAAGACTTAACCCACATATGAGAGAAGTGGCAAGAAATGAAATGTTGAAATTGTTAAACGTGAGGATAATTTACCCTATTGCAGACAGAAAATGGGTAAGTCATACATAAGTAGTCCCAAAAAAATCAGGTGTCACTGTAGGTGCTAATGACAATAATGAACTTGTACCAATTAGGATAATAATTAGTTCAAAAATGTGCATTGACTACTGTAAATTAAATTCTGTGACAAGAAATGATCACTTGCTTTTGCATTTTATGGATCAAATTTTGGAAAGGGTGGCTTCTCATATGTTTTATTATTTTTTGGATGGTTATTCGAGATATAACCAAATTGAGATAACCCTAGAGGACCAAGAAAAAATCACATTTATTTGCCATTTTGGTACATTTGCATATCGAAAGATGTCTTTTGGGCTTTGCAATGTACCAGCGACCTTTCAAAAGTGTATGCTTAGTATTTTTAGTGACATGATTGAACGTTTTCTTGAAGTTTTTATGTATGATTTTTCTGTTTTTGGTGATTCATATGATGACTATCTTTCAAATCTTGAGAAGTTTTAATCCGATGTGAAGAAAAGAGTTTTGTACTCAATTGGGAGAAATGTCACTTTATGGTTCCTAAGGAAATTGTTCTTGGTCACATTGTTTCTTATGAAGGAATCCAAGTTGATAGAGCTAAAATTAAATTAATTTCTAATTTACCTACCCCAAGACTCTTAAGGATGTTAGATTTTTCTTGGGTCACGTTGGTTTCTATAGGAGGTTCATAAAATGCTTTAGTTCCATATTTAGGTCATTTTGCCATCTTCTATGGAAAGATAGACACAACTTTTGAGTGAGGTGAGTCTTGCCAAGAGGCTTTTGATAAGTTAAAGGGCATGCTCACTACTGTTTCAATTATGCAACCCCTAGATTGGAGTCTTCCATTTGAAATCATGTGTGATGCTAGTGATTATACTGTGGGGGTTGTCTTAGGCCAACGTAAGGAGAAGAAGCCACGTGTTATATACTTTGCTAGTAGGACTTTAAATAATGCACAAATGAATTATTCTACTACAAAGAAAGAATTACTAGCAGTAGTCTTTGTCCTAAACAAGTTTAGGTCTTATCTAGTAGGATCCCCTATTGTAATTTTTACAGACCATGCAACTCTTAAATACCTATTGACAAAGAAAGATGCAAACCTAAACTACTTAGGTGAATCCTCTTACTCTAGGAGTTTGATAACAATCAAAGATAAAAAAGGAGTACAGAATGTAGTGGCTGACCACTTGTCTAGACTTGTGAGTGATGCACCTATGGAGACAATACTGATCAATGATACATTCCTTGATGAATAATTGTTGGCTATTTCAACATTACCTTGGTTTGTTGATATCATAAATTTTCTTGTAACAGGTAACATGCCTCTCCATCTTGGAATGTAGTGGATAAAAAGAAATTATTGGTAGAAGTAAGAAGTTTCTTTTGGGATGATCCATATCTTTTCAAATATTGTGCAGATCAAAGTATTCGAAGATGTGTACCTGATGATGAGGTAATTAGTATTATGTCTTTTTGTCATTTAGGGGTCTGTGGAGGTCATTTTTAGATTAGAAAAATCGCTACAAAAATTTTGCATTGTAGATTTTATTGGCCAACAATTATTAAAGATGCTTATAATTTTATAAAGCTTGTAAGCGTTGTCAAAGATTAGGGGATTAACTTGTAGAAATATGATGCCTCTTAATTCCATTTTGATTATAGAAATTTTTGACTATTATGTCATTGATTTCATGGGACATTCCCCCCCATCTTTTGGCTATATTTATATTTTAGTGGCAATAGACGATGTTTCCAAATGGGTCGAAGTTGTACCATGTCAGACAAATAATCATAAAATTATTTTAAAATTTTTAAAAGAAAATATTTTGTCCAAATTTGGTATACCTCGAGTTATTATAAGTGATGGAGTATTATTGCATTTTTTTAATAAACCTTTTGAAACTTTAATGAAAAAATATGGTGTAAGGTTGTAACTCCCTATCATCCATAGACAAGTGGTCAAGCCGAGCCAGGCAATCGGGAGATTACTTACATTTTAGAAAAAACAGTGAATCCTGATCGTAAAGATTGATCATTACGACTAACTGATGCGTTGTGGGCATATCGCACTGCTTTTAAAACCCTGATTGACATGTCTCCGTATAGATTGATTTATGGAAAAACTTGTCATTTACCTATGAAGTTGAAACATAAGGCATATTGGGCCATTAAAATGTTTAATTTTAATCTTGACAAAGCTAGCCTTTTACGAAAATTACAGTTAAATGAGCGTGAAGAAATTCGGAATGAAGCTTATAAGAATTCTTGAATTAGCAAAGAACAAATAAAGGTGTTTGATGATAAGAATATTTTGCGAAAAACTTTTACACCTTCACAAAATGTTCTTTTGTATAATTTTAAATTACATATTTTTAAAGAAAAATTGCGCACTAGATGGAATGACCCATATATTGTTCGAGAAGTTTTTCCCTATGGGATGGTGGAAATAAAAAACCAAGAATGGTAATAATTTTAAAGTTAATGGGCGGCAATTGAAACCGTTCTTGGAAGGAGGTGTTGTAGAAGTGGAATCCATCAGGTTGGTGGATTCTCAATATAAATAATTTGTCTTTAAACATTCAACCCGCTTGTTGTATAGTATTTGTTTTCTTTTTGATTTCTCCTTTTAGTTTAATATGAGATGTTCTAAATGTCCACGCACATGATATTATATTTGGTATGTTGTTCTTTACTCTTTTCGTTGTGTTGATGCTATGCTGTTTACTTATACATTGGGGATAATGTACAGTTTTGGGTGGTCATTTATTGAACATTGTGCACATATCTACGATATTTTTGTTTAATAATAATAATAATAATAATAATTTTTAGTAATTTTAAGGATAAAATTTTGCTATTTTAGTATGTAGGCATGTGTACTAGATGGATTTGTTTTTTTTTGTTTTTTTTTTCTAAGTATGGAGATAGGGAGGCCGCTGGTTAACGCGTCCGGACGCATATGTAACGGAGAAAAAGTTTCTGAAAAATGTGTCTGAACGTGAATCTAAGAGGTTGTGCTCTCTAGAACATGCGTCCGGACGGTAATGTTCATGCGTCCAGACGCGTATACCAAACTTTTCAATTCTAGAACACGCATTCAAATTCGACCTAACACGCGTCCGAACGCGCGTGGTCTTTTAGGCTGATTTAATGAGGTAATTGAGATTACCGTTCGTGTGAAAAAAAAAAATAAAGGACGCATGAACGTTTTTTTTTCTTTGCGTCCTCTCCTCAACCATTTCAAATACGTCTCCCGCCTACTACAAAACCTCTTCCTCGTCTCGATGCCACCTCCTAAAGCTTCAACTTCCAAGAGAGCTTGGACCAATACGTGAGAGACCCAGGATACTCAAGACGAGGATGGTCTTTTTGGGTTTGAATATTGGATGCGTTGGACGGAAGCAAGGACAACGATTTCAAGAAGGCATATCAATTGGCTCCGAAGGCTTTACAATTATATGACTCCCTATGTTTCAAAGAATCTGAGAGAAGTCTACATCAATTATAGGGATGTAGATATAGGAGTAAATGATGACGAGACAAGTTATGCACAAGCAAGCATTTGGGGTAGGAAATACTTCAAGAACAACTTCAATAGATTGGTGCATGTGAAGACCTTAGTTGATCCCAATAATTTCTTCAGAAATGAGCAAAGTATTTCATCAATCATCTAGGGAATTGATAATCGATTTTCAAGTGACCTTAACAGTGGAATATTGAACTTGTTAGAATCTAAAAGTTTATGTATTTTAGAGCATAAGGGTGACTTATAAGTACTATTATGGAATAAGTTGTAATGCAAATGATGTTTTGGATAAATTGTTCTCTCTTTTATTACTTGATCTACTTGTATAGTTCGTTTTCTAAACTCCAAGAACGTAAAAAGATTAAAATTACCCTATATTACAATGTACATAAATATGAAGTGTTGCAATGCAAAGTGCTAGCATACAAAAAAAATATGGGAGGAAAGATAATAATTGGAATCCACTGTCCCTTCCATTATAATTTGATCCAAAAAAATTATAGCATTTTTTAAATGAATGATACTAAAAAAAATTCGTTGTTCTGGCCTTGCTTAATATAAGGCAATTCCAGGCCCTAGAGGGCTAACCATTCAAGTGGGCAACTAGTCAATATCTTTGGTCTGCTGGAGAAACATTCAAATGTTGCTTAAATGACTCAATAATTCAATCATGATTGATATTAACACTTACAATAGAGTGAAAAAAATAAAAAAATTAATCAAGACATAAGTAATTTAAGAAAGTTGCGCTCTGGAAGTTAATTCTTTGTGAATTCATGCTCTCAATTTACGAGATTCATGAAATAGCAGGTAATGGGAGAGCCCATTAAATTTCATTATAAATAGTAGGTTAGGTCCCCTCTTCACTTCATAACTCAAAATTGACTTGTCCCATTGAGAATCGCCTATTGCTTTGAAGAAGAAGAGGAAGACCTTGCCCTTCCGCTAAAGAAATCCGAAGATCAAGTATATTGGCTCATACAAGTATATTCTAAATCTTGTACTTTTGATGTTCTAATTGACTTGTTGGCGGCAGACCATATATTTCTTAGATCTTTTATTACAAAGTTCATTACAAAGTTGAAAGTCAAGCTGCTCTGTGTGTTTTTTTTAATATATTTCTTCTCTATAAATTGGAAGAAATTTATTTTGTTTAATATCATATTGAGAGTGGGACTATTTTTTTATTGATTATGTTATATTCAGTCTAATCTATTAAATAATTATTAGTTATTTATGGGTCTTGTTGACTAATAGCCATTCTTGATCCATACAATTTTTTTTTTTATGTTGATGTAACTTTGATTAAATTGCCATAATTTGTAGAAGGTATTTGTACAATTCTAATTTTAGTATCTAGTGATTTATACGATGAATTTTTTATGATTCACATATTATTTATTAATGTTGGTAGATTTGAATTTAAATTACTTAATTTTAATAGTAAAAATAGAATTGAGACCTGAATGCAAGAATTGATGATGGATGATCTAAAGAGATACATATTGATTAGTACATTATATTGATTGATCACACGATATTTAATTATGGACAATTTATTATAATATCCCAATTTGAGAAATTTTATGAGTTAAGATGGATGGTTGCCACCAAAGTGGTCCATTTATTAAAATTTGTAGATTTTTCTCATTCTTTTGTTACGGAATGGTCTCTAATTTATAATATAATTACCTGCCCAAAAAAAATTGTTGTGTATTGTAATTTGGAGATGTCATCAAATATTCTGATAGAGGTGTAATAGTCTAGAAGGTTTATCTGCCCAAAGGGGATAATTTTTTTGAAACTTGAGCATTCTCATTGATTAGTTTCATGAAAGAGATGACCTATAGCATATTGCATTCTCTACCCAAAGAGGAGTTTGTAGTGATGTATTTGGACTCTTTTAATAAAATATGACTTATTATGTTCAAAACATATTTTATTTATTTATTGTCCAATTTCTCTAATTGATTATATTCTCGTTGTCTTGAACAATCTCTTTTGCTATGAATAATAATAATGTCAACATTAAAGTCTTGACTCATTCTAATTATAAGAGATAGAAGCAAGATATTGAGTTTGACCTGAGAATTGCTAATAAAGACTTTGTCTTGAAAGAGAATGAACATGTTAAACCTACTAGTGAGAGTTCCACTGATAAAAAAGAACTTTATGCAAAGCAGGAGAAATCTAATAGACAGAGTATGATTGTTATGAAAAGGTTTATCTCATAACACTTTATGAGTTGCTTGAATGAAACCAAGAATGTCAAAGAGTTTTTTTTTTACCACTGTAGGAGAGAGATATAAGGTATCCAATAAGATTAAAGTTGAGAGCTTAATGAATGAATTAACGAGTATAAAATATGACAATGAGGGTTGTGTTAAAGAATATATCCTTAGAATTGTCCGTGTTCAAACCAAACGCAAAGCTTTCAAAATTTTTATTGCTGATGATTTCATTGTTCATCACACTCTTAACTCTTTGCCTCCTAAGTTTAGTCAAATCAAAATTGTTTACGATACCCAAAATAAGTTCTGGACAATAAATGACCTTATTTCCAAGTGTGATTCTAATGAAGAAAAAACTTAGAAAAGAAAAGAGTGAAATTGTCTTGTTTGTTTACTAACCTAAATCTAATTTCGAAGATGCGTATCAAAAAAATAATATAAATCCTAATCATAATGCTCCAAAGAATGGTCAAAATTTTAAAAGGCACGGTACTGGTCTAAATGTGGGAGGTCCTAAGACTGTCATTCGAAAAGATGTCAAGTGTTACTTTTGCAAGAAACGAGGTCATAAGAAAAGTGAGTGTACATAAAGAAGAATTGATTCATAAGCAAATGGAGGTCAAGTGAAGGAGAAGCCAAGTTTAAAGTAGAATAATAATAAAATCCATTTTTGAGTTCATAGGAACTGTTAGATTGAATTTAGACATTGATTTTCAACTTGTTTTAGAAAATACTTTTCATGTACCGTCATTTAGACAGAATTTGATTTCGATTTCCTTACTTGATAAAATTGGATATTATTTTAACTTTAATAATGGTAAAATTCAATTGTTTTTAAATTCTAAAATTATTGGTCATTGTATTTTATCAGATGGTTTATTTAGTATATGTTTGGCAGCCAATAACAAATATGGTTCTTCAAATATTGTTAATGTTATATCTAAGAAACCTCTCAATAAAGGAAAATCTTCACAGTTGTGACATAAAAGTTTAGATCACATTTCTAGAAAAAAAATTCAAAGATTAATAAATAATGATATTCTTTAACCCCTTTGATTTTGAAGACCTAAAAACTTGTGTTGACTGTATTAGGGGTAAGTTGACCAAGACTAAGAAGAAAAGTGCAACTCGCAATCTAGATCTTTTAGAAATCATTCACACTAACATTAGTGGACCTTACTCACGTACCTTGTGTGGTAATAAATATTTTATTATATTTATTGATGATTTATCTCATTATAGATATATTTATTTAATTAATGAAAAATATGATGCTCTTGAAAAGTTTAAAATTTTCAAAACTGAGATAGAGAAAAAATTAGAAAAAGTCATCAAAATTTTTAGATCTGACCGTGGTGGTGAGTATTATGGCAAACATGATGTGTGTGGATAGAATTTGGAACCGTTTGCTAAGTACTTCCAATATTGTGGGATTGTTGTCCAATATACTATGTCTGATAGTCCCAAGCAGAATTGTGTGGCTGAAAGACGTAATCGCACCGTTAAAGACATGATGAGGAACATGATGAGTAAGTGTAATTTACCTGATTATCTTTGGGGAGAAACCATTAAAATGGATTCATACATTCTTAATAGAGTTACTAGTAAATATGTTCTATAAACACCTTTTGAATAATGGACTAATAGGAAACTAAGCCTTAATTATTTTCGAGTCTAGGGTTGTCCTACTGAGGTCAAAATTTATAACCCTTTTGAGAAAAAAAAAACTGATTCTAGAACTACTAGTTATTTCTTCATAGGTTATCCAGAATATTTTAAAGGATACCGGTTCTATTGTCCTACACGTGGTACTAAAATTGTTGAGTCCTTAACAACAAAATTTCTAGAGCTTGATGTTGCAAATGTCGGTTGCTCGTAACCTATTAGTAAGGATGAGCAAGATAAATTTGTTTTTATTACTTTACCTGTTGTACAAGAGAATATTATACATGTTCCTGTTGTTAATTTTTCTACTCTCCAATTGTTGATTCTCCTGTTCCTGCAATTGAACCTTCTGTTTCTATTGAGACTCCTCAACCTTTAGAGCCTACTATTGAAATTTTCTTGAGAAGGCCTACAAGATCAAGGAGACATGTTCTTTCTAATGAATATTTTGTATACCTAGGAGAAATTGATTATAATATTGATAATATTGTTGATCTTGTAACATACCATGATGTTATTACTTGTTCTAAGTTTGATATGTGGGTGCCATGAAAGATGAGATAGTAAGTTCTCTTGGTTTTGTTAAGAACATGAAAGATGAGATAATAAGTTCTCTTGATTTTGTTGAGAACAAGATGAATCAATGCATATATCTTAAGGTCAGTGGGAGCAAATTTATTTTTCTTATTCTCTATGTTGATGATATTTTGCTTGTAAGTAGTGATTTGGGCTTATTTTTTGAGATTAAGCAATTTTTGTGCAAAATATTTGACATGAAAGATCTTGAAAAAATATATTTTGTGTTAGACATTCAAATTCATCGAGGTAGGAGTCGTAGATTGTTGGAACTTTCTCAAATGACATATATAAATCATGTACTTGAAAGATTTAATATGTATAATTGTAAGTTTGAGGATGTACCTGTTGTAAAAAGTGATAAATTCAGTCTAAGTCAACACCCTAAGAATGATCTTGAGGAGGATTATATGAAGAATATACCTTATGCAAGTGTTGTTGACAGTTTAATATATGCATAAGATTGTACCAGGCCTGATATTGCTTTTGCAGTTAGTGCTCTTGGTATATATATTTCCAAACTAAGATTAGATTATTGGGTGACAACTAAGAAAGTTATGAGATACTTTTAAAGAACCAAAAATTATATGCTTGTTTACAGGAGAGTTGATAGTCTTGAAGTGATTGGTTATTCAGATTCAAATTTTGCTAGGTGTCAAGATGATTTCAAATTCACTTTAGGATATATTTTCGTGTTAGCTAGAGGAGCAATAGCACGGAAGAGTGTTAAACAAACTCTCACAACTTCTTCCACTATGCAAGTTGAATTTGTAGCTTATTATGGAGCTGCAACACAAGCTATATGGCTAAGGAATTTTATTTTAGGGCTTATGATTGTTGATTTCATCTCTAAAGCACTAACAATTTATTATGAAAATAGTGTAACTGTGTTCTTCTCAAAAAATAACAAACATTCTAGTGGATCTAAATATATGAAAATTAAATATCTTTCTGTTATGGATCTTGTGAAGAAAGGTGACATTGTAATCAAACATATTGATACAAAATCAATGTTTGCTGATCCTTTAAAAAAATCCGGAGATCGAGTATTATAGTTCATACATGTATGTTCTAAACCTTATAATTTAGGTATTCTAAATTTCATATACGAATCATTAAAATTTCTTACATCTGACAGTCGGATTTAATAACAAACTTGTGTTGGCCCATAATTCATAAAATGAAATTGATAAATATGTCTATGTTTTTTTTTCAAGACGTTGTGTTTGGATCATATCATTTGAGTTTGTGTTGTCGGTTCCTAGCGGCCTTTTGCTGTTAGCCGGCTTCTGCCATGAGTTACATGAAAAACAACATATATAAAGAGGAAAATATTATAATGTAAAGTGACAAATAAAAGTCTGTCTGAGGACACCTTTATCATGTATTACTTGAAACATGTTGGCCCTCAGCTATTTTTTTTTGGTTATTGGAAAAGGAGTTGGAGATAAAGAAGAGTGTCAAGAGACCATCTCAATAGACCTTCATTGATGAATCACGAGGCCTCTAAGTACGTCTGTTACATCTCTCGGAAGTGAACCTAATTAGGTTAACATAGCAGTCAACTACAGAGCCCCAATGTAGATTTCAAGATTCGAACTTCTAACTTTATAGTGAGAAATTCGGTCGATACACCACTGAACCACCCAAGACAATATTTTTGCAAATTATCTTCATCTAAAGATTTTTAATTTTTCAAAACTAAATAAAAATTTAAAAATATTTTCGTATGTTTTAAAAAAATAGGTGTTGATAAAAAAATATGAAGATCGTGAAAAAGTGATCACAACCATGAAATTTTAGCAGTTGTATAAGCAATGGACGATATTCTACTTCAGTACTAGAGAGAAATAAAGTCAATTGCTTCTTCACACCCCATGATCAAAAGTTCCCTTAAAATGCCGTAGGATATGCTTGACTACAAACCAATGGACAGCAGGAGAGTGTATATCTTGGCAAACCTGATTGGCAACATAAAAAAATATCTAGCCGAGTTAAAGTAAGATCTTGTAATGCACCACCACACTACGAAATTTGATGGGATCAAAAATAGAATTGCCATCACACAACGACATATTCATCCCACTAGTAATTGGGGAAGAATATGATTTGGTAAATGTCATGTTGTACATTTAACAAGATCAAGTCGAAAATAACTCCTTGCAAAGTAAAAATAGCCTCAAGAACCAAAAAATAGTAACCACGGTTAAGATCCTTCGTAGAGAAATGAATCCCCAGATTGGAGATTAGTTGAAGTAGATTGGGTTCACTATGTACCTTTGAGAAGAATGTCATTCACAAAAATTAAGAGAAAAATGATTAATCCATTGCCATGATAGATAAAAAGAGAATAGTCAACCTAAAATCCAAAAAAACGTTAAAACTATACTCTAGGAGTCTGTTTCAAACCCTAAAAACATGTAGCGACCTAAATGACACAAATAATGTGGAAACATAGGGCCCTCAGAAAGGACCTAGGGCTAGCCAGCCTTACGAATTCAAATAACTGGACCTACATTGGCATGGACTTGGGTGTACACGAAATTGGATATGGCCACAGGCACAGCCTCCTGATGAACAAATTTATTTTACCCAAAAAAATATAGAACCACCATGGAATATTTTTGTAGCAGTAAGTTATAAAGTGGAAGAATATTTTTGATGATGCACAAATTGGTTTCGTGTCAATAGTCAAGTGTGTAATAGGGTGTAATTAATAAGCAATAAATAGAATAATTAATGGCAGTAATGTAAATATTGAGTCAACACACAAATATATAGTGGTTCGGTCCGGATGACCTATTCCACTATCGAAAACGGCAACGATGGCTAAAGGCTCTTTATTGATGAATAAGGTAAGTGGGAGAGAGCTCCATGAGAGGTGTGCTCCATGAGAGGTACAATAGTTAGGAGAGAAAGAAGCTATGTGTGTGTAGAGAGATGTGGTGAGATGCCAAGATGCCTCCTCTCATGTGGAGAGGGCTTACAATTTATAGGTATGATGAGGCGGTGACTTGAGTGTGAGGGTACTAATTAGGGATGGTAGTGGACTGGGAAAAAACGAGTATTCGTCCAAACCCGCCCCTGTTTGGATCGGGGATGGACTATAGATATTAGACGGTGGACGTATACAGGAATACCCGTATAAACCCGTACGAGGATGAAGGCAGGGCTGGATTTACCCTTACCCCCGCCCCGCCCCGCCCCTGCTACCCGTTATATATATATATATATACTCTCAAGCCCTAACTTACTCTTCTTTTTCTTTGCTCAAGCAATTCAATTGGGTTGGTGAAGAACAAACTTAATTTGTGATTATTTATTATTAACGGTACTCCCCCCCCCTCTCTTTCCTTTTTTTTTCCATTTGTAATGTTCTGAAGTCACCAATCGAATATAACAACAAAGTAATATTTGTATAGTACATGGAAATGTTTTAATGTCGGTCATCGGAACTGTTTTAACATTATTCTCTATGATCCACTCAATTGATGAGATCATGGCTTGAATTATATTGGACAATTTTCTCCAATGTCAACCATGATGAAAGAGGACTTAATGATCTCGTGTTGTTACATGGATTCCTCTGCATACATCTCATGAATGCAATAATAATTTTATAATTACAGGGATCTCGTGTTGGACTTGGGCTTGGGCGAGTACGAGAAAATCGGGGACGGGGATGGGGATTAAAATTTACCCGCAGATGGGGATGTGATGAAAATTATATCCGTTAACGGGAGTGGACTGAGAATGGACGGGGTTTATTTAAGCAGGTACGGGGATGAAAACTACATCCCCCACCCCCGCTTCGGTCCACTAACATCCCTAGTACTAATTCTTCGAAGAGGATAGTTACAAAAGGTAAGTACAATTAATTCTTCTGTATCCATCCCGATGATTTCTCCCCACATGCTCTTTTCTTCATGGACTCCTTGGATATTGGACTGGGTCGAATTGATTAACCAGACTTGGGTTGCCTTCTTAGTGGATCTGGGCTTGATTGATTTAATTCTGGCCCAATTAGATCTGGGCTTGTCAATTTTTATAGTGCAATTAACCAAGTTGCAATTTATTTAGAACTTGCCAATTATAAAAAAAAAAAAATTGTATTAGTTCAACTAGAGTTGAATATCAAGGGGTACCTCAAGCAGTAACAGGAATGAGTTGTAAATTCAGACATTCTGAATTCAAATCTTAGCAACCCCTTGGGGGTCAGGCCATAACAGATTTATCTCTCAGAAATACCTTAGTTCCGGCGTGAATGACCTACCTTTGACCAAATCGGAGAAAAAATTAATTGAAATTTACGTAAATTGGCCCTCACAAATTTAACTGTTGAAAAAAAAATAGGTAAGTACATGAATGGAGCTTAATTAGGCTTAGAAATTGGTCATTCTGATAGTATATATTAGGCGTGTTCAAATTTTTGATTGGCCGTAATTTTCTACTCTACCCGACCTGACCCAACCCGACCCTACTGAGCGGCTGGCCACAAAAATCGGGTAGAAATGCGAAATACCCATCAATTTCACATTCTTACCCTATCCTACATGCAAAAAAAATATTTAACTTTTTTATATTTTTTTTTAGTAATTATAAGAGTATTTGTGTGATATAATTTATATTATAACATTGTTATTGTTGTTGATGTTTGAGTTGTGAAAACATGTACTTGTTATTTGTGTAGGTTATATAATTTGTAGTGAACTGGTGATCTATTAGAGCAATTATGATTTTAATGTGTTTCATATGATTTAAATTTAAAATAATTGTTATTGTATTTGTGTAATAATTATGATAGATTGATGTTCATATTTTCTTATGTTATATTGTAATTGTTTTAGATTTTAGTATTATTGATGTATTGTGTTGTTAAATTGATGCATGTTATTTAATTGAATTGTTATAATGATTCAAAAATTAATAGGTACAAAAGTGTTTACCTGACTTCCTACCTGATTAATCGGGTAGGAATACCACACCTGAGCGGGTAGGGTAGGTCAAGAAAAAATTCTTTCATAAAATATCAGGTAGGAAAACGAAAGACTATATTTTCTACCCGTAAGGTAGGGTGAACACCCCTAATATATATCATAATCACATTGAGCTGACAAGGGTATTGACTGAAATTCGCATAATGACCAAAATGTCCTCGTGTAAGATTTAGTAAACCAAAATAATAATAATAATAATACAAAATTAAGGGATGTGATTCATGCTTGCTCCGTCCATTTATAGTAGTTCATTTCACAGTTTCAAGGGAAGAAAGTAGGGACAGCTGGAAGGAAAATGATTTTTCTTCATTTTACATGTATGTTAGGGTGGTCAATCTGACCCATCAACGCAAATATGATACGATTTTAAAATTAATAATTGGGCTTGATTAATATTTAACATTAAAAAATAATAACATATGAATGACCTAACACAAATCAACACCCCAACTCATAGGGCCTTGGTATGCGGGTTTGGGGGATTTTGGAATATGGGTCGGAGAATAAACCCCTCAAATTTATGTTTAGTAAATACACATCTAGCCTAGGATTTGAAACCTAACCCTGTTTAGGCCCGGTCATGAAATTCAAATTCATGGGTTTCATAAAACTCATGAGGAGGTTTCATATGTGGATTAATGAGTTTAACATCTAAATGACATTTATACCCTTATATATCATATATACCCTATATTGGTTAAAGGCATAATAGTTATTTAAATTCATATATCCTTGTGCATATCAAACATGTGTATGAACAACATTTAATGTTGAATCTCATATTTGAATTCTATCTTTGCATTTGGAAGTGGTTTAAACAAGTCAATCTAAACATTTCTCAAAAAACATACAAAACGTAGCTATAATGTACGTGTATAAGTCAATTGAAATGTTATATTTTTATATTGTGTCACATTTTTTAATGATATCTCGTAAGAGGTTGAAGAGGGTGACATGGAGATGGAGGTATTGTCCGAGCTGATTTTGATGGAAAACAAAGAAGATTCTGACACTATGATCTGGACAACTGGCTTGCGGGCACACCAAATTTATGCCATTGTAGAGGGACAATTTAATACAGTTTGTGTAAAACAATGGATTGGAGCCGAAAAAGACTTGCCTGTTGTTTCACACAAAAACGAGTAAGAAAATTTAGTTTCTGTCAATTGGCATTGCCTAACAATCCGATTAACCTTATCATTCTTTCATTCATTAGTAAATGTCGGTCGGGAGTGTATTTTAGCATGTTACATGTTAGCTGGTTATGGACAAAATGGCTTTGACTTTCCATTGTGAGAGTAAATATTGAGTGTAATTGTTATATCATATTAGTATTTTTAACATAATATAACTATCTAATAAAAAAATAAAATAGAGTTCAGTTCACTTCTTATGGAGGTAGTTATGCATTGTATAGTTGGGTGGCAATAAGTTTTAGTGGGATTTATTTGATTACTTGTTTACATGTTAATTGACTGTTACATTACGTGACACTGCTAACATAGTACAACGGTTATATCGAATATTTTTTCCCCTGTTGCCTAGAAAGAATCAACGCAGTTGGTAAGACAGTTTTTGCGGGTCTATGTTTCTTTTAATCAAAATGGACAAAGAGGGGATAATATTATTGAAAAATAATACACAATACAAATAAAATTTAAAAATTCAAATTCCAATTAATATCTTTCATTAGATTAAAGTTAGGTGAGTGGGTCTCACCGTAAGAATTAATAGGACTCACTCATCCAATAAATTATATAATAACATGTTGGCCCTTAGTTATTTTATATATTTATATAATAAAGTAGTTAGATTGTTTGTTTTAAATTTTTTGATGCTTAGATCATTTTGATCCGATAGTCCTAATAGAACTTTCACTTCTATTGCAACTCTAAGAGTTTTATCTCTCATATAACTCTCTCTCACACACTATTATCTCTTTTTTTGTTTGCCCTGTGTTTTTTGGTTATTATTTACTCCATAAAGATAAAATTACAAATTTTTGTACTAAATCAAATTTTATTTCATTTTATTAAATTTTTAATTTTTTTGGTACTAAATTTAGAGAAGGGCAATTGCAAAAATAATAAAAAATTTTAGAATGAAATTATCAATTTTCGTTAGCAATATTGACAGAAGTGAGACAAAGGGGATCTCCTTGCAAGGAATTTTAAACCTCAGGGAGTCTCTGTGTTATTTATAAAATATCAGGAGGTGTTCGTGTAATATTATCAAAATTTAGGAGATATCTGTAATTTTGATTCTATTTTTTAATCAAATATTTATTTATTATTATTTTATCTTAAAAACTTGAATTATTGTATTTCTAATAAAAGTAGTTATTGATTAGGAGAGTTTTTTAGTAACCAAAAAAGAAATGTGAGTGAATTTGTTTCTGTGTATATTTATATGTGGAAGATTAGACATATGGTGATTAAATTTATGATTATATTGTATCATTTTTGGGTTGAATGATGATAGTGATGATAAATTCATGAGTTTTATAAATAAGCAAGATTTGGTTGATTTTATTTATCAATTAAAGATTGTAAATTTAATTGTATTATTTTAATTTTTTTTTTTTTGCTTGAGGTATTTATTACATGAGAATATAATGGATTGAAAATATGGTGGTTGAGTTTTGTTATTATGTTGTGTTGTTGGATTGAGTAGTAGTAGAGGTGATAAATTCATGAGTTTTATAAATAAGCAAGATTTTATTTATTGCTTAAAAATTATGAATTTCAATAGGTTATATTAATATTTGTTTTTTTTTTCAGAGGCATTTGTATATATAGTGTTATTTTGGAGATTTTTTTATATATTTTTATGATAGTTTTATATATTTCCAATCATTTTGAAAAAATAATTTGTATGAATATTTTTAGGTCATTCTTTTTAAATTTGGATAATTGATTTAAAAAATTTTTGTTTGTTGTATAGTACTTTTAGGTACAGACAATAACTAATATAAATATATTGTTATTAAAAAAAAAGTAGAGAAAAAGACGGTGCCTAAAGACCACTCAAATAGACTCTCACTTGTAAAATCATGAAACCCTTAAAAGCACCCGTTATTTTTCTTAAAAACAAACTTAACAAAATTAATATAGCGCTCAAACGTCAAACCCTAATAAAAATTCTACAATTCAAACCTCTACCTATCATATCTTCTGGACCACCCCCACTCGGTGGTACCTTAGCTATTATATCTGGGGTGGGTTCAACATTAAATGTGGATCACATATAGGTTGTTAGTGTAGAAAAAGTAGAAACTTATTCATGCTTGGCGGCTTGCTTTAGTGGTGGTGGTTGGCTGTTCAATTATTAGATATTGTAAATCATCCATCAATTTAGGCAAAATAATTTTTCTTATTTTTTGTGAAACAAACAATATTGATCAATTTCTTATATTAAAGTTTAAGCCAATTTTTTCACAAATTATCTTCATCTAAATTTTTTTTATTTTTATATAATTATTACTCATGTCTAAAAGTATAAAAAATAATTAACAATAAACATATTTGTATTCATATTTAAAATTTAATCACAAATATAGAGCAGAATTTTTTTTTAAATATTAGTTGTAGTGGAATTGTATAGTGATAGTATGAGTGAGAGAAAATGATGATTATAATGGATAACAACAATCGTGATAATGATAACAGTCGTAAATATTAATGATAATGATAGTGGTGGATGAGTTGCCGTGAACAACAATAATTGTGATTGATATTGGTGGTTGTAGGGTGACCACCGGAGATGAACAAGCAGGTTTTGACTCGCCCTTGTTGCGGAGAAAGGGTCGACAGTCGACGCTGTTGGTGAGGTGGTTCTCGCTGGTCTATGCTTCTTTTAATTAAGATAGAGAAAGAGGGGATAATGTTGTTTGAGTGATTTAGATAAGGTTAAAAATTACTTTTGTCCTTTTACGATTATAAGGCTACTGACTCAGTCAATAGGCCAACGCAATAAAAGCAATTTCAAAAGGTTAACTAAAACTTTTTTTTTTTAGATAATTCTTCTTGAAATATAGCTCTAACAGACTAACTATTTTCTTATCTATTTTTTAACTCTATTTTCACTAGTTACGTCTAGCTAGCCATTTCTCACTAGCTACATTCAACAAAATTCTCCAAAACTTCAGTAAACTCCCCCCAAAAATTCAACAACACCCCCCAAAAAATTCAACAAAATCCTCCAAAAATCTAGTAAACTTCTCCAAACAATCTAACTTTGGTTATATGTGTAATTTGAGGTGATTTTGTGATTTAATTTGAGAAAATTTGGTTTAGGAGTAATAATTTTTAGAAGGTGAATTCTCTCTTGTAGCCTATAATTGATTAAATTTGTACAATGTATAATTGAATTGCTATTTTTTAAATTTTATTATTGAAAGTTAGTTAAAATTAGTTGAAGTGATTAACTAAAATAAATAGCGTTGTTGAAGTGTATTTGAAAAAGTGATTACTTAAAGTAGATAATATAATATTTAAATATATTTTGAATAACTATTTTAGATAGTATTGTTGAAGATGTTCTAAGTGATTATTGGTTATTACGATTACAATAATTTTTTTATTATTGTCAAAAAATTTTAAAAATAATAATTATAATAATAATAAAAATATCCACAAATAAGATAAAAATACTCATAAATATAATAAAACACTCACAGATTTGATAATTTTTTTTATACCAATGAAAAATTGTAAAAATAATTTTCACAAATATGATAAAAATATTCACAGTAATAATAAAAATATTCATAAAAATGATAAATTATCCGCAAAAATAATAATTTTTTAATTCTAAAATAACCCATAAAATTATAAAAATAACTATTAAAATAATAAAAATTAGAAATATAGTACCGAAATTATTTCTTCCATACCATATTCAAATCCTTGAACTAGATTGGCGTTCGTTTTGGCTTCTTTTGATTGCGTTGGCTGAGGCAGCTGGCAATCCTCCTTTCCTTAATATATATTGAAAATTTCATTCGCACTTTATTTAATTTATTATATTTTTAAACATATTCTCTCCATTTTTTGAATCTTCGATGATACTCCTATTAGATTAAAAATGTGAACTAAAAATATAATTTTATTAAATTATCTTTGATATATTTTTTTTAAAAAAATTCATCCACATCCCTTCTAAATAGATATATTTTCAATGAGACTCCTTCTATTATTTTTTTTACTTTTTTACATATTAAAATTTGAGCCAAATAAAACTCGATTTGAGTTAATTGAAAATTATTTTTTACGTATTTGAGTGGAATAAAATTTATATTTTTTTAAGTATTAAAATGTAAGCCAATTAAAATTTCATTTAAGCCGATTAAAAATTATTTTTAATCGGTTCGAATCAAATTTTAATCAACTCACATTGAATTTTAATCAGTCCAAATTTTGATACATAAAAAATATAAAATTTAATTGAATCAAATTTTAATATGTAAAAAATAAATTTTAATCATGTTTACACGATTGAAATGAGAAAAAATATAAATATAAATCGACTCAAAGAAAATTTTAATCTAACAGCGCAGGTAGAATTCAGATCGACTTGAATTTTAATACGTAAAAAAGAAATTTTAATAGACTCAAATTTTAATACATAAAAAAATAATTAATCTGCTCGAATCGAATTTTAATATGTAGAAAATGAATATAGTTCAAATTTTAATATAAAAAAAATAAATTTTAATTGACTTGAATTTTATATAAAAAAATTGTTTGGGTTTATTTGATAGCTTGTTTACATATTAATGAACTGTTACACTACGTGGAATTGCTAACATGATATAACAGTTACGTTTAATATTTTTTTCCCTCGTTGCCCAGAAAGAATCAACATGGTTAGTGAGGCAGTTCTTGCAGGTCTATGTTTCTTTTAATAAAGATAGACAAAGAGGGGATAATATTATTGAAAAATAATACACAATACAAATAAAATTCAAAAATTTAAATTTAAATGCATATCATTGGGTGAGTTGTACAAAAAAAAAAAAAAAGTTGGGTGAGTAGGTTCCACTGTAAGAATTAATAGAACTCACTCATCCAATAAATAATATAATAACATGTTGGTCCTTAGTGGGGAAAAAAGATAGTGCTTAGAGACCACCCAAATAGACTCTCATTGATTAAATCACAAGATTCTTGAACGGACCCGTTATTTCTCTCAAAAACGAATTTAATTAAAATAGCATATTAGTTAACCATGAACCCGTAAATTCTAAGATTCAACTTCGGGGTGAAAATTTTAGTTGATATCTCCGGGAGCACCCCCACTCGGTGTTACCATATCTAGTGTAGATTCAACATTAAATGTGGATCATATGTCCGTTGTTAGTGTAGATAAAGAAGAAACTTATGCATGCTTGTCGGCATGCTTTATTGCTGGTGGTTGGCTGTTAGGCAAAATAATTGTTCAATTAATAATTTTTTAATTCTAAAATAACTTATAAAAATAATAAAAGTTAGAAATATGGTACCGAAATTATTTCTTCCGTACCATATTCAAATCCTTGAACCAGATTGGCGTTCTTTTTGCTTCTTCTGATTGCGTTGACTGAGGCAACTGACAATCCCCTTTGCTTAATATATATAGGGAGAATTATAATTAGCGCTTCTAAAGTTTATCGCTTAATCACTCAAAATTTTTAATATTTAAAATATTATATACAAATTTCTTAAAATTTATACGTGTATAACACTTAGACCCCCTAAAGTTTATAGATATATAATACTTAGATCATTTAAGTTTAAAATATTATACTTAGATTAAAAATACCCTAATTAAAGATAAAATATCAAATATTTTAAAATTTATAATCAAAATTCAAATTCTATAACCAAAATTCAAATTCTATTGTATCATTTATTGAAATAAAATCGAAAATAAAAATTTAATTTTTTCTTAAAAAATCTTATTAGTATACAATTATATTGTCTATTGAAATTTAATTTGATCGCTTAAACGATCAAATTAAAATATCAAACTATCCCAATTAAAACTAAAAGATATTATGTCTATTACAGTTTGACCCCTTATTCAATTTTTTAATTTTATTCTAATAAATAGTATAATTATATACTAACTATGATTTTTTAAAAAAAATATTAGACTTTTATTTTTAATTTTGTTTCAGTAAATAACATAATAGAATATAAATTTTGGATGTAAAATTCATGTTCTATTACGAATGACTTAGACTTTTTGTTTGATTTTTTAGTTTTATTTTAATAGATAGTATAATTGTATACTAATTATGATTTTTTTTATAAAAAATTAATTTTTATTTTTAATTTTATTTCAATAAATGATACAATAGAACGTAAATTTTGATTGTAAAATTTAAAATATTTTATATTTTATATTTGATTGGAGTATTTTTTGTTTAAGTATAATATTTTAAACTTAAGGAGTCTAAATATTATATACTTACAAATATCAGCAAGTTCAAGTGTAATTTATTAACGGATATATTTACAGCAGGGGGTTTAAGTGTTGTGCACGCACAAACTTCAGGGGATCTGTGTGTAATATTTTTAATATTAGGAGGTCTGAGTGATTAAGTGACAAACTTTAGGGCGTTTGGATGTAATTCAACCTAATATATATTAAAATTTTCAGCCACACTTCTTTTAATTTATTATATTTTTAAGGAAACTCTCTCTATTTTTTGAATCTTCATTGACACCCCTGTTAGATTAAAAATGTTAACTAAAATATAATTTTACTAAATTATCCCTGATATATTTAAATTTTTTTTATCCATGTCCCCTCTAAATTGGTATATTTTCAATGAGAGCCCTCTATTTTTTTTTTACTTTTTGACATATTAAAGTTTGAGCGATTAAACTCGATTCGAATTAATTAAAAATTATTTTTTATGTATTGGAGTTGATTAAAAATTATATGTTTTTTAGTCTTAAATTTTAAGTCGATTAAAATTTCATTTAAGTCAATTAAAATTCATTTTTAATTGGTTTGAATCAAATTTTAATCAACTAATATTGAATTTTAATTGCTCTAAATTTTGATACATAAAAAATATAAATTTTAATTGAATCAAATTTTAATATGTAAAAAGTAAATTTTAATGAAGTTTACCAGAATTTAAATAAGAAAAAATATAAATATAAATCGACTCGAAACAAATTTTAATCTACCAGCTCAGCTGGAATTCAAATCGGCTTGAATTTTAATACGTAAAAAATAAATTTTAATAGCCTCAAATTTTAATACATAAAAAAATAAAATTTAATCTACTTGAATCAAATTTTAATATGTAGAAAAATGAATTAATTTTGATATTTAAATATAAATTAAAAGAGGGTGTCAATATTATTTTAAATAATAAAATGAATGTTTTTTAAGATATGATAAAGTAAAAGAATAGTGATTGAAATTTTTTCTAATATATATAAAAAATTCCAGGCGCTAGAGAGCTGTGCGTACAAGTAAAAGACCCAGTCGACATCTCTGGTCTTCGGAGAAACCCTCAAGTGTTGCGTAAATTACTCATCAATCAAATTAAGACCGATATTGAGTCAGTCTTATAATAAAGTGAATAAAAAAAATACAAAAGAACAATCACACAATATATAAATAATTTACGTGATTTGATTAATAGTCTACCTCCATGGCCACAACCATCAAAGAGCTTTATTATGTATAAGGTAAAAATAAGAGTGCAAACTTCACATCTAATAAAAAAATATCACTCTGATATCTTTTCTTTAACAAAATCTTCACATCCGAATGATTTTAAAATGAGTAATATTATTGAAATTTGAAAATTTTGTTTAATTTTTTGATATAATAATGTGACAAGCGATAAAATTTTAATAAAAATTTTTTTTGCATCAATCAAGTCCTTAAATTATAGTACGAATTTTTTGCGTTAATTTTTTGATATATATTTTTTGCGTCAATCAAGTCTTTAAATTACGTTTTGTATGAATTTATGTTACGGCATTCTTCCATGTGTATCTTGGTAAGGATATTCATTGGGGGAAAGACTATGGTACAGTCGGCAGTAATGTATAAAAAGTTTCAATTTTTTAAGATTAAGTTATATTTTTTTGAGATGTAAATTATAATTTTAAAGAGCCTGATTGATTATGGAAAGTTGATATCGATACCATATTTTTCATGATTGATCATGTTTTCCCTTGAACAATTTTAATTTCTCCTTTCAAAATTTTATATTTATCCATAAAAAAATAATAACAAATGGTGAGGTATCAATTTTTTTTTTTAACCATAGAATTTCCGTATTGAAGAGAGTGACAGTGATAATAGTTGACGGTGGTGATTGAGCGACGACAATAGCGGTGGTAATAGTGAGTCATGGAGGTGGGTGTAGTTGTGACGATGGTGGTGGTAGGTGTAGTTATGGTTGGTGATAATGGGTGGCGACAACGATGGACGACGACTGATGATGGTGGGTTGTAGTAGTGGATATCAATGGATGGTGGTGGGAGGGTGACGGTGGACGACAGTGGTGGTAATAACAAAAAATATAAGAATGTGGTGATGATGGTGATCGGTGGTGACAATGATATTAATCAACGATGAATGACAATGGAGGCAGTGGTCGTCTTGTATTTTGCGTTGGCAACGCTGGTGGTGGTGGTGAATTGTTTTGTAGATAAATGAATTAAAATGAGTAGAAATTATTTTTTTTTTTTATTTTTACTTACTGATTTAAGTGGTAAAACTACTTTTGACTTATTTAGAAGTAATTAAAAATAGTTGTTCCAAATACTATTTGTTTTTTTTAAAAGTGTTTATGATAAGTCATAAATTCTAGATACACTTTTAAAAAATCACCTAAAACACACCTATTGTGGGTATATTTTTTCTATTAAATTTGAAAAAGTAATATTACTCGTCGAATTAACTTTAAAATAAAAATTAAAAAGATCTGAACCGCAAAAAAAAAACATTTTTTTTATGTTGTACGTTCATTCAATTTGAATCATTCAATCAAATTGTTAATGTTATAACATTTACATGCATAGATCATATAAGAATTTATCTCATACAGTATAGTATAATCATTATTTTCAGTTAAATAAATAAAATTAATTGAATTATTAGGTGTAAAAGCTAAATTAATTGCAGAATTAATAATTTAACAATACCAAATTAATAATCGAGAGAATAAAATAAAATCAAAACTGTAATTTAATGCATCTAACTTGCCCAGAAAGAATAGACGCAGTCGGTGTCGCGGTTCTTTCAAATTGAAACAAATGAATGAAAAATTATTTCAGATTGAATGATTTTTGTAAAGATGCAAAATGTGTTTAGACGGGGGTTATTGCTAAAATATGATATTGAAGTTCTCCATCCCAATCACACAATTGAAGTCCAAAGATGACAATTGTGTGTGTGTAATTTGCATGTGTTTTTCTTGTTATGTATTTAGTATGGTGAACTAATTACATATGATTATGAAGATATATTTGGTTTGATCTGTATTTATAGTTGTTTTAGTAGTTGAGTATGAAATATTGATTTTGAGAGAAATAAAATTAATTGTTGTGGTACGAGGTATTATGATGATTGTGAGTTCTATAAACAGGTTGATATTTTTCAAGATTCTTATTTTTAGAGAAAATTTTGCTAAAATTTTTGAAAATAGTGGGGACTAAATTAATTTTAATTTTTTTAATTAATGCAACTGAAGTAAAAACTATTACAAATTGACGGTTTATTTTAAGTTTCTAAGTGCCTTTAGCAAATGTAATATTCTTCAAGTTTTGCGCTGGCAATTACTAGTAACCGGACTTTTAAAGTTTGAGTCCCCACACACCCGATGTAGGTGGTTTGAAAGAAGCTATGTGCATCCGGATTTTACGTTACATCTAATCTCCGTAAGAGAGGAAAAAAAACAAGAAACAAAACAAAATCCTCGGAAGTAGGAACTATCTAATTAATAATGTGGTAGTTGATCTTTGAGCTGTGGCAAAAGATAATATAAAAGGTGATGACTTTATCTTTGACTGGAGAGAGAGAAGTTAAAATAACAGATGATTATAGTTGATCTGTTAGCTATAAAAACTCACTAAATTGTTCTAACTGTGGACACTGCATTCATGTATCTCCAATTGTGGGACAATCTTGAGCTTGTTTCTCAAGGTTCTCAATGATCATAACCAGTTTTGTGTTGAGACGATTGACAAAGCACTTGGGCAACCAACCTGCAGGGTCCAACTGAGATCCAAAACAAGAAACAAAAACATTTAGTGAAACTTTCGTACCATGAACTTCCTCCACAAAGAAAAGTAAAATGAAAGAAAGAAAATAGCAAATGGTCTGCTTTTCTTTCTTTTTAAGAGAGACAAAGATGTGTTATCTGTTTTGGATAATGTTGTTTGACTGATAAGGGCTGTTGTTGACCGTCTTGGTGATCTTTTTCACTTCTTTTGATTGCGTTGACTGAGGCAGCTGGCAATCTCCGTTCAAGTAAACGACACAGTCAATATCTCTCTGGCCTCGGGAAAAATATTAAACTGTTGCATAAATTACTCACCAATCAAATCAACATCGATATTGAGCATTCTTATAATTACTCTAATTCAACGCGACTCTTTCGTCCAAATTTACGAATAGTTTTGACAAAAATCCTCTTGCTCATGATTTGCGCATGAGAGTTTCGTAATGTAAATGTGAAAATTTTTGTCTAAATTAAAGAGGAATTTGGATTGGAGAACTAAATTAAAATAAATTGAATAGTTCAAGAAATAAATAAATTGTTAACTCCGATGGTTGCATTCACTCAAAAGACTTTAATGCCCCTGTCTTGCCATGTACGTCTCCTTTTATAGGGACAAAAGTTGGCAGCCCGTCTCTTTTGACTCCAATGTGCAACCACCATCCATTGATTAAACATTGAAGGAGCTGCTGTCTCTTTCTATACTATATCCTCCCAGCTAATTCAATCATTCATTGCAAATATTTTAAATAGATTTAAGGGTAAACTATACTTTAACCCCTCAACTATGACCATTTTTTTTCTATTTTGCCCTTTTAGCTATTAAATTTTTCACATAAAAAATAGCCAATGTTTGACTATTAGTACTAGCAAAGTACCATAAATAGCCGATGTTTACTTATTTTTCTGCACACAAAACCAGATAACAAAGAGTCATGAAGATGATTAGCCCAAAGGCTTCTTGGCTTTCACTTAGCTTCGTTTTTCTCTTGTCAATCTTATCATCATCAGCTTCAACAGCTGATACCACTACTCAAGGTTTTCTTCAGTGTCTCTCTACTAAGATAAGTAACTCCACTCAGGTTGTTTACACACCTGCAAGCCCTTCCTACTTGTCCATTTTGCTGTTTTCCATTCAAAACCTAAGATTCTCTACACCGAGCACTCCAAAACCTTTGGCCATAATTACACCATTGCACGAGTCTCATGTTCAAGCAGCTATATACTGCTCTCGAACACATAATATAGAGATAAGAGTTCGCAGTGGTGGACATGACTATGAAGGTTTTTCTTATGTTGCTAAGGTACCATTTGTCATCCTTGATCTATTTAACTTGCAATCAGTCAGCGTCAATGTTGAAGAAAAAACGGTGTGGGTTCAAGCTGGTGCAACTCTAGGTGAGCTTTATTACAATATTCTAAACAACAGCAGAACCCTTGCCTTTCCAGCAGGCAGTTCCCCTTCCATTGGTGTTGGTGGCCACATTAGTGGGGGAGGGTATGGTGTACTCCTACGTAAATTTGGTCTTGCTGTTGATCATGTTATTGATGCTCGAATAGTTGATGTCAATGGTAAAATTCTTGATAGAAAATCAATGGGGGAAGATGTCTTCTGGGCTATAAGAGGAGGTGGAGGTGCTAGTTTTGGTGTCATTTTGGCATGGAAACTTAACTTAGTTACCGTTCCAGAGATTGTGACTTTTTGCCGGCTAAATAGAACATTGGAAAACAATGCAACCAAGCTTGTTCTTAAATGGCAAACTATAGCCGACAAGGTCGATGAAAATCTTTTTATAAGACTCTTCCTTAGAGTTGAAAATTCTGGTCAAATTGGAGTCAAAACAGTAGACGCTTTGTTCATTACATGGTTCCTTGGTGGCATTGATGGACTACTTTCTTTGATGGGAGAAGTGTTTCCAGAGTTAGGTTTGGCGAGAGAAAACTGTCGAGAAGTGAGATGGATTGACGCATTCCTCTATTACGAAGGTATAGTTTCCAACTCACTTGAAGTATTGTTGAATAGGACTTTCGTCTATAAAGGAAATTTTAAAGTAAAAACAGATTATGTGAAAACACTCCTTTCTGAAAGTGCACTTGAAGGACTATGGGAAAGGTTGAAGGAAGAAGAAGTTGGCGTTCCTTTTCTGCAATTGAGTCCTTATGGTGGAAAAATGAGTGAAATTTTAGAATCTGCAACCCCTTTCCCCCACAGAGCCGGAAACATATACCAAATTGAATATCGGTTGATTTGGATAGAAGGAGGTGAAAGGCATATGAATTGGCTCCGAAAGCTTTACAAGTATATGGCTCCCTATGTTTCAAAGAATCCGAGAGAAGCCTATATCAATTATAGGGATATAGATATCGGAGTAAATGACGACAAGACGAGTTATGCACAAGCAAGCATTTGGGGAAAGAAATACTTCAAGAACAATTTCAATAGATTGGTGCATGCGAAGAGCTTAGTTGATCCCACTAATTTTTTCAAAAATGAGCAGAGTATTCCATCTATCATCTAGAGAATTGATAATTTTAAGATGAAGAATAGTATATGGTAATTGAGAAACATTTCTAATTTGATAAAATTCAATCATCTACTATTATATTCATTTTGGCCTTGTTGGTAGGTTTCTATTGAATCCTATAGCTAGCCTCCCATAAGGCCAAGTGAATTTAATAGTGCGATATTGAACTTGATTAGAATCTAAAAGATCCTATATTTTGAATAAGTTGTAATGCAAACCATGTTTTGAATAAATTGTACTCTCTTTTATTATGTGATCTACTTCTGGGATTAAAAATTACCATATAATGTTATCTTTTTTTGGAGAGGGGAGATGGGAGAGGAGAGAGACTGAATAACCTCTCCTGAACTGTGTTACAACATATATGCAAGGATGTGCAACCATACATCTATTCTGTTTACTACTTTTTGCATGTTCACCTGAAAACACATAATTTCCCAAAAAAAAGGAAGAACAATATTTAGTTTTAAATATATGGCATGACAAAATTAAGGCAGTTCATTTTCTAATCTCCAAGAACCTAAAAAGATTGAAATTACACCATATTACATGATACATAAATACAAAGTGATGCACGCAAAGCGATAGCATACAAAAAAATATGGGAGGAAACATGATAGTTGGAATTCACTGTCCCTTCCATTATTTGTAAATATAATGAAGATAATTATGATCACATTTTATTATCGTCTAATTACTACAAAATACAAAAGACAAATTAGGTTTAACATTTTTTAATAAAAATAACTGTTTTTTGAATTTCATTTGTCCGCCTTACACAAATTAGGAGACAACAATATTAATCTAGCACTATCACCATCTTAATCACTATGTACCCACTTTCATTGCCAGCATATCACTGAGATACCAACACCTCACTACCATCAATAATCTCCCCGAGAAAAATTAACAAGGAGGACCACATTCACACTTTCAGTCAACTCAAGGTTCCAAACTGTGACCATTAAGTTCAACATGGGAAAAAATTGTATGGTGCACAAAAGTGATTTGGAGGTATGGTGTGGAAATATGATTTTGGTCACAGTTGGTTGTTACTTTGACCAGTTTGAGTTGTAAATTCTGATATTTTTCTATAAGTCACGAAATCATGTACAACAAAATCATCAGTGGTTTTGGACAACCAAATCTCAACTGATTCATGCTAGCGTTTTTACGAACTAATGAAACCAACATGGTAAAATGAAGACTCAAAGTGACATGAGTGACGACCAAGTGTGACTTGATGGGCACTTCTATACTATACTGCCAAAACCATCATGCCACAATGCAGGAATGCCAAACAGCATATTAATAAAGGACAGATTTTTCAACAACATATTATCGAGGAGAGATAGGTCCCAATATTCGACAAACCCCCAATTTCTGAGCTAATATACATGCGAATAGATAGAGGAAACGATAAAATATTATAGCTCTAGTAATGGAACAGAGTGAAACATGACAATAAATTTATAATGTCCGGGCACACAGAAACAAAGAATGTCATTCACAGGGGGAAAAAAGTCACTCTGAACCATAGATAGTCATCCAAACAACACGCATAACCCCTCCCCAGTCTCCCCCACTCCACTTATGCATAACTCAGATCTTAGTTATCAATATAGAAAACTAACACTGCACAAAGTAATCATGAAAATCAGTTAGAATTAACGCTCTAGTTGTTACCTTGTCCAAGTGTTGGCTAGCCTATGGATTCACTGGTACGCAATGCTCGTTACAAATTTGAAGATGTTTTCAAGGGTTGCAGATAGGTATATCTCACCTGCGGAAAATTGGCAAGTTTTGACAACTTCGTTTCAATGTATGAAGTAGAACAAAATAAAACATGCAAAATAATAATTTGACGAAGGGAAAATGATTGTTTCAAATCACCAACATAATAAAAAGCCCTAAAGTATGTTCAGAACTTGGGAAGGAAAATGATTCCCAACTAAACTATACAATAATCGCAGTGCCGCCAATAACACAGAAACATCTATTGAAGTGTAATTTGTAGTTTTGCTGAAAGTGAAGTAGCTTGTTCGTAGTAAAAAGTAAGTGAAGAATAAATGTCTGACCTAGTCTGTGATGGTATTCAAAAGTCTTTCCCCAAGATGACTTGAATAAGGCAGCTCTCTGTAAATGACTACAAGAAGGTTTGTTGATGACTCCTACAGCAAGGTTAAACGACAGAATAAAATGTTAAAAAAAGAACTTAATAATATGTATTATATATGGCAATCTAGAATCCCATGTCCATCTATGACAAAACCAATTGATAAAATCATATAAAAATATATATATAAAGCCAATCAAGGGTACATCGTGCGATGGAAGGTAGACTATGCTGATATGGTGCTTTGGATTGCAATTCATCTTTTTACTCTTATCGAGGTTGTTTTCACTAATATACAAAATTATATAATTGTGCACTCACAAACAAATAGTCAATGACTATTTATTTTACATGCGATCAATTTTCCTATTAGCTGAAATTATATAATTATACATCTCCACACAGATAAATAATTAATATCTATTGTGTATTGGTACTACAAGTTGCAAAGCAAATCAATTTCGGATTCCGACTACAGTTTGGAATGAGTAATTTTGGTGATTTGATCATACAACTCTTAAATACCTATTGACAAAGAAAGATGCAAAATCTAGACTACTTAGATGAATTCTCTTACTCTAGGAATTTGATAACAATCAAAGATAAAAAAAGAGTAGAGAACGTAATGGTTGACCACTTGTCTAGACTTGTGAGTGATGTGCCTATGTAGACAATGCTGGTCATTCCCTGATGAATAATTGTTGTCTATTTCATCATTACCTTGGTTTATTGGCATCGTAAATTTTCTTGTAACAGGTAACAACCTCCATCTTGGAATGTAGTGGATAAAAAGAAATTATTGGTATAAGTAAGAAGCTTCTTTTGGGATGGTCCATATCTTTTCAAATATTGTGCGGACCAAAGTATTCGAAGATGTGTACTTGATGATGAGGTAAGTAGTATTCTGTCTTTTTGCCATTCAGGGGCCTGTGGAGGTTATTTTTTGATTAAAAAAATCGCTGCAAAAATTTTACAGTGTGAATTTTATTAGACAACAATTTTTAAAGATGCTTATAATTTTTGTAAAGCTTGTAAGCGTTGTCAAAGATTAGGGGGATTAACTCGTAGAAATATGATGCCTCTTAATCTCATTTTGATTAAAGAAAATTTTGAATATTAGGACATTGATTTCATGAGACATTTTCTCCCATCTTTTGGCTATATTTATTTTTTAGTGGTAGTAGACGATGTTTCCAAATGGGTCGAAGTTGTACCATGTCAGACAAATGATAAAATTGTTTTAAAATTTTTAAAAGAAATATTTTGTCTAGATTTGGTGTATCTCGAGCTGTTACAAGTGATGGAGGATTACATTTTTGCAATAAACCTTTTAAAATTTTAATGAAAAAAATATGGTGTAAGACACAAAGTTGTAACTCCCTATCATTCACAAACAAGTGGTCAAGTCGAGTTAGCCAATCAGGAGATTACTTACATTTTAGAAAAAAACAGTGAATTCTGATCGTAAAGATTGATCATTACGATTAACTGATGTATTGTGGGCATATCGCACTACTTTTAAAACCCTGGTTGACATGTCTCCGTATAGTTTGGATTATGGAAAAGCTTGTCATTTACCTATGGAGTTGGAACATAAGATATATTAGGCCATTAAAATGTTTAATTTTAATCTTAACAAAGCTAGCCCTTTACAAAAATTATAGTTAAATGAGCTTGAGAAAATTCAGAATGAAGTTTATGAGAATTCTTGAATTAGCAAAGAACGAATGAAGGTGTTTCATGATTAGAATATTTTGTGAAAAATTTTTACACCTTCACAAAAGGTTCTTTTGTATAATTTTAGATTACATATTTTTAAAGAAAAACTGCGCACTAGATGGAATGACCCATGTATTGTTAGAGAAGTTTTTCCCTATGGAACGGTGGAAATAAAAAATCTCAAGAATGATAATACTTTTAAAGTTAATGGGCGGCGATTAAAACCGTTCTTGAGAGGAGGTGTTTTAGAAGCGGAATCCATCGGGTTAGTGGATCCCCAATATGAATACTTTGTCTTTAAACATTCAACCCATTTGTTGTATAGTATTTGTTTTCTTTTTGATTTCTCCTTTTAGTTTAATTTGAGATATTGCAGATGTCCGTGCACATGATATCATATGTGGTATGTTCTTTACTTTTTTTGTTGTGTTGATGTTATGCTGTTTACTTATACATTGGGGACAATGTACAGTTTTGAGTGGTCATTTATTGAACATTGTGCACATATCTACGATATTTTGCTTAATAATAATAATAATTTTTAGTAATTTTGAGGATAAAATTCTGTTATTTTATTACATAGGCATGTGTACTAGATGAATTTGTTTTTTTTTTTCCCTAAGTATGGAGATAAGGAGGCCGCTGGTTAACACGTCCGGACGCATATGGAACATAGCAAAAGTTTTTGGAAAATGCGTCCGAACATGAATCTAAGAGGCTGTGTTCTCTGGAACATGCGTCCGGACGGTAATGTTCATGCATCCGAACGCGTATACCAAACTTTTCAATTCCAGAACATGCATTCAAAAGCGACCTGACATGCATCCAAACGCATGGTCTTTTAGGCTGATTTAATGAGGTAATTGAGACGCGTCCGGGCGGTAATGCTCATGCATCCGAACGTGTGTGAAAAGTTATAAATAGAGGACGCCTGAACGTTTTATTTCTTTGCGTCCTCTCCTCAACCATTTCGAATACCTCTCCCACCTACTACAAAACCTCTTCCTCATTCCGATGCCACCTCCTAAAGCTTCAACATCCAAGAGAGCTCGAACCAATACCCGAGAGACCCTGCATACTCAAGACGAGGATCGTCTTTTTGGGTTTGAATACCGGATGCGTTGGACGGAAGCAAGGAGAACGATTTCAAAAAGGCATATCAATTATAGGGATACTGATATAGGAGTAAATGATGACGAGACGAGTTATGCGCAGACAAGCATTTGGGGTAGGAAATACTTCAAGAACAACTTTAATAGATTGGTGCATGTGAAGACCTTAGTTGATCCCAATAATTTCTTTAAAAATGAGCAGAGTATTTCATCAATCATCTAGGGAATTGATAATCACTTTTCAAGGGACCTTAACAGTGGAATATTGAACTTGTTTAGAATCTACAAGTTTCTTTATTTTAGAGGATAAGGGTGACTTATAAGTATTATTATGGAATAAGTTGTAATGCAAATGATGTTTTGGATACATTGTTTTCTCTTTTATTACTTGACCTACTTGTATAGTTCGTTTTCTAATCTCGAAGAACATAAAAAATTTAAAATTACCCCTTATTATAATGTACATAAATATGAAGTGCCGCAACGCAAAGTGTTAGCATACAAAAAAAAATATGGGGGGAAAGATAATAATTGGAATCCACTGTTCCTTCCATTATAATTTGACCCAAAAAAATTATAGCCTTTTTTAAATGAATGATACTAAAAAAATTCGTTGTACTGTCCTTGCTTAATATATGCCAATTCCAGGCACTACTAGAGGGCTAACCATTCAAGTGGGCAACTAATCAATATCTTTGGTCTGCTGGAGAAACTTTCAAATGTTGCATAAATGACTCAATAATTCAATCATGATTGATATTAAAACTCACAATAGAATGAAAAAATAAAATTTTAATCATACAAGACATTAATAATTTAAGTAATTTGCGCTCTGGAAGCTAATTCTTTGTGAATTTATGCTCTCAATTTACGAAATTCATTAATTCAATTTTTTAATTTTTAAATTCGACTAATTTACGCTCTTACTTATTTATATTATTACTTATTATTATTTAAAATTTTATTTGCGATGTACTGAGTTGTGCTTGAAGATACATATCAAACTTGAATGATATTTGTAAACCATAACTGTTATTTTACGAATTTATAGTCAACATATAATTAAAAAATAAATAATTTATCACTTCATTGTACATAAAATTTAATTGTTATATTTTATATTTATTAGTTATTATGGGTAAATATGTATCGGTATGTATATAATATAATCTCGCTCTCGCAATGTGATCTACATGTTCACCCATTGAAAGGTAACCCCTTAAATGTGCAAAAGCCACAAATTAGGCCATTAATTAGCATGAAGAAGCTGTCTCTTTCTATACTGTATGCTCCACCTAATTCAATCATTCGTACAGGATTGTGGTATATGGGAAGCTTAGTTTTGAAACAATAATTCATACAGGTGTTCAATCCCAATCCTCTAAATAATGAAACAATCAAAGTAAGAAATCATAGAAAAAAAAAGCTTAGATTCTTAGAAATACAAGTAATTTTATACCAATAATTTCACATATATCAAAATTAATGTATACACACATTGATGTAGTAGTCGAATTGTAGAGATCCAAAAAGTCAGTTGAATCTCAAAACAATTACTTGGCTTTCTTCATGCGACTGAGAAAGAAAGAGAGAGATGACAAAGTGAGAAACTATTTTTTAGGGTTAAAATTTTTCATTTTTCTAGAAAAGATTCTATCCATGCATTTTGCCACGATCACATTGTTCACACGAATGTGGTAAATACCACCGGATCAGACAAGTTCTTTACTTGAAACATTCAAATAATAACAATAAAGATAACAAATTTTTGTGTTTTTGGGCGAATATGTTAGTCGGGTTTAATAATAAACTTGTGTTGGCACATAGTTCATAAAAAGAAATTGATAGATATGTTTATGTTTTTCTTTTATTAAGACGTCATGTTTAGATCATATCATTTGAGTTTGTATTGTCGGTTCCCAGCGGCCTTTTGCTGTTAGCCGGCTTGTGCCATGAGTTACACGAAAAATAACATATATAGATAGGAAAGTATTATCATGTAAAGTGACAAATCAAAGTCTGTATGAGGACACCTTAATCATGTATTACCTGAAACATGCTGGCCCTTAGCTATTATATACATGTACTGCTCATTGTTCGTACTTGAAAGCATATTATACAACAAATAAATTTTTTTTAAATAATTGTCCAAATTCAAAAAGAAAGGTCTAAAAATATTATATCAATTATTCTTTTAAAATAGCTCAAAATATATAGTCGATCATATTCTCCATATTAATGGAATTGTCATAAAAATATATAAAAACTCCTCAAAATAATATCATATATACAAATGCCTCTAGAAAAAAAAACTAAACACTAACATAACCTATTGAAATTTATAATTTTTATGCAATAAATAAAATCTTACACATTTATAAAACTCAAGAATTTATCACCTCTACTACCACTCAATTCAATAATACAATATAATTATAAATTCAACCACCATATTTCCAGTCCACTTTATCCCAATGTAATAAATACCTCAAGCAAAAAAGAATAAAAAATATTATCAGAACACAATTAAATTCACAATCTTTAAAAGATAAATAAAATCAACTAAATCTTGCTCATTTATAAAACTTGTGAATTTATCACCACTATCACCATTCAACCTCAAATAACCCAATATAATTATAAATTTAATCACCAAATGTCTAATTCTTCACATATAAATATACATACACATATTTCTTTTTTAGTTACTAACAAACCTTCTTAAACAATAATTTTTTTTATTAGAAATAAAATAATTCAAGTTTTTAAGATAAAATTATAGTAAATTAATGTTTAAGTTAAAAACAGGGTAAAAATTGCGGACATCCCCTGAGATTTGGCAATAGTACACAGACAGCTCCTGACATTTTATAAATTATACGAAAAACTCCTATGGCTCTCATCTGTCAATATTGCTAACGAAAATTAATAATTTTATTACAAAAAAATTTATTATTTTTACAATTGTTCTTCTCCAAATTTAATGTCAAAAAAATTAAAAAATTAATAAAATCAAATAAAATTTGATTTAGTACCCAAAAAATTGATATAATTTAGTACTCCAAAAAATTGATTAAATAAATTTCAATATTAATTTGATAACAATAAAAATTAATTTGATATTGATTAGACAAAGTTGAATATAAATTTGATAAAATTAAATATCAATTTTTGATAAAATTATATATTACTTTATAATTTAATGTTCATTTCGAGTTTAATATTATTTAGTTTTTATAGTCAATGTGTTATTTTTTATTTACATTACGTGTTATTACAAATTAAGAAACAAATGACAACATACATGCCGTCAAATATATAAAAATTTTGAATTAGTTTTATATAATAAATAATTGCATAATATTTAGTTTTATTTATTTTATGGAGTAAATAATAACAAAAGTAATACAGGGAAAAAAAAAGATAATAGAAAGAGAGAGAGTTATATGAGTTATGAGAGTCTTAGAGTTGTAAAAGGAATAAAAGTTTAATTAGGACCATCGGATCAAAATGATTTGGGCCGCAAAAAGTTCAAGACAAATAATTTAGCTATTTTATTATATAAATATTTTTTTTTGCTATTGGAGGAATGGGTGGGGGCAAAGGAGAGCGCTCAGAAATCACCTCGATAAGTCTTAATTGGTGGGATCACGTGGCCCTTAAACGCGCTCGTTACTCCTCTCGAAAATGAACCTAGTTAGATTAGCATAGCAATCAATCACCAAACACCAATGTGAACTTTAAGTCTCAAATTTCAAGGTGAAAAATTTGGTCAGTATCCCACTAAATCACCCCCAATCGGTGGTACCCTTAGCTATTATATCTAGTGTAGGTTCAACATTAAATGCGGATCACACGTAGGTTGTTAGTGTAGATAAATAAGAAACTTACGCAATGCTTGTCGGCATCCTTTAGGTGGTTGGCTCTTCAATTAGTTGGCTCTTCAATTATTAGATGTCGTAAATCCTCCATCAATTTGGGGAAAATAATTTTTTTTTGTTTTTTGGTTTAATGGTGAAAGGTGTTTGAATCATCTTATGCACATCTCGATCAAAAACAGCTCAATATAAACAACGCCCTAGGCGAAAATTTTACCCGGGACCCTGCTAATATTTCGTGTAGGAGTGTTTATATAATACCTGAACACGCATGACCAATATATAATATTTGTCATAAGCATATTTACATGTGACATGCATGCGTAGGATTGACATTTAGTATTTAATTATGAGTAATGATATGAAATCTAAACATGAACGATGAATATTTTAAATATTTAGAGATAATTTTATAAAAAATGATTATAGGGAGAATTGTTTTATTTAAAGTGTGAAAAATTAAATAAGAATGTTGACTTGAGATATTATTTTATTATTTTATGTACATTAGCACATGTAGAATTAATTCGGGTGACAAGCATGTGACATCATTTTTTGTTAAAAAAAAAACAAATAATAATAGAATAAAATGTATTAGTATATACAAGAAGTGGTTAAGGGTCTGAGAGACGAATTTAATAGATTGTCAATAATTTGAATATATGTATATACATGTTTGTGTATAAATATGTATACAAGAAGAAAAAAAATGGATACATACATATAATTGTATATATGTATGTATATTATAAATATGTGTAATAATATAATAAAAATGTGTATGTATATATATCTCTATATATATTATATTATATAAAATAAGGTCATGATTACATGCAAAGCATGTCTTGCATGCAAAAGAGAAACCCAAAAAAAAAATGTGCACTTGGGGATAATCGGCAAGATCAAAGAACAAAGAGGGAAAGAAGCAGAAAATCGAGGGAAGAAGAAGGAAAGAAAGAAAAGAAGAAAAAATTAAAAAAATAAAGTGTGGGTACAAGGTAAGAATTATGATCAATTTTTTTCTTCTAGTATGTAAAAAAAAAAAATCCTATTGCTATTTAGGCATTTTGAGTGTTGCATGTGTTTCAAAGATGATATTTTGTATGTATTTAAATATTGTATATGGATGTATGATGTTGGGTATGAGGTTTGATTAATGCATGAACGTTACATCTTGATATTTATGTGGGTGTGTAAATTAAGTTAGCATGATTGTAAAAAAAAAAAAAATTAAGTGTGGTGGGTACTTAGAATTTTTTAATTTTTCTTGAATTTTCATGAAATTCATGAGTATGGAATCTTCGTACAATTTTATGATTTGATTGGATATTTATAATTAGGAATTTTGTTAATTGTTCTTGAATTTTCATGAAATTCATGGGTAAGAAATGTTCATGCAATTTATGATTTTATCGGGAAATTATGTAGATTCAATTACATTTTGGTTACTATAATTTTATGAGAAATGTTTACTTTGGATGTCATGGCTTCGAGTGGGTAATCTTACTACTATGAATGGATTATTCTCATGTGACTCGAATAGATTATAACTACTAGTTTATTTATTTATGTTTTTTTGAGTAATAGATACTCGTAGATGTGGATGAGTAATTGAACGTGGATTGATTAAATTAAAAAATTTGTTTTGTGTAAACCAATTCGAGTAAAGTGGTATTATTTATTAATACTCGAATGAGATTTTGAATAATGGGTGTCAGGTCCAGGGATGAGCGCCGTATAGAACACTGCTCAAAAATCTTCGATAGAGGAGTCATCAACACGATAAATTTTCAGCAAGGTATGTATGTACGCTAACATTTGGTTTTATCTACATGTAAAAGTTTATCTATTGTGAATAAATGGCTTAAGTATTCTAATGTTACGATAGGAATAAGATGTCTTCGTGACAGACTAGACTATTATGGTTTAGTTGTCTGTGTGACAAGCGGAAAGAAAAATAAAATGGTTGACACGATAAAGGGTCGGATGTCTGTGTGACATATTTTATTTGCGTAGTGAAGACGTCAAAGGGACGAAAGAGAATTATTAGACTGTGATGTCTACGTTACTAAAAGTAACCTAAGTGTTCAAATTTATCTTCGTGACTGAGATAAGTTAAAGTTGATTTCGTCTACGTGACAGAAGCTAAATTTTTGATGTGATGTGAGTTGTTCAAAAAACAAAAACAAAAAAAAAAATCTCGAGAAACGGATACATTTTATTAAATTATCTGAGTGACGATCGTATACTGATACGGTGATTAACTTGTGTGGTGTTTTGTCGCCTGGGTGGCAAGACGGTTATTTCTGTGTGAAATCGTAGCGCAATAAAATAGAACTTCGAAAAACGTTATGGAATCACGAATGTTATTGTGTGGTGTTTTTTTGCCCGGATGGCAAGACGATTATATCTGTGTGAAACCGTAGAGCAATGAAATAGAATTTTGAGAAAAATATGGAAACAAGAAAATTAAAATTTCATAAATGAGTAAGAACATCACATTATTTTCTTTACTCTATCTCTGAAATCATTAATGAGAACTCATTGAAATTTACTTGAAAACTTTTTAGGTAAATTGTACACAAGCTTGCAGTCCACTGTAGCATGTAGAAGTCCAGTCAGGAATGTCTGGAATGGCTCAGTTTCTTATGTTTGTTTTATAAAAAAAAAAAAAAAAAACAAAAACAAAAACAAAAACTTTTTGGGTTGTATATGATGTCAATATTTTGGTTTTGTCATGTAAGCAACACTTGTGAATATTTTTAAGATATGTATATTCTACATGGTAGCAGGCTTGTGTGCCGCTTATATGACTTTTCTTTCAAAAAAAAAAAATGATCCTAAAATAAATATTTCTAGGATGGGTTTGCTTAAATTGTCATGTTATAATGTGTTATTAATAATGGGACTGCCTAAATTTTATTTTTATCATAATAGTGTAGTGGGATTGGGGTGTTACAGTTTATCCTATCTTACAAGTAGAAAATATGATTTTTCATCTTCTTACCTGATATTTTACAAAAAAAAATTTCTTGATCTACCCTATCTGATCAAATGTGGTATTCCTACCCAATTTATGTCCAAATTAATCAGGTAGGAAGTCAGGTGAACACTTTTGTAATTATTAATTTTGAATCATTTTAACAATTCAATTAAATAATCTGCACCAATTTAACAACACAATAAATCAATAACATTAAAATTTAAAACAATTGCAAAAACAATTATAATAAAACACAAGAAAGCTTGAGGTATAAACATCACTCCATCATAATTATTGCACAAATACAATATCAACTATTTTTGGTTTAAACCATGTGAAACACATCAAAAATTATAACTGCTCCAATAGATCATTACAAAATCATATAATCTGCACAAAAAATAAGTTCATATTTTAGCAACTCAAACATTTACAGTAATAATAATGTTATAAATTATACCACACAAATAATTTTATAATTACTAAAAAATATATATAAATAAATAAATATATGTAGGGTTAGGTAGGAATATGGTGTATATATATATATATATATATTATTTATTTAAATAAATAAATATATGCGGGTAGGATAGGGTAGAAATACGAAAATTTGATGGGTATTTTGTATTCTTACCCGATTTTTTCAGTTAGCCGATCAATAGAGTTGGGTAGAGTCGGGTAGGATAGAAAATTGTGGGTAATCAAAAATTTGAACACCCTTAATTTCGTGTGTGAATATATATTATTTTTAATTATCCTAATTTACTTTTTTTTTTAAAAATTATTTTCTCACTTTTTGTGAAGTAAAAAATATTGATCAAGTTTTTATATCCAAATTTGCCAATAAATCTTTCTCAATTAATAATATAGATAATTCATTCAATCTTTACTGAGACATAATTGATTGTAGATAAAATTTTATCAATTTAAGTTTTGAAAAAATCATTTCTGATTAAAGGACTATTACTACTATTGTCAACAAAATTGTATGCATATTTTAAAAAGAATCTAGTCTTTTTATATAGTTTAGTATTTCAATTGGACTGTTGGTTTCAATTTTTAGAACTTGTTTTCAAACTTTTAATTCTGAAAGTAAATCTAAGCTATCAATATCAATAGAAATATCATGTTTATAAAATTTTCAACTTTAAGATAATATTTTTGCAAATTATCTTCATCTAAAGATTTTAATTGTTTATATATATATATATATATAGAGAGAGAGAGAGAGAGAGAGAGAGAGCCATGAGAAAAAATATTATTATCGTACTTGACGAGCACAGATTTAGACCAGGTCTAGGCCCAGTTCTTGAGTTGAGCTCAAATCATCAAAAGGTAGGTCAAGCTCAACTAATGGCCTCAATCTAAACCAAAGCTCAAGAGTCTAGGAAAATCAACGCACATAGGGAGTAAACATCGAAATAACTATTACTCGAAGATAACACATATCCTTAATTATAGTTATCCTCTCCAAAGGACTAGTAGCTTAACCTTCGTGTCACCGTCTCAACTAAGGTTCTGTGCCTATAAATTGTAACACATCTACACATGAGGGACACACATCTATCTTAAACACAACTATCTCGCACACAGAGATCTCACACACCTCACCTTGAGCGTACTCTTGCGCTCTCTCTCCCTCTCCCTCTCTCTCTCTCTCTCTCTCTTACTACCTTGTACTCTCTCAATAAAAGAGTTCTTCGGCCACCGTTGCCGCGTTCAGTGATTAGGTCACTCAGGTCCAACCACTCAGTCTTTGTCTCTTATTGTTGATTGTTTCATTAATTATTTTGCATCATACACTCGACTGATTTGATTGTGCGTAAATTCACTGTTGTACATCATCAATACCAAATAATAGGTGTTGATAAACAAAATGAAGATCATGAAAAAGTGATCGCAACCATGAATATTTTTATAGTGCAATTGACCAAGTTGCAATTTTTTTTTTTTTGGGGGGGGGGGGGGAAGGGAGGGGACTTGAACCCTTGACTTAAAGAAGACAAAGTTTTTATAAAATAAGGGAATACCATTGGACCAAGACCCATTGACAACCAAGTTGCAAATTATTTAGAACTTGTCATTTATATATATATATAATTGAATTAGCTCAACTGAAGTTGAATACCAAGTACTACCTCAAAAGATAATAGGAATGAGTTGAAACTCAAACATCCTGAATTCAAATTTCGGCAATCCCTTAGAGGTTAGGCCATGAGGGTTTTATCCCTCATGAATATCTTAGTCTCAACGTGGATGATTTATCTTTGACTGGACCAAAGAGAGAATTAATCGAGATGTATATAAACTAACCTAAATATTCTTGACTATTGGAAAAAAAAATTAGGTCAATACATGAATGGGACAAACATATTGCTGATTGGACTGGCTATCCAAGTGGTAATAGTCAATAGCAAACGAATTTAAAAATTGGATAATTTGGAAGTCGATATAATTTTTTAGACTTAATTGAGTAGAAATACAACACAATCTTATTTGGGCTAAAATTGTGACACCCCTAAAATCGGGGGTCTTTTTATCAACCGTTGACCACTTGTTAACCCGCGGAGGTACCCGTGATTGTTGTACCACCTGACATCACATCGAAGCTAATTCTGTACCCGGGACTATACCCACACAACCGTGGTTCTTTACACATTAAATTATAGTCATTTTATCCCATAGGACACCCTTGAACAAGAGAAAAGATTGTCCAAGAACTTAGGGAAAGAATTCAAAATTTTGAAGATTTGTGAGAACCTTCCAGTAGGTTTTCATAAAACTTCCGGAAGGTTGTCGAGCATACTGTAATCCTATCTTTAAGAAAGATGTGTTGACCTTCCGGAAGGTGTGTTCAACTTTCTGAAAGAAGTTACACACTGGATTCTCTCATTTTAGAAAATGTGAAGACCTTCCGGAAGGTTAGAATCGACCTTTCGGAAGATTTCACCTACTGTTCAACAATTTTTCCTTATTTTTGTCCAAACCTTCCGAAATGTTTGTTGCGACCTTCCGGAAGGTTTTGCCCAGAATTATCTGTTTCACCTATTTTTCATTTCCAATTCATTCCAAACCTTCCCACAAACATGTAAAATATAGTTTTTCACATAAGACTTGATACATACAAGTTCTATTACAACGATTTTATATATTTAAATGCCAAAATTTATGTTTTCTCAAAAGTTTTACAAAATTCATGGTTAAGGCCACAAATCGACCTTTTCTTCATCTTGGAGGTTCGAAATAGGAGCCGTCCGCTGGTATGAACCTCGTACCTGAAATGTTTTCCAACAAAAGGTAAGCTACGCTCAATAGAGTATCTCCTAGATAGACTACTCTTCAACCTAAATGCATATGAAATGTTCGCATGCTAACATTCCAAGCAAGAATATGCCTCTAATGTTAGAATTTAAGATATCATGCCATAGAATGAGATGAGACTCACTCATGCACATCAACCTGAGCCCTTCCCGACTCCTCAACACATGCAAGTGCTAATGTGCGCGAATTTGTCATTTATGTTGCACATCAAATGATATTCACTAATCTAGGGTCTTTGTAGGGGTGGATGTTTATGGACTCACACCAAGGGTTACCCAACTCACACAGAATTCACGAACTTCCATCAAGGGTTCTGCGTACACCCACACACTTCATGGACTGAACCAAGGGAGTGCATATCCCATCACCGGGCCTTGCATCTGGGGGATCATCTAACCCTTTTTGCTAACCTCAACCCTAATCACCATGTAATCCGTGAGACTGGTCAGGTCTTCGACCAAGCTTACTCGAGCCCACCAATCATCCACCGAGCGTGGTGTTGACAAACAACCATGCACACACGCGCCCATATAGTGCGATGTCCCCGTGCATATGCATTGTGATGCCTCATTTCAATAACAATACGATGCTCAATATGCTATGGATGACATATGAACAATTTCAATACATATTATGGATAATTTCATTCTAAACATATAATTTTCATAATCCATCAATTCTAATATATTACAAGCATGTGTATATACATCAACTATTTTCACAACACCACTTCCAAGCATGTAATCACACAATCAAGCTATCAACATTTTGAATTCATCAGAACATAATGTAAACACATAGCATGCCCACATATCACACTTCTCAAAGAAATTTTATTATGCTATTCTCATATACTCAAGTTCAACATAAAGTTTGGCCTACCCATTTCACCAAACCACCAACAATAAGCAAGTGATATTTTAATCAATCAACCTACCCATTTTATATAAACATCTTAGGTTTGGAATACACCTAAGTAGGAGGGAACCCTACCTCTTGAAGCGTAACCCACTTGGTAGAAGCTTTCAAGACCACAATTTTCGCCCTAAACCCTTGATTCCACCAAGCTTGGTTTTGAAACTTCGGCGAAATCCCTCGTTTTTGGTGTGGTCGTGTAGCCCTTGACGAGAAGACCGACTTTTATTCTTACCCCGAGTGTATTTGAGCACTGTAACTTTGTAGATCGTAGAGAAAAGGTGGAGAACTCTCTTGTTTCCCTCTCTTTCTCTCAACGTTAATGACCGGCTGAAAAATAGGAGAAAATCTGAATTTTCGCCCTATTGATAGTCTTAGAATACTTGGCCCACAATTGGCCACACAACTCTCTTTTTTCGGTTCCGTTTTAGCCTCGAAACGATTAAATTTCATCTCGGTTCAAGTTCAAAATATTTTTATTTTGTTTTAAATTATTTTCTAACTTTCAAATTTTTTTTTTATAAAAATCTCGTTTTTTGGGTCTCCCGAGACTTGACTACCTCGTAAAACGTAAAAAAATTTAACTATCTCAGAATTTGATGAAATTTGACGTAATAATTAGATTTTGCGAGATAAATCCAACGGTGATGTCCATTTTATCATCCGAGTTCTATAAAATTTCAGATTTACAACCCGTATTTAGTGAGAAATTACTATTTTACCCTTTTTCATAAAAAGTTCAAATTTACCCGGGTTTTACAAAAATACATATTCTTCAAAAAATGACAATATTTTCATTCAGTAAACAGCTGAAGGTTGAAATCCTTTGTATTCCTTTTGTATGTTTTGGCTACATTCAAGTAAATGGAGATAAAATATGGGTATTAATGATCAAAACCCTTCTTCTTCGACAACGAGATTCTCTAGCAATGAGATTTGATTATAACGCCACAAATTATATGAGAATAAACACTAAATTTTTTGGAAAAAAAAAAAGGGAATACGACAGTGAAAATTCGATGATTTTACTGTCCAATACCAATTCATCGTCGCCAGTTATTTCTTCACCGAAAATTGCAAGTAACATTCGAGTTTTGTTTTTTGTATTTTATTATTATTTAGGTCTTTTTTTTTATTTTTTTGCACAAAATTGTGTAATTTGCTTCTGAAAAAAAAACAAAATCATAAAACCCTATTTTCGTTGATGAGAGTAAGAAATTGTAGTTCTATAATTAATGAATGAGTAATTATAAAAGTGAAATTATCTGCAGATGAAAAATGTAACCACTTTCAAACAGAATTTTTTTTTAAAGTAACTATTTGAAATTCAAAAGTATTCCATTTCATTTTTCAGTTTGTAGTAACTGTTGTGAATATCGTCTTGTGTTTGTGGCTACTATTGTATAGATTTCATTATTTTTTTTCAAATATCTGATTTTTTTTTGTTTGCAAAACCAAAAACATAATTATAAAATCCTAATTTCAGAGATGAAACTAAATAATTCGAAGTCTTTTATATTGAATGAGTAATTCAAAAGTTGAAATTATTTGAATACAAATAACTATTTTGAGATTTTAAGTATTTCATTCTTATATTTGTTATTAGTAACTTGTATTGAATATCTGTGTTGAGTATCTGTTACTTAATGGTTGTAACTGTGTTGAGTATTTGTTAAGTTGAATTATATGTTAAAAGTAAATATTCAGGGTATGCAACTTTATGGTGCAACTGTTTTGGTTATTGTTTACAATATGGGTTAACTGGGATTTCATGATGTGTACATACAGCAAGTTGAAGTGCAACCGGACATCCCATCCGATGATGATGTTCATACATCACAAATGATGAAAACAAGCAACACTATTCCCTCCATTCCTTATTAAGACATTAAAAAAATGAAAGACATTGTGTCAATTCAAAAGGAAAAGAAAAACAGTCACACAAAACAGCATAAAAAAACATTAATACAAATGACTGAATTAATTAATCACATACTGTGAGAAAAAGATAGTACAAAAAAAAAGTTCTACTATACAGGATCTACCAAATAGGTATTGGCTGAAAACTTGCATACAAGAACAATTATACTAAAACGCTACTCTATTTTTTTAATACAGTTACACAAAACAAAAATCAAAAGAAACATGACAAAAAAGCACTTAAAAAACATAAAACAAAATAATTACACATAAAAAAAAAGCACCTAAAAACATAAAAACAAAATAAGTATATACAACCAAACACTAATATAATTTTAAACAAAATAACTATATACAACCAAACACTAATATAATTTTTTACATATACAGAAATCCAGTATCAACAAAAAAAATGTACATTACTGTCTAAACGAAAAATAGTTACACCTATTAAAAAACCAAAACAATTCTTTTTTTTTCCTATGTCCCAACAACAAACAAAATAAAACAAAACGATTTTCCAATAAAAATGACCGAATAAAAAAAAATTAAATATTAAAAATTTATCTTCAAGCCGATGATGGTGATCAGTATTAGCAATTCTTTTTTTCAAAAAAATCTTATGTTGATTAAGAAAAATAGACTTTGGAACTAAACAAAAATAAACCAAGAAGATACCACAACTGAAGAAGTGAATTGTCAAGAAGATACCACAATAAACCAAGAAGATACCACAACTGAGGGTGTTTAGATAAAAATATTTTTATTTCATTTGAAATTGTACCTAAATACAAAAAATGTTAGTAAAATTATACTTAATAAAATAAACATCTTATTCATACACTTTTATTCAAATAAGTCTAAAAAATTATATCCATACCCAAAAAACCCTTAAAAATTATGTCAGCGACTTTAATGTTGCTATATATGTGTTCAATTTAATAGTTGATTGGTAAAGCGAATTCAATCTCAGAATTTATCCAATTCTTTTATATTTGATAGCTAGATAAAAATTGAATTAATATTAATTATTTTATATTTTTATAAGTTAAAAATTCAACCTTTTAATTGTAACGTTAGATAACGGGTTCAGCAACTTTAAAAATACACACACTGCACAGTTCCCAGGGAAGTAAGTAGAGGCAATTGGAAGGAAAATGATTTTTCTTCATTTTACATGTATGTATAGGGTGGTCAATCTGACCCATCAATGTGAATATGATGCGACTTTAAAATTGATACGATTAATAAATATTTATAATAACTGGGTTTGATTAATATTTAGCACTAAAAAATAACAATATACGAATAACACAATACAAATTAACACCCTAACTTGTAATATACGTGTATTTGTTTTTGGGAGGGGGGCAGTTGTAATGTACCTGTATAGATCACTTGAGATGGTACATTTTCATGTTTTTACATTGTGTCACATCCTTCTATGGTATACTGATAATAGGATATTGAAAAGGGTGACATGGAGTATGGGAAAACGTAAAAGATTCTGACACTATGATTTGAACATCTGGTTTGTGGCGTACCAAATTTATGCGACTGTAGAGAGAGAATGTAAAGAAGTTTAGGTAAACGATATCACACAAAAAAGGACTAGGAAAATTTGTTTCCGTCAATTGGTATTGTTCATTCATTCGAGCAAATGTCAGTCGGCTCGGGAGCATATTGTTGCCCATGATTTGATTACGGTATCAACAAAAAAAAGTTGGCATTATGTATGTAAAATTTGCTATTATAAATAGTGTTTTTATAATTTTTATGGGTTATTTTATATTCAAAAAATTTATTATTTTTGTAGATGATTTATAATTTTTATAAATATTTTTATCACTGTTATAGGTGTTTTTATCACATTTATATAACTATTTTTACTACTTTTCTTCTATATATAAAAAATTATTACATTTGCAAATTTTTATCACTGTTGTAATAACTATTTTTATCATTTTTTTGAGTATTATAACAGTAATAAAAATACATATAAATATAATAAATAAAAATATGGCACCAAAAAAAAAATTTTAATATCATAATCAACTCCATAGCTGGGGGTGTCCATGAGCCGGGTTAGCCACGGATTCTATTACCCGGCCTGAAAAAAATAAGTCCGAAGTCTGACAGGCCCAATAATTAGCCCGCCCCCACCTGAGTCCGAACCCAATATCCTTAAAAAAAGGACTTGGTTTTGCTCCCAAACCCATTACTCGGCCTGAAGTCCAGCCCAGGCCAACCCCTATTCTTTTGAAAAAAAGTAATATTTTTAGACTATTATATTTGAAATTTTAAAATAACTCTCCTAAAGACAAATAAATTAGTAGATATTAACCTAGTTGGAATTTATTCATTCTATTGGATGTAATTTGTCATTTTATTTTTTTCCAGTTTGACTTTACTTTTGATTCAAAAATATAATTTACAAAAATATTCATTATTTTTAAATAATAGTGTATTTAAAAAAACTCGCAAGTAATTCTACCCAGTAGGGCCGCCCAATAGGCTCACGGGTTAGTCTGTGGGTAACCTATCTTTATCCGAAGCCCGTCCAATCCCGTTCCACTTGATAACTCACTTGAATAAGAATTTAGAACTATACTACTCAGTCTTAATTTAAAAAAAAATTTCATGGGCCTAATCAGACCCGGTCCATGAACTCCCCTATCCGTAGCTCATCTCCAACCGACATGTCACTCGCAACATATCGACCGGAGATGGACAAGCTGGCTTTGACTCCGTCTTGATGCGGAGAAAGAGTCGACGCGGTTGGTGACGAGGTTCTTGGTGGTCTATACTTCTAGACAAGGTTGAAATTACTTCTGTCCTTTTACGAGTTCAAAGCTATATTGATTCTGTCACTCTTTACTAGGAAACTCTCCTGTACTAAAAAAAAAAAAAATTATATCAATATCAATTGTTATTATTTTGTATGATATTAATTCCCAACACATCCTTTAAAATTATAACTTATACTTTAAAAAAATTATAATTTTTGATATTAATATGCTGACAAGTTTCCCTCTTTATTGGGCCAATGCAGTAGGCGACGATTGTTTATTGTGTTTACGCTTGGAAATAGATTGGCTTTCCGTTTGCTTATTTTGTTTGCATTGACTGAGGCAGCTGGCAGTCTCTTTTGCCTAATATACATATAGCAAAAAATCCAGGCGCTAGAGAGCTATCCGTTCAAGTAAACGATTAAGTCAATATCTCTGGTATTTGGAGAAACATTGAAATGTTGTGTAAACTACCCGGCAATTAAATAAAGATGGATATTGAGTACACGTATAACAAAGTGGAAAAAAACAAAAAGGACAATCATACAAATTATTATATGATTTGACTAATAGTCTATTTCTATGACGGCTAGGAAGAGTTTTATTAATTGTTTCATCTCACAAATAGTATCTCTCACAAAAGAATATCACTCAGATTTTTTTATTTCTACCAAAATCCTCACATTTGAATGATTATAAAATGAGTAATGTTACTAAATTTTAAAAAATTGACAGAATTTATTGATATAATAATATGATAAATGATAGAGTTTCAATAAAAAAAAATCCAATAATTACGATTACAATAATTTGAGTTAACTACTTATTTAACCCCTATACTATATATTATTTGTGTTAATCAAGTATTTGAATTACGTTTTGTGTCAATTTATGTTGTGTCATTCTTCCATGTATATCTTGGTAGTATATTGAAGAGGGTGATGTGAAGTGAAGCTGATTTTATTTTCATGACTTTCAATGTATCGTATGATGGGAAAAAGTAGAATATGTTTTGATACTAATATTTTGTTTGGTATGATGAAAATATAGAAATATAGAAAGTTAAAAAAATAGATAAAATATTATATTTGATAAGGAAGAAAAATGAAAAAGTTGATGTATTAACTTTTCTTTTAACTCACTAAAATTAATCTTTCTAAATTTGAGAGAAAAAATGAATAATAAATTAATTATATATGTTGAAATGTATGTTATTTGTTTATATATTTTTTTGATATATACATATATAATATTTTATTAATTACATATTATGTATAAATTAATTTCATATATAGAGATAATGGTAATATATGTATTCATATATTTTCTAAATAAAATAAAAAATAAAAAATACTTTTCCCATTTTATCAAACACAAAAAAAATTAATCATTCTTACTTTTCATCCCTCTTACCAAACATTCTTACTTTTCATCCCTCTTACCAAACACAAAAAAAAAAAAAAAAAAAAAAAAAATCAATATTTTTTACTTTTCATCTTTCTTACCAAACACAAAGAAGGGAAATATGTTGTTTCTTACTTTTCATCTTTCTTACTTTTCAATATGTTGTTTCTTTTTTTAGCATTTGTTATTGAGCACTTTGTGGTGTTGTTTATTAGTTTTGAATTTCAAATTCGTGAACCAAGCAATTTGAAATATATTGATCGTTTATCTTAAATGTTGATTTGGTAGGTACACAAATTAGATCACAATTTTGCGATCTAATTTGAATTAAGTTTTACGTATTCGTTGGTAGGCTTAAGTTTATGTTCATTATAATTTACGTAAATTTGTTTAGTTTTATATACTTGTGTACCTATAATGGAGTTTATGTACTTTTTTCTCAATTAGATATTAATGTACCTATCTCGTAGATGTATATATTTATATAATATATTTGAATAATCGTGTATATTATTTGCCGTATATGATATGTTGTGTACCTATGTAAATACGTATATATTAATTGCGTACCTGCGTATGTTAATGCATTTTTATTGTGTGTAATCATGAATGTTTGTGAGCATAATTAGCTTTCATATTAAATTTTTAGTTTTCCTAAGCATGAATATGTAACTCGTATGATAAAATTTTAGTTACCTGTTTGTGTACATGTTGTTCATTTGTATGTGTTTTGACAATTTGAACACTTCGATTTTTAGGGGATGGAAGGAATTGCGATTGCAAGGTGTACGTTTGATCAAAATTTAAGTTATAGGTATATGCGAATAACCTTTGATCAAAATGAAAGGGAAGTTATCTACAATTACATTTGTAACACACACAGGTACATTACAAAATCTAGACAAAAAAAATGTTAGTTCTAGGTACGGATTAAATTTTATTGCATGAAATCCTAATTTTAGTTTACAAAAAATTGAATGGAAGACATAATAGATTGTAGAAATGTGTAGATACATTCCTCATTTCCTTTCACTCGTCTCGTTATTTGTTGGGCATGTACAGTTGAGATTTCAGAATATCGATATATTTTTGCATGCAATCTTGTTTGGCGTATGCTTCGTTTGAGGAAACTTGTAAGCATTTCTATGCTACTATGTGTGCTTTGCTCCCTTAATTGATCCATTATTTTTTGTGTTTCTATTCTAGTTTTTTAATACGCTATTTATAGAGTTATTTTCATGTGGTAGATGAAGAGATTTAAATGTATGTTCATTATGGTATTAATCAAAAAGACATTTCATCTCAATGTATATATTCCAAAGATATATTGAATTCAACAACTATTAATAAATATATTTTAATGTACATGCAAACTATCAGGTAATAAGTACGTTAATCGAGAATATGTCATCTTTTTTTAGTGTACTTGTCTGACAATTTGTATTTATGAAAAAGAAGGTATATTATGACGATGCAGTTTTTTAGAATAGGTGTTTTAATTAGTAATGACAATTGTCATTATTTTTTTAATTTTAAAGGGCGTTAATTGTATCAATTGCTTTGGTTTTTCAACAAGTACCTAATCCAATAGCAAATTGGCGAATGAGTTTTTTTTTTTGGGAATCTTATTGGGCCTAGATACCGGCCTCCAAAAAATTCTTCATTTTAATTAAGTTAATATGAATTACTAATAGGTACACATTGAGGTGAGTATTTCTCATTTTATTATATAACACAAGTAGACCCAAAAAATAATTATATAAAACAAGTAATAAAATCAAATAAATATACTAATACACCAAAAAAAAAAACACACTAAAAAATATGCACACATACACTAGTATACAAAAATACACAAACACTAATACACCCAACCCACGACTCGAGGACTGCCCGACTGACCCATGACTTGACCCGTGGTCACGACCTGTGTTTTATTGTGTGTTAGTATGCGCATGTGTGTGTGTGTTTTAGTGTATGAGTATTTTGATGTATTAGTGTGTGTCTATTAAAAATTTTAATTATTTTATGAATTAATGTGTTTAACCCAACTCATCATAACTCATTTAATACTTGAATAAAAAAAATAAATTGAATTTGTTTTGATCAAACCCAACTCAGAATCAACTCAACCCACTCATTTACCACCTTTAGTTGACATAATTGAAAATTTCCTAGGAGTGGGATTGCCTAACTCACAAGTTGGTTTGCCTAATATAAGGGGTGGAGCCTCGATTTTCTCTTGATGGGGGTTAAATAATAATATAATAAAATATTTGTATTCAATCTGAATCATTCAATAAGATTATTACTGTTATGACATTTACATGTATAGATCATATAAGAATTTATCTCATTCGGTATAGTGTAACTATTATTTTCAATAAAATGAATAAAATTAATTGAATTATTAGGTGTAAAACATCAAATCAATTGCACTATTAATAGTTCAACGTGACCAAATTAATAATCATAAAATAAAATCAAGACTATAATTTATGCTCCGTTTTGTATGATGAAAAAATAAAAAGATGAAAAGTTGGAAGGATGAAAAGTTGAGGAGATAGATAAAATATCATAATTAGTAAGTAACGAAAATAAGAATGATGGAAAAGTAGATGAATTAATTTTCCTTTGAAAAAAAAGTAGATGAAAAATTAATTATATATGTTAAAATGTATATTATTTGTTTATATATCATTTGATATATACATATATCATATTTATCAATTATGTATTATATATTTATATTTTTTATCCTTTTATTTTTTCATTAATATCAAATATAAAAAAATTAATCATTTCTACTTTTCATCTATTTTATCAAAAAAAAAAAATATTATCTTTACTTTTCTTCCTCAGAGGATAAAAATTATATCATACCTATCTTTTATCCCTGCTAATTTATGTATGCAGCTTACCCGGAAACAATCGACGCCTTCGGTGACGCGGTACTCACGGGTCTGCTTTTCTTTTTAAGATAGACAAAGCTGTGATTTGTTTAAGTGGACTAACTCAGTAGGCTACTATTGTTTATTGTATTAGCGTTCCTTTTGCTTCTTTTGATTGCGTTTGACTGAAGTGGCTGGGAATTTCCTTTGCTTAATAGGAAAAAACTACAGTACCGATGAAAGTTGCTTATCGAAATTTACAACTTTTTATGATTAAGATACAAATTTTTTGAAATGTAAGTTACAATCTTTAAAAGTTATTATTGATCATAATAGATTGAGATTAATATCGAAATTATAATTTTTAAAGGGCAAGTCATAATTCATAAAGGAGAAAGTACACATAATCGATCATAAATTTCTCCTGAACAGTTGTAACTTCTCCCTTATAAATTATAATTTTACCACAAAATAAAAAATAAATGGCAGCATAGTACGGTAGAGTTTCCCTGCTTAATATATATATATAGCAAAAATTCCAGGCGCTGTCTGTTCAGGTAAATGAAAAAGTCAATATATCTCGTCTTCGCAGAAACATTCAAGTGTTGCCTAAATTACTTAACAATCAAATCAAGATCGATATTGAGCACGCCTATAAAAAAGTGACCAAAAAAAAAAACATAAACGAACAATTATATAAGATACAAATAATTTACATGATTCAACTAATAATCTACTTTCACAACGCCAAAAATCAAAGAGTTTTATTATTAAATAAGAAAAGAGTACAAGAACAATTGTTTCACCTCACAAATACTTATTCAAACAAAAGAATATCACTATAATATCTTATCTCTAGCAAAATCCTCGCATTCAAATGATTCTAAAATGACTAATGTTATAGAAATTTAAAAAAATTAATTTAATTTGTTGTTATAATGATGTGATAAGGGATATCATTATAATGATTAGTCATTATAATGATGTTATAATGACTAATGTAATATGAAAAACATGATAGTTGAGAAGACAAAGTTTAAAAAAAAAAAGATCATAGTTTAAGGGGTCAAAGTGTAATTTTTCCATAGATTAATTTCAAGCTTCGATCATACAAAGCTTTTTACCAAACACATAAGATATGATTTAACAAAATAATTCCCAAATCACGTGGATTTGGTAAAAAGCTTCTATGATACAAATTTGAAAATGGGTTAAGGTTTCAATTCGACAATATCCATCTGACTCAGTCGGCCGCCCCTCAGACCAAGAAATTTCAACAATGGAAACTTCAGTCGCCCCTTAAAGCTTAAACAAAGGAATCTTTGCATATTAGTACTAGCAGAGTACCATAAATAGCCGATGTTTACATATGTTTCTGCACACAAAAACCAAATAACAAAGAGTCTTGAAGATGATGATTAGCCCAAGGGCTTCATTGCTTTCACTTAGCTTCGTTTTTCTCTTGTCAATCTCACCATCATCAGCTTCATCAGCTGATACCACTACTCAAGGTTTTCTTCAGTGTCTCTCTACCAAGATAGATAACTGCACCCAGGTTGTTTACACACCTGCAAACCCTTCCTACTTGTCCATTTTGCTGTTTTCCATTCAAAACCTAAGATTCTCTACACCAAGCACTCCAAAACCTTTGGCCATAATTACACCATTGCACGAGTCTCATGTTCAAGCAGCAATATATTGCTGTCGAACACATAATATAGAGATAAGAGTTCGTAGTGGTGGACATGATTATGAAGGTTTTTCTTATGTTTCGAAGGTACCATTTGTCATCCTTGATCTATTTAACTTGCAATCAGTCAGCGTTAATGTTGAAGAAAAAACGGCGTGGGTTCAAGCTGGTGCAACTCTAGGTGAGCTTTATTACAATATTCTGAACAAGAGCAGAACACTTGCCTTTCCAGCAGGTAGTTCCCCTTCCATTGGTGTCGGTGGCCATATTAGTGGGGGAGGATATGGTGTACTCCTACGTAAATTTGGTCTTGCTGTTGATCATGTTATTGATGCACGAATAGTTGATGTCAATGGTAAAATTCTTGATAGAAAATCAATGGGGGAAGACGTCTTCTGGGCTATAAGAGGAGGTGGAGGTGCTAGTTTTGGTGTCATTTTGGCATGGAAACTAAACTTAGTTACCGTTCCAGAGATTGTGACTTTTTGCAGGCTAAATAGAACATTGGAAAACAACGCAACCAAGCTTGTGCATAAATGGCAAACTATAGCCGACAAGGTCGATGAAAATCTTTTTATGAGAGTCTTCCTTAGAGTTGAAAATTCTGGTCAAGTTGGAGTCAAAACAGTAGACGCTTTGTTCACTACATCGTTCCTTGGTGGCATTGATGGACTACTTTCTTTGATGGGAGAAGTGTTTCCAGAGTTAGGTTTAGCGAGAGAAAACTGCCAAGAAGTGAGATGGATTGACGCATTCCTCTTTTACGAAGGTATAGTTTCCAACTCACTTGATGTATTGTTGAACAGGACTTTCGTCTATAAAGGAAACTTTAAAGTAAAATCAGATTATGTGAAAACACCCCTTTCTAAAAGTGCACTTGAAGGACTATGGGAAAAGTTGAAGGAAGAAGAAGTTGGCGTTCCTTTTATGGAGTTGAGTCCTTATGGTGGAAAAATGAGCGAAATTTCAGAATCTGCAACCCCTTTCCCCCACAGAGCCGGAAACATATACCAAATTGAATATCGATTGCTTTGGACAGAAGGAGGGGAAAGGCATATGAATTGGCTCCGAATGCTTTACAAGTACATGGCTCCCTATGTTTCAAAAATCCGAGAGAAGCCTATATCAATTATAGGGATATTGATATCGGAGTAAATGATGACAAGACGAGTTATGCACGAGCAAGCATTTGGGGTAAGAAATACTTCAAGAACAATTTCAATAGATTGGTGCATGTGAAGAGCTTAGTTGATCCCAATAATTTCTTCAAAAATGCGCAGAGTATTCCATCTGTCATCTAGATAATTGATAATTTCAAGATGAAGGAGACTATATGGTAATTGAGAATCATTTGTAATTTGATAAAATTCAATCATCTACTGTTATATTCATTTTGGCCTTACTGGTAGGTTTCTATTGAATCCTATAGCTAGCCTCCCATAAGGCCAAGTGAATTTAATAGTGGGATATTGAACTTGATTAGAATTTAAAATATTTTTATATTTTGAATAAGTTGTAATGCAAATCATGTTTTGAATAAATTGTACTCTCTTTTATTATGTGATCTAGTTGTGGGATTAAGAATTACCATACAACGTCATTATCTTTTTTTGGAGAGGGGAGAGAGCAGTGTTGAATACATGAACTATATAAGCATGAGTTGGAGCAATGTTGTCCAGAAAAAAAAAAAGAAAAAAGGAAGAAGAAAAGGAGCACAAGCATGGTTTAAGACTGAATACCTCTCTTGAGCTGTGTTATAACATATATATGCAAGAATGTGCAGCCATACATCTATTCTGCTTACTACTTTTTGCTTGTACACTCATGTTCACTTGAAAACACATAATATCCATAAAAATTGAAATTAAGATAGTTCGTTTTCTAATCTCCAAGAACCTAAAATGATTGAAATTACACCATATTACATGGTACATAAATATAGCATACAATATATATATATATATATATATATATATGAGAGGAACCATAATAGCTTGAATCCACAGTCCCTTCCATTATTTGTAAATATAGTGAAAATAATTATGATCACATTTTATTATCGTCCAATTACTACAAAATACGAAAGACAATTAGGTTAAAAAAAAATGTATTTCATTTGTCCATCTTATACATATTAGGAGACAAAATTATTAATCTAGCACTATCACCATCTTAATCACTATTTACTCACCCACCCCCTTTCATGTCTTTCACTATTTACATGTGGATATTGTTATTAGATAAATTAAATTGACTTACACAATGTTAGGGCTTAAAAAGCCACCGTACTCATCTTCCAAGGCTTGGGGAAGATCAAAGTGGAAGAGAGTTACAAAGGGCTCTATGCACATTTATAATTTTCATATTTTTATAATTTTCTTTTGGCTGTAGCTAATTTAATGGCTAACAACCAAGGCAGAGTTAGGAATTTTGTTTAAAATGAACATTTTAAACAAAATACTCTATTTTATTTTCTCTTAACCAATCACACTATATAATAAATTTATATTTATTCTATCATATTTGATACATGAAGTCTTTTTAACGTAAAAAAAGTAAAAAAAAATGAATATACAAAAAAAATGACTAATTATCACAATTGTAAAAAAGTAGAACTAATTATCATTTTTGTAATTTAAAAATATCAATTATTCACTAACAATTCATTAAAAATGATGTTTCAAAAATTATCATTAAGATATTAGCATAATAAAATTACTAAACTAAAATTTAAGTGCTAAACATAATCAATTGTCACATAATAAAGACTATAATCAACGCTCAAATAGAAATATAGATGATTTCTCATAGAAAAAATAAATGTCAAATGAATGTCACTTGCAAGAACTTTTATTTGCAAAAATTCATAAAAAATAAAAATAAGGACATCTGGAAAAAGCCTTAATACAATAAAAAATGAAACAATTAAAATAAAAAATTATAGGGTAGGCACAAGTATAAAATATATGTATAATTTTTAGAACAAAAAAATATAAATATAAGTATATGTATACAATATTTTTTAAAAAATTGAGGGTGGGCACCTCGCCCCTGTGTAGCTCCACCTATGCCAGCACCATTCTATTATAATCAATGGCTGCAAATAGTATCGATCTATCGTAGGGATTATGTTCCATTCTAATTTATGTCGTTTGTTTTACTTAGAGAAATAAGATTTATAACTACGATTTAATTGAAATTACACTAATTTACTTAACCAGGCCTGATTTTTGCGAGTATGCGCAACTTTGCTTTTGGGAATTTGGTGATCGCGTCAAAAATTGGATAACGTTGACCGAGCCATATAATTACAGTGTTGGCGGGTATGTAACTGGCAAATTCCACCCGGGCGGAGCGCTACTGAACCTGAGCATATTAAAGGTCTTCATTTTCCCTCCTCTCGTTGTTCTCCAAGGCATGATCATGAGCAAACTTGCAACGATGGCGATCCAGGCACGGAGCCATATTAGGTGACACACTACCAACTCCTTGCTCACGCAGCAGTTGTCACATTATATAAGACCAAATTTCGGGTTCTTATTTAAGCATCATACCTTAAACTTTTTTGATTAATCTTTATGACGCTCCTAAACTAAATATCATATAAGAAAATCTTAGCCTAGATCATTTAATCTAGGGGGAGTGTAGGTAAAATCATTCTGAGTACAATTAGTTTTCTTAAAACCCCCATGCATGATTTATCAAGATGTGTCACAATGGTGGGGGCCTCTTGATAAAGACAACGATAAGGATGTTGCAGCTGCATTCCGAGCCCAAGATTTTAGGTTTGGATGGTAAGTGCGTACGTGTTTTAATTAATTATAATCCATCGATCTATGACATGGGTGGCCTCAATTCCTCGTGGTTATATACGTTGTGTCTATCTTAATCCATCAAAGAAAGAAAAGTCGTATATAAGTAGTGCACAAGACTTCCCGACTATGAATAGATCGTTTTGAGAGATATGTAACACTTAGTTTTTGTTCTTTCATTTGTATTTTAGGTTTATGGAGTCACTAACAACAGGTGATTATCCAGAAACCATGAAGAACCTAGTTGGTTCTCGTCTTCCGAGGTTTTCACCAGACCAGTCCAAGTTGGTAAAGGGACCATATGGTTTCTAGGATTGAACTACTATACTGCTACTTAGGCATTCAATGTTGCACCTAATCCTGATAAGAGAACTTATAGTTAGTCCACAGATTTTTTTTTTTTTTTAAACTTTTACTATATAAGAAGTATCATTAGACCAAAAATCCTCAAATTGACTTTAAAGGTAAGTTGAAAATTTATTTTACTTCTCATCAATTACAAGTTTCTTTTTGTAATTCGGATACTGAATTGAATTGATTATGAATTTCTCTTTTTTGCTAGCGGAGCAGAATGGTATACCCATTGGTCCAAAGGTAAGGCCTTAACATTTTAACTTTTTCTCGAGAACATAAAGAGCAACAAATTCAATGCACATAATTCTCGGTATTGTAAATCTTAAAAAAAAAAGAAGGTGAAATATTCTTGTATTACATTGTTATATGTTTTGGTTCTCATAGTTTTTCATCCTTTAACATTGCAGGGTGGTTCAGATTGGCTCAATGTTTATCCTGAAGGAATTTCTAAGCTTCTTCTCTATATAAAGAAGACGTACAATAAGTATGATACTCTTCCACCTATTTACATCACCGAGAATGGTAATAACGAACTTTTTAGCAGCATTTCATGCCAATTTTGTCATTTAAAAGCAAAATAAAAAATTTAAGTTTGATTATTATATGTTCAATTTGAGAAACAAACCTCCCCCTTGTTTCACAGGTTTTGATGAAAAAGATAACTCTAGCTTAACTCTCTCGGAAGCTCGTGTTGATCAAATGAGGATAGACTACCACAATGAACATCTTTTTTAACTTCAGCAAAGCAATGAAGTAAGTTTACAAAAGACACACACATACACATACTTGTCTGAAGGGGCTAGCCCTCAGAATTACACGTGTTTAAACATTAAGTGAGCTCACGTGAGATTGACAAGATGGATTATATGACGAAGAAGTCATCCACCTGATCTTATGATCTGACCCGAACTGATCAGTGAATTCGACAAACAAAGAAAAGAGGTCTGCTCAATTTATCGGGCTCATGAATCTCTTCAGCTATGCAAGGAAAGTGCTCGGCTTGTACCAAGCCTAGATCTCCAGAATGCACGGTTTGTGTCAAGCTAAGTTTCCAAACAGTTCGACAAAAGTTAATTGAGCTCGCCATTCGAAATGCCCGAGCAGTTCAAAACGATAAAAGGAAAGTTAAATATTCGCCTAAAATCCAGGCAATCAGATAAACGAAATCAAAGAGATTGAAGATATCAAGAGAAATTGTTGGAGAAGTATCAGTTACTTCTCAAACTCAACTATTGAATTAAAGGAAGGTGTGCCACCTTGAATCTAAAATCGTGGAAACCCTAAGGGGAAAATGACATAAAAAAAAAGCAGAAGAGACCAAGGTGAAAGGTACACTGAATTCTCCTTATCTTGGTGCAATTCTCTCTGTTCCATTACTGACTTAAGCATCAGAGTGCCTTCAATCGAAGCACTTCGATCTTGGGCAGTTTGTTCATTTTTACAGAAAAGAGATTTGGAGATTGTTCAATATTCTTTTTCAGAAATCACATCGCAAATTCACCATTAGAGGTATCTCCGATTTTTTGCCTCTACATTTTTGGCGCCGTCTGTGGGAAATCAATTCTCAACTTTCGGAACAAAAAGTTACGATGTTAAGACTAAGGAGCGCAATTGGATCACCCGTATGTAGTTTTGCCTTGGAAAATTCTGATCCTGCGCCTCTTCCTTCTAATAGCAACGCAATGTTACATGCAGTCAGAAGTCCCTCCAGAATCCACGAGGATGACGAAATATCCTCTGCGAGTTTCAAGCCGTCAAAAAATCAGAACCACCAAATCGAGGATCATGGTAAATCCCTCCGTACCGAGGAGGACAACCACTCCTTGGCAAAGTTGGTCCAGTCCTTATAGGATCGACTTGATGCCCATGATAAGTTGTTCAAGAAATCCTACGCCAGGGAGAAAGATCTGATCAAAGAAAACGAAGAATTAAGAGCCAAGTTGAAAAAGATAACCAGAAGGGAAAAGCGGGCGAGAGAGGATCGGCATCAAAGCCCGGGAAGGAAGCCTAGCAAAATTAGGATTGCTGATGAAGAAGTGTACCAACAGAAGAAGCCTCAGATCTAGGAGGAGGACACTTGGAAGCAGTATATCAACGAAGAGCTCAACAATCGTTTGAAGAGACCTGAGTAGAGGTCGGCTAGGGATCAAGCCAGAAGAGCAATAGGAGAGTACGGAGATGGATTGGAGTTATCCCCATTTACTGCATGGGTCGAAAAGGCAAGGATCCCGAGCAAGTTCACCATTCCGAACTTCAAGCTGTACGACGGAAAAACCGACCCAGCCTCACATATTAGACACTTCCGACAACTCATGACCATTCATCGAAGAAACGAGCTCTTGCTTTGCACTATTTTCCCTAGCAGTCTTGCGGAGTCAGTGATGAAATGGTTTGACAGCCTACCAAAGGGAACAATTGATGGGTAGTCTCAATTGGCCGAGCTGTTCACGGCTTGGTTCATCACCAGCAGTAAACAGCCAAAGGACGTTGGGGTTCTACTAACATTGAAAAAAAGGAATAACAAAAGCTTACGCGAGTATGCCCATCGCTGTTGGGAAACTATGAATGAAGTTGAAGGGTGCAATCCAGAGATTACAGTTGCGTCTTTCAACTCGGATTACCAAAAGAAAACCCTCTATACCAGTCCTTCACGAGAAGACCTGCTACCGACCTGGAAGAATTTATGGCAAGGATTGAAAGTACGCCAATGTTGATGATGACTTACCCAGGGAGGTGGTTAAGGAACATCCGAGCATAAGACAGTTCGGCAGGGACAAGCAAACTGAGCCGAACAGAGAAGAGGGAAGGAAGTTTGAGAAATAAGGATACCCCCAAAAGTCCCCTTTTCTTAGGAAAAATACACTGTTTAAAGAACCGATATACAATGTGTTGAATCAGATCAAGGGAAAGTCGTTCTTCAAGTGGCCAAACAAACTAATGGGCGATCCCTCCAAAAGAATTCCAAACTTTAGGTGTTCCTATCATAGGGATTTTGGCCACATGACTGAGAACTGCCGATCTCTCAAGCAACATTTGGAGGAGCTGGTCCAGGCTGGACAACTGGCAGAATTTGTTGAAAGTAGGCAAAAAATTGAAAAGGGAAGAGCCGAGTAGAAAGGGGACCAAAACACACCGGTTGGAGTAATTGATGTGATACATGCTGCCACCAACCTTCAAATGTCCACAAACAACTCTACTCGGGCTTACATTCAGAAAGCAGTCAAGGAAAGAGAAGTATACGAGCTGAGAATGACCCCGGAAGTCACCAGTAAAAGAATCAAGATAGAGGAGAGAGCTAAAGCGATTTGTTTCACCGAGCAGAACTTGGTCGGTGTACACCAGCCGCACAATGATGCCCTAGTCATCATGCTTTGGATTACAAATTTTGACGTAAGAAGGGTCCTGATCGACCTAGGGAGCTCATCAGAGATCATGTATTTGGATCTATTTGAAAAGCTCGGTCTCAAGAAGGAGGACCTCAAGCCCTCAAATACGCCACTTATTGGTTTTAGTGGTAAAACAGTTCTTCCTAAGGGGAAGTTCATTTTGCCTGTAAAAACGGGACCAGTGTGCGTCATGACCGAGTTCCTGGTAGTGGATACAGTCTCAGCTTACAACGCAATAATGGGACGCACTTGGCTGCACGAGATGAAGACAGTACCATCAACTTACCATTAAATACTAAGGTTCCCATCGTCTAATGGAATAGTCAATATCCGAGGAGACCAGGTCTACTCCAGAACTTGCTTGTTGGCTTCTGTCAAACCCAAAGATAAGGTAGAGTGCAGAGAAAACAGCTCTCTGGAGGGACACGATAAATAGCAATCAACATTTGACAGCTCGGTCAACACTGAGGACCAAGCTGTCAAAAGAAGCCCTAAAGTACCTTTAGGCAAAGAAAAGGAGGCGACAGAACGAACAGTAGAAAACTTGACTAGAGTACCTCTAGACAAGGATGGTGATCTAGAAAAATATTTTTTGTTAGGAACAACTCTTAACGCCGAATAGAAAGCGGAGCTGGTCGCTATACTACAAGAATATGCCGATGTGTTTGCATGGAATACCACTGACATGCTCGACGTATCACCCGAAGTGACGTGTCATCATTTGAATGTCGATCCAAGTTTCAAACCAGTCAAGCAAAAACTCAAAAGATCGGCGATACAGCATCAAGAGGCAGTAAAATAGGAAGTGACGCGCTTGCTGGAGTCTCAAACCATTAAGGAAGTGAAATACCTGACTTGACTATCAAACACTGCTGTGGTAAAGAAGAAAAATAGAAAGTGGAGAGTCTGTGTTGACTTCATCGACCTAAATAAAGCATGTCCAAAAGACAGTTTCCCTCTGTCGAAGATAGATCAGTTGGTAGATGCAACAGCCGAGCACGAGCAGTTGAGTTTCTTGGACGCTTACAGGGGATATCATCAAATCCCCTTGCCGAGGAAGATCAAGAAAAGATTGCCTTCATAACATCATAAAGAACGTACTGTTACAGGGTAAATGCCCTTCGAATTGAAGAATGCTAGAGCGACATATCAAAGGTTAGTAACCAAAATGTTTTCACATATGATTGGTAGTACTGTAGAAGCTTACATTGACGATATGGTAGTTAAAAGTCAAAAGGCCACAAATCATTGTGCCGACCTAAGGCAGACATTCAACGTTCTACGAAAATACAAGATGAAGTTAAATGCATCTAAGTATGCTTTCGGGGTCGGGTCGAGAAAATTCCTGGAATTTCTGGTTACTCACCGTGGAATAGAAGTAAACCCCAACCAGGTAAAGGCTTTAGCAGAACTACAGTCACCTCGGACGGTGAAGGAGGTGCAGAGATTGATAGGAATGACAGCAGAACTCGGGAGATTCATATCCAGAGCGTCTGATAAGTGCAGACCCTTCTTTCAATTAATCAGAGGGAAGAGGGGAGACTCTAGAGTCAAGAATGTGAGAAAGTGTTTGAGAAATTGAAAGCATATTTGGCATCCCCACCGATTTTATCAACTCTCACTCCCGAGGAAGACCTTTACCTCTATCTGGCGGTATCGGAGCACGCTGTTAGTGGGACATTGATGAGGAACGACGAGGGAAAGCTGAAACCCATTTACTATGTGAGCAAGATGCTCTTAGATGCAGAACCAAGATACACGCCATTGGAGAAACTAGCCCTAGCACTCATTAGCTCGGCTAGGAAACTCAGACACTACTTCCAAGCCCATCCGATAACGGTGCTTACCGACCAGCCACTGAAATCACTCTTTCAAAAAGTCGACCTATCTGGACGCGTTGCTAAATGGGCGGTGGAGCTAGGTGAATTTGATGTTCGGTTCAAACCAAAAAAGACAATAAAGGGTCAGGTGGTGGCGAATTTTATAGCAAAATTCCAGCCTAAGGATAGCACGGTTGAGAACAGAGAAGCTGATGGCAACCAAGAACCAGGGTTCAATGGTGAATGGGTACTTTCTGTTGATGGATCTTCAAATCACAAAGGTGCTAGCATAGGTATCACTCTTGTGAGCCTGGATGGGTGTACATTGAAAAAAGCTATCAAGCTCGGCTTCCAGGCCTCAAACAACGAGGCTAAGTACGAAGTCTTGATTGCAAGTATCAGGATGGCAGTAGAGCTTGGAATACTAAAACTCCAGATATTCTCTGACTCACAACTAGTGGTGAATTAGATAATAGGGGAGTATGAGGCTAAGGATGAAAGAATGGTAGCTTATCAGGTCGTTGCCGAGAAGGAATTGAGCAAAATATCATAATATTCAATATAGCAGATCGGGAGAGCAAAAAACTCACATGTCGACGCTTTAGCCTCATTGGCCTCGGTAATTGAGCAGAACGCATTTAAGGTCGCTGACTATTAAGTTCCAATCCGAGCCCAATATTCTCTAGTCCAAGTCAGATGAAATTTTATGCAATGTATCCGAGCCGAGCTGGATGGATCCAATAGTTGGGTTCTTAAAGAATGGTGCCTTGCCCAAAGACAGTAAGGAAGCTCACAAGCTACGCCTTAAAGCTATCAGATTTTGGTTATCCCCAAAAGACGAGCTATATCGACGCTCGTTTGGGGGTCCATATTTAAAGCGTGTGCACCCTACAGTAGTTGCTAACTTTTTTGCCGAAATATACAAAGGATGTTGTGGAGCTCACACAGGAGGTAGATCACTAGCTCACCGAGTCATTTCCCAAGGTTTCTGGTGGCCATAAATTCAGAAAAACGCTGAGAAGTTTGTTAGGCGATGTGAGAAGTGTCAAAGATTCTCACCAATCCCGAGAAAACCATACAACGAACTGCTCCCATTGGCGAGCCCATGGCCATTCGCGTAATGGGGATTGGATATTGTGGGATCCTTACCTCGAGCCCCGGGTATCAAGAAGTATCTTCTAGTTGCCATTGATTATTTCACTAAATGGGTTGAAGCCGAGGCGCTGGCTAATATAAGAGATACTGATACAAGAAAGTTCATGGGAAAAAATATCATCACCAGGTTCGGCATCCCACATACTCTTGTTTCTGATAATGGCACGCAGTTTGATAGTGCTTCCTTCAAATCTTTTTGTCAGCAGTATGGAGTTCAAAACCACTATTCCACCCCGGCTTACCCTCAAAGCAACGGGCAAGTGGAGATCACTAATAAAAAAATCTTGGATGGAATCAAAAAGAGGCTTGAGAATGCTAAAGGAAGATGGGTAGAAGAGCTGCCGAGTGTTCTGTGGACGTATCGAACCACACCTCGGCGGCCAATCGGAGAGACTCCCTTCGCCTTAGCTTTATGGAATGGAAGTTGTTATACCCTTGGAGATCGACTTACCGACCTTAAAGATCGAGCTTGTTGAAAGCAGCAACATCAATGTCGTCATCGCACGTGATCTTGATTTAGTTAAGGAAAAGAGAAAACAAGTTGTCATAAGAATGACTTCATATCGTAGTCAGCTTTCCCAAGCTTACAACAAGAATGTGAACTCCCGGTCTTTCACACTTGGTGACCTAGTTCTTAGGCATGTATTGGGATCGACTAAGAACCCATCACATGGAAAGCTCGGGGCAAATTAGGAAGGGCCATTCACAGTATCCAGAGTAAGGGACAGTGGGTACTACGAATTAGAAAACCCTAGATCATAAAGCGGTACCATGCCCCTGGAACATTGTAAATCTTAGAAAGTTCTATTTCTAAAAAGTACCTTTTTAGATAGAGCTCCAAAGTGCCTTTGGAAATTTAAGGGTGCCCCTTAAGAATTGATCTGTGAATGACAGTGTACTGAGTTGAGAATTATTAATAAAAGTATTTGAAGATTTCCTTATTCGTATCTCTCTTATACACATCATACTGCTAAGGTAGGGAGGCAAAAAATCATGATAGAAGTTATCTACTTAAATCAGGCACAGCCACCCGATCAGACCCAGTCCCTCAGCTAGGCATGATGATGCAAGCTGACTAGGGATGGGTTTGAGTCCAACTAGGTTGGCGGGTCAGTACGGAGTAGAAACACTCAGTCTTCCAAAGGACTCTGAGTAACTCTACGGATCGCCCGTGCTCTTCGAAGCACGGCCGAGCAAAGGCCATAACTTCAAAGACTCAAAAATTGTCTAAGTATAAAAAGTGTTCCTACTGAGGAACCGAGCTCTTTGAAGAAGGGTCAAGCAAGGGCCATAACTTCGAAGACTCAAAGATTTTCTAAGTAGAAAAGGGTTCCTAAAGAAGAATCGAGCTCTTTGAAGAAGGGCCGAGCAAGGGCCACAACTTTAATAACTCGAATATTTTCTAAGAACAAAAGGGTCCCTGTTGAGGAACCAAAGTCTTTGAAGAAGGGCCGAACAGAGGCCACAACTTCAAAGACTAAGTATTTTCTAAGCAGAAAAAAAGGTCCTAGAAGGGGAACCAAGCTCTTTGGAGAAGAACTGAGCAATGGCCATAACTTCAATGAGCCTTAAAGATTTTTATGCTATGAGTTAAAATTTTATCTAAGCATTCATCAACGCAAATTACAGAACTGAAATGAGCATTCATTAAAATATATTGCAGAAAAGTTGCGATTTTTTCATTCAAAAATACAAAAATTTCAGGAAAATAAAAGATAAAAATGGATTGCAAAATTTTTCTAAGTCTTCATCAGCAGGAAGGTGGCTGGGACGAGCTCGGAAGAGTATGCTTGGAGAAAAGTTCAAAAGAGGGATTGACTTTGGCAGCAACTAAAGCAGCCTGCCAGCCTTGGCTAAAGAGTGCCTCTTTGAGCTTAGGCATCTGCTGGACAATATCAGCCTCTGCCTTGTCAACACCCTCATTGTAAGCAATGTCTGCCTTCTCTTCAACTTCTACTTTATATTGATCAAACTCCTCAAGGAGTGTGGAATAGTCAAGCTGGGCTTGAGAGAGTTCAACATTGGTGTCGTGTTGGATGCCTTCAACTTTTCATTCTCAGAACAAAGTTTCAAGTTCTCTTCGGACAGGCTTTGGTTTTTAGCTTGCAGAACCTTCATCTCTTCGCAAAGTTTGACGTATTCTTCATCAACATTCTCTTTCTTGGAGAGGGCCGAAACTCGGGCATGGATTGCATCTTTCATCACTTTGTCTTTATGTGCAATCCGAGCTCTGACCTCATGAACTTTTTGAAGACCCTAGAAAGTAAGAAGATTGAAATAACTTAGAAACATTTCCGAGAAGTAATAAGAAGCTCAAAAGAAAGGGAGATAGACTTACCAAAACCATATACTGAATGGCCTATCGGGACACTTCATCATCTGTTAACGCCTTGTTCTTTGCAAGGTCCCGAGGCAAGATGACTCCCCTAGCAAGGCCAACTGCAACATTGAAGTCTTCCATTGTTGAGTCTTTTGAAATAATTTCCTTTCTTTTGGCCCTAAGAACAAGGCGGAAAAGGGCGCTAGCTGGCCTTGGTGAAGAAGGGGCTTCAGATTCTGTTGTCTTATGCCTCTTTAGAACTCGGTCCTCGGCAATCTCAAAAAACCGAATCGTCATCTTCAATTGGGGAGTGAACAGCGATTGGAGGGTCTGTCTCAATTGGAAAAGAAGTTTCAACGTCTGGTGCTAAACTGCTTTGGTTAAGTGGGGGCAGACTTGCATCAACGGCTGCAGGTAGAGTCTCCTCAGGGATGACATCGAGGATCGGCTCATTAAGGACAATGATCCGAGCCTCGGCAGTTGATGAGGTCGGTTCACTGGACAGAACGGGCTCATCCGTAGATAGAAAATCTAGAAGGTTAATTGATTTGCGTCCACTGGCTGCTTAAGATGTTCTCTTCTTTCCTCGGGGTGCCTTCTCCCGAGCAACTTGGATAGCCTCCCGATCCACTGCAAGAGTTGCATTAGGTCGGTTCGGCATAGCTATGAAACATGAGTAGGTTGGTGTGTACCCAAGTAAGGTGTGGGCAGCTCGGTAGAAAAGCGATTCGTTGAAATCTCAAACCTTCTGAAGTTGATCCAACTTCAAAAAAGACTCAAGGACCTTGCCTTTCACAGTCTCTCCTACACCAGCACCATAGCAGATTAAAAAAAAAATAATTACCTAGCAAGCCTTCTTCGTAAAGGCAACAGTAGGATGGGGTAGCACCGGGGACATATTCCCAGTTGCCAGAGACAAAAATGACTTCATTTTCATGACCCTTATTTGAGTCAGGAAGATGTGTGACCAGATATCTCTCATTCTTCCTCACTGAGTGATAGTAGCTATCTCTCGCGACCTTGATGATATAGCAGTACAGAATCTCCCATAACCCCAGACTCAGACCAAGAAGCTTATTCAAAGAAGAAACACCCATAACAATTTGGAAGAAGTTGAGGCAACACTGGAGAGGACAAAGTTTTGCGGCAGAAAGGATCCAAAGAAGAAGAGGGTCAAGGGGTAAGCGAATTCCACCTTCGGTAATGGCACGAGTAGGAATAGGGATCCTCTCTCTCGTGCCAATCAGAGGCTCATCCTTTTCGGCGACTCTAACTTCAACGTCATCTGGTATGTTGTACTTGGCTTTGAAGGTGGGAACCTCAAAAGGAGTTAGAGGGGCCATTGAAGAAAAAATGAAGTAAATTCGAGAAAGAAAAAACACATAAGTAAAATTGAGAGAGAATAGGAGTCAGAAAGCAAAAAGCAAAGTGAAGGAAATGCGAAGAAAGAGGCGGTTTATGAAGAGGAAGGAATTTCAAAGGGCCGTATTTAAATGCCCTGAATATGCCACCAAAACAAAGGGGGATGCTCCAATGTACAAATAGTAATGATGAGAAAACAAGAAAATGGCTGACGGACGAAAGACATCTGTCAGACGCTTTTTGGGGGCAAATGAAGGGGCTAGCCCTCAGAATTACACGTGTTAGAACATGAAATGAGCTCACGTAAGATTGACAAGATAGATCACATGACGAATAAGTCATCCACCTGATCTTATGATCCGACCCGAACTGATCAGTGAATTCGGCAAACAAAGAAAAGAGGTCGGCTCAATTTACCGAGCTCATGAATCTCTTCAGCTATGCAAGGAAAGTGTTCGGCTTGTACCAAGCCCAGATCTCCAGAATGCACGGTTTGTGTCAAGCCAAGTTTCCAAATAGTTCGACAAAAGTTAATAGAGCTCAGCATTCGAAATGCCTGAGCAGTTTAAAACGATAAAAGGAAAGTTAAATATTCGCCTAAAATTCATGCAATTAGATAAACGAAATCAAGGAGATTGAAGATATCAAGAGAAATTGTTTGAGAAGTATCAGTTACTTCTCAAACTCAACTACTGAATTAAAGGAAGGTGTGTCACCTTGAATCTAAAATCGTGGAAACCCTAAGGGATAATGACATATAAAAAGCAAAAGAGACCAAGGTGAAATGTACGCTAAATTCTCCTTATCTTGGTACAATTCTCTCTGTTTCATTACTGACTTAAGCATCGGAGTGCCTTCGATCGAAGCACTTCGATCTTAGGCAGTTTTGTTCGTTTTGCAGGAAAGAGATTTGGAGATTGTTTAGTATTCTTTTCCAGAAATCACATCGCAAATTCACCATTAGAGGTATCTTCGATTTTCTGCCTCTACATTGTCCAACTTTGCTGTTGTGTTTTAACTATGGTATATATACCTAATTTATATATCTTGCATTTTTTTGTAGTGATAGTGTCATCATGAAAGGATACTTTGCGTGGTCATTAATGGACAACTTCGAATGGATGGATGGTTATACTGTTCGTTTTGGCATCATTTATGTCGATTACAATAATGATTTAACAAGATACCTAAAAGAATCAGCCATATGGTTCGCGAATTTTCTCGGAAAGGGTACACAAACAAAAGCCTCAAACAAGCCACGTCTTGATCAATAAAGGCAAGAGAAGGAGTCAATCAAGCAAAATTAAAAAATAAAGAAGATAAAAAAAAATCTTTACTTTCCCCAACCATGTTTGTGGTATTCAAATAAGCTAAGGTACGTACCAACTATAGTTGGAATTGGTACCTAACTTTGTCAAGGTTGATCGAGGTTTACATTTAATCATCGATCATTGTGTTGTAGCTCATTGTATCTTTGAATCTTTGATCCAATAAGTAAATTTTGAGAAAAAAAAAATATGGTAATAGTTGAGTCATTTAAACTCTTTCCATTTTCGGCGATTTCTTTACTCATTTTTTTACACAAGGACAAAACAAACATTTTCCATCTAGGATGGACATAAAAATAAAATATTTTCCACATAAGACTCTTTGACAAATAAGTATGTTTTGATGTACCGACATCCAAAAAAACCTTTTTTTTTGGATTAATTTCAACCAAACCCAACACCTACGTGATGGCCCAGTCATAGTCATAGAGCACCTCTTCTTTTTCTCTCAAAGTTTGGCTCTTTAATTAGCATGCACATGAGATCAGCGAGCGGTTGGCCTAATGATTACCAGTCTTACTATTAAATCTTAAATTATGAATTCCAACCTCAGAGTCCTCGCCCCCTTATAATAGACTTTTATTTCGGGGGGGGAAAAAAATAGCGCGAAGTGCATACCAGATTATCCAATGCTTAAACTGGATTGGCCCAAGCCCAGCTCTAGCAATGTAGGATAGCCCAGGAGTCAGTTTTGAATTTGAAATACTTTTTCATACTAAAGTTATAGCCATTTAATTTCCATGCCTTTTGTGAGTAATGTGGAACTCATTAATTTTCATTTCATAGAACAAAAGATGTAAAAAGAATTACAGAAAATGGCGGATAAGAAATCCACCCAAAAAGCACAAAAACAAAGAACATGAAATGAAAGTAGCAAATATACAACATGAAGAGACGCTTGAAAATCTAGAAGTAGCAAATATACAACTATACAAGAAATGTACATATATTTTCCACATCCGCAGATAATTGTCAATTATGGACGTGGCAGATGAACGATAGCCAGAACCAAATAGATTGTAGTGATTCAAGTAATGGTATAGCATATAAAGATCTCTCCTCTTCTCAAAGCCTGGTTGCTTGGGCATGACCTGAAACAAGAGCAAAAACGACGGAATTAGGGTATTAAAAACAGTTCCTGATGAACAAACTCCCTTAAAATTTGGATTGGAAATCAACCAAGAATGAAACTGAACAAATGAGATTGGAAGCACTTTTTTAAGCATCAAATGTTTTCATTCATAGTTCACATAATGATCATATCGTCGAACGTATATTTCATATCATTTCATCTTTTTCATCTGTTTTTCTTTGCCACACTAAGGGGAAAGGGGGGAAATTAGGAACACCATGATAAAGAAATATGGTATATTCGCATGATCTTCTAGCTATATACTACCTGGATCTGCCTGAAAGTGAAAATGGAGAGGAAGATACCTCAAAATAGGCATTGTAGAAAGATCCCCCAAATCCAGCAGACCATGACATTCCAAATTCTGCCTCATTATGTCCATCTACATATAATGGAAGGACTTGCAACATCAACACGTAGTCATCTAAATAGCAGTAGAAGCTCTTAAAAAGAAACATATTCAACCAATTTTCTGCATATTTTATGATAATCAGAACTTCTATCTGACATTATATTATTAGAGCAATCGACTGCTTGTGGTCCCACCTGTCTGCCATGCATCTCATCCTTGAATCCTGACATAGCCCGTATGTTGACTAGTCATGCCTATCCTTCAATCCGACATGGCATGTACCCAGCCAACAGCTTTCACGTGTTGCATCGGACATGTCATTCTCTGCCTCGGTGCCATATAGCTCGCAAGCATTTTCAGTTGCCTTGACAACGTTGGACTGGGACAGAAAGACACAGCAGCACAGCACCTTTTCGCTGCGATAAGCTTTAAGGGTAATAACCTGGCCACTTAAGCAAGGATTTCACTGTCTCAAACGGTAGTACCATGGACTAGGTTTACTGCACCCTTGTCATGGGCTTCCCAAAAAGAACCAAGACAGTTACCAAACACCGGATATGTATTGCAGTCTTCAAGTCCGTGCAGGTTTATATGCTGAGCTTGCATTTAATGTTGGTCAAGCCTCACGGTATTGGGACATTAATGCCCCATTAAGGGGCCAATCTACCACTCATTCCTTAACCCTCATTGAATATTGGTGGCACCTCCAGCTTCTTCTTAGGTTGCCTTCCCTTCCCTCATCCTCTCCCAATCCCAGGTCCAAGTCATAGTCCTATTTATGGCACCTCTCACTACCAGCAACCCTTTATCAACTCCATGTAAATATCCAATGGACAGGATATACTACACTACCGCGTTACAAACAAGAAATTGTAGTCAAACACAGCCATGCACACCAACCTATCATCTGTCACAAACATCTCATCCATGGTAATTGCTTTTCAAAGTTTCACTTATATACAAAACAGATGACCTTTATTTCAATCATCCAGATGCCCCTTAGCTTCCAGTTCATTAATGTAGATACCACTTGACTATGCGCAATTACACTTATTTCTCTGCTGGAAATTTGTACAGTTCCCACCCATTCTCATTTTTAATGAAAGGAAAAAAATACCCATAAAAGTATAGGATTTACAGTGTGTTTCAGAACTTTTTCCAAACCCTGAATGAAAAGTATGTAATTCCTAACTTGGTAAGTGTATCCTATGATTCAACAGGCATTAAATGGTTGGTTCCCCATGTCACCAGTTGCTTCTTTGTAAATAGTACATATCTTTGGAAAATTTTGATTTTGGAATTTTCATATGTTTCATCAAATACCACCTGGAACTGGGCTTTGGAGGTGACAGAAAAGCCACCAACCATATCTAATTGTGTCCTGCTATTTTTCTTGGCTGTTCAGTGGCTAACATGTAGTAGCCACTAACTAAAAAGGAAAATGCATACTAACCATCTAGGAGCAAAATGGTATTGCAACCTAAATCAACTTGTACTTACAGTAACAAGCTGGATCAAGTATAACAGGGTCTCCGTTCTTGTCAGAGCTAATATTCCCACTCCATAAGTCTCCATGTAACAGGCATGGCTCTATCAAAACATCTTCGAAAAGCGGTCCCATATTCTTCACCAGTCTTTGTCCTGTTAGTACTCACAAACCAGATAAATAATGAACCATGTCATTTCCAAGAATAATAGTAGGCGGATATATCTTAGAAACAAAAATGTCCTACACTTGCACACCACTAGTCTATCTAAATGGGAATGTCAAGTTTTAAAATCCCATGGCAACAGTCATTAGGCTAATATAATTCAAAAGCAAGATATTGGTCACTGATAGTTGATAGCTTAGAAATCAAGCTAGGGAGAATGTAACCGTAAGATTTTCAGTGCTGCGATAAATGAAATACACAACCAATACACCAGCAGAAATCACTAATACCAGATAAGTACATCTAATTCTATATCAAATATTAATGCACAGGGCAGTTAATTTAATTGGTTTGGTCATCAAGAATTTGAGTACCGCAAGTATGATACAGGATAAAATCTATTTTCCCACCATAATGTTACAAGTTACAAGTTACAAGTTACAAGAAGTAGAAGATGACCTCTTTCATATATGGTTGAATCACCATACTGTTCACGTGCCCACTTCAGTTGATAACCCAATCTATGCTCCCCATAAAATTGAATCCAATTTGATGTCCAAGTGTTTATCTGTGGAGTACTACACAAATACATATGGATTCATTCAAATTCAAGGAAGCATTTCCACTTATTATTATACGCAGAGTTAGTAACTTACTGAAAATTTCTTCTTAGTGAACTTGGCAAATGGATGACAAACATGGGGGATAATGATCAGCCATTAAAAGGACGAGTTCAAAAGTTATTCAATATGTTTCTTGCATTCAAGATCTGTTAGTGTGCCATAGTTAGTAGCCGTAGGTGCATAAGCATGCGTATGTGTTTAGATTCAAGATGAGAAACATGGGTATTGATGCTCAACCATTAAAAATGACAAGTTTGAAAGTGATTCAAATGATTCTAGCATTCAACATTTGTTGGTGTGTTGTAGTCGAGTAGGTGCAAATGCATGTGTGTGAGAGAGAGAGAGAGAGAAATGATAATGATCTAGGAGTGAGACATGTACCTGCCAATGGTATTTGTCAACATAAAAACCAAAACCTTTTTCAGATTTCCCCGCTTTATGCATTTCAGCAAGCTTCCTTCCTAGTGCAGACTGAGGACTGGTGAATGGTCAAGGAACTGATAGATAATTGTTAACTCCGTCAACAGGCTACAAAAAAAATCATCTCCCACCTGATTGCCTCTAGAAGAGCCAAATTCAATACATTCCATAATGCCATATGAACCACCTGTTGGCAGGGCTCCAACCTATTGTGAATAGAAGAAATTGTAAGGTTTTACAGTTAAGCACCTGCATAGGTAGACCTACAAGGTGATATGAATTTCTCTGCTCAATGGTTTAGGCACACGAATCGATCCAGTTTCGTACATTGCATCTAAACCCAAAGCCTCTCCCTCAAACATTGATGGTACAATACTCCTGTTCCAGTTTCAACAGCATCAGATCAAGCAAGCATCATAACAGTAATTATTTTATATGACATTTTATTATTCCCCATCAACAAGTCATCCTATAAGAAAGATCGTTCACAACTTGGACATTATACTATATGTAATACTAGGGTGAAAAGCAAATAAAACAACAAATCAGACTATATTCAGAAGTAACTCAGCAATTGTTTGTCTACCCAAGCACCAAATTAAATCATCCAACCATCGAAGAACACCACACCTATTTGTTTTAACAAAAAAGGACCCAGCATCAGTGTCATAACGATGGGCAAGATTGATGCATCCACCACCAATGGAACAAATCCTTGTAATCTGTGTTGCCTTTCCTTCTGATAGAACCCATTCACGGATTGGATCATCATGCATCGTAGCCCCTGTTATAAAACCATAACATCATGAAAAAATAAAAACTATTCAATAAAAAACCCATATAATGTAAACTTCCTGTGTGTAGCCGTGCAACTCCAAAATCAACATACTAAAGTGTTATGATCTGCTAAATAAAGATATACACATCATTCAAATTCCCATCCCCAACCCCCTTTCAGCCTAGACCTTCATCAAAATGTAAATTATCAAAAAACTTTATCGAGAAGATTATCACAAGAGATACTTATAAAACAATCACACGCATAGCCCTTCTACAATTATTATTATTTTTTTTTTTTTGTGAAAAACTACTGAAATTTGGTTATAGAAGTCAACAAATAAAATAATGAGCATATAGTCCAGGGATGGTTCATCCCCAGCATTCATGAATTGAAAGTTTTGTAATTGATGTACAATATATATATATACCCATCAGCCAATTTGAATGGGGAATAATCTACACAAGGAGAGACAGGGGAGAGTGACCAATAAGAGAAACTTTATGATACAAGTAGACCGCGAAAGAAGCTGTCAAGAACATACTAACAGTTAATTCGACTCCATCACTGTTCAAATTATCAAACAACATTCACTGGAAAAGGAAAATTGCACTAAATTCCAAATAACAAACAAAGAATACTTAAGAAGCGTACATCTATTTCATGCATAAACGTTGGTTCCTTATATTCACCAATTTCAATAAAGAAAACAACAAAATTGGTCTCAAAAGAACATGAAACAGTTGGTGGGTCGAAAACTATTCAGCTCATAAAATGTTTTCTCAAGCAGGAACAAAATTTTAGTACTTATAGGTCACAATCTACTTAAGAAAGTGTGGAGAGTTCGTCCTTACTAGCAAATTGTTTGGGTTTTGTGAAGGAGAATCGACGAGGACGAGACATACAAGGAATGGAGGATGATAAGGAGGTGATTCCTACGTGTGCCACCACTCTCTCTCTCTCTCTCTCTCTCTGAAACCTTCCAGTCGCTCCGTCAGACAAACAGACCACTGGTTGCCCGTGTATGCTCGGGTTCGCACTTCGGACCTTATTGGATTTTACTTTTGGAAATGGGCCATAGTACCAACTTTAATACCATATCTTTTATAATATTTTGTGCTATGTAATAGTAAAAATTATAAAATTAAAGAAAACAGAAAAAAATGAGAGAAAAGTAAGGAAGGGAGAGAGAGGAATGTGTTGATTAATTAGATTATTTGATATTGGAGAGTTTATAAATTGAATTATCTAACATTGAGGACCGTTTAAAAATACTGATATATTTGAATAGAAAAATAAATTTGAGATAAATTTTATATTATTGAATCAAAATATATAAAAATTGTTATTATATGTTTATGAGTGAAAGAGTTCAAGTTACTAACGGTAATATTAGCTATATTTTATCCACACTACGAACTTTAGTTTCATTTGACTTATAGTTTTACTTTTAAAAATAATAAAATAACATAAATAAGTATGAAAAGAATTTTATTTGATAATTTTTACTATTATGCTCCGTTTGGTAGGGAGGATAGAAAGTATGAATGAGGGAAAGTAAGAGAGATACACTTTTTATCTTTCAAGGATGGAAAGTAGGAAGGATACACTTTATTTCATTTGTGTTTGATTGGATGGATAGAAAATAAAAATGACTATTTATTTTTTTTGGTGCTGGCTAAGATTAGAGATGACAATAGAGTCGAGTCGTATTGTGTCAGATTTGTGTTGAGTTATTACAAGTTTGTGTCGAATATTAGTTAATCTAACTTAACTCATTTAACTAATTGTGTCGTGTTGAGTTGCAAGTTGACCTATTTATTTTCGTATCGAATTCGAATCGTGTTATCGCGTTGAGTAGAAAATTTTTACCTTTGTTAAGATGGAAAAAATATTTTTTTTAACTTAAATTTTTTATTTTTTTATTTTTAATTTTTAATTTTTTTTAAATTAATTTTTAAAATTTGTTAAAATATATATACATATTTTATCATTATATTTTTATATGAAATTAATGTATACATAAGATATATAGACAAATAAGATACATCTTAACACAAATAATTAATTTTCCATCCACTTTCCTTTCGATTTTGGAAGGATTGATTTTGATGAGTTGGAAGGAAAGTTAATTCATCCACTTTTCCATCCTTCTTACTTTCCTTTCTTACAAAACATGATGTTTTATTTATCCCTCCAACTTTCCATCCTTCCAACTTTTCATGCTCCTACTTTTTCATCATACTAAACGGTGCATTATTAAATAAAAAGTGGAGGAAAAGTATTATTTAAATTATTTATTTTCTCTCATTAGATAGACTAATTAGAACTAGCACTAAAAGAAATTAGACATTTAACCACAAAAATTGTTGCGGTTAAATTTTTAAAAGCTACAATCTTGCCACTAAAAATCCTATTTCTTGTGGTGTAGGGTGTCCCAGTGTGGTTTTTTTTTTAATTATGGTTAAAATTTTAAATGTAAATAAATATTAGAAAATAAATATTGGAGATATACTTATGCACCCCTCTTGATAAATTTTGAATACATATTAGCATAATTATCATATAAAATTAGGGTCTCTGTGCAATAATAAAAAAAAAATCCTTTTGTAAGTAGATATTGAATCAAAGTCACAAATTAAAAATATTATTTAGAGTTAGGAAAAAACTTGATATAAATATGTTTGTCTAATAACCTTACATAAATAAGATCGAAACATATGACAAAGAGATACAAAGATAGAGAAAGAGAGAAACTGAGAAAGGAAGAAAAACTATTGACAACTGTGTGACCTCCAACGAGTGCACAAAGTGATTGTCATATGATCCAAGGAGATGAGATTTATCTTTATTTGAACAATTGATGACAACTCTATGATATTAGGGAATTCATGACACTTTTTGATCTAATATTGAACTTTTAAATCTAGTAGGACTTGGTGATCTTGTTCAGGAAAATGATCAAGACTAGAAAAGACATGATATACCCATTTATTTACTTGTAATTTTGATATTTATGTTATTAATTATGACAGACATTAGAGAGTTTAATTGAACGAGTGAGCTAATTGATATCATGATTGTCTATACATAGAGAATAAAAAAGTTATTAGAGCACCTCCAAGCATAATTCAAATTTGCGTAAAAAAACTTGATTTCGCATAGAGTACTCCAATGGACAAACTCAAATATCTACTCAAATGTTTAAAAAAGATTTTTTTATTATCTCAAAACTCAGTTTTTATATCATTCAAATCATGAAATTTGATAAAATCAATGAAATTTTCAACTCTCCATAAATGGGTAATTTGAAAAAAAATTAAATATGGATACAACATCACCTGAGAATAAAAAGAAATAGAAAAATAAAAGAAAATCGCCCCAAAATTTTTAAATTGTTCTAATCCATTATCTTCTTTTGTAAATCCAGATAAACAAAATTATTTACTTTGATATTGGTCTAGTCTGAAGAACACAAAAAACATATTTTTTTCAACAAAAATGGATAATTGAATAAGTAAAATAACAAATTTTCTAAATTTGTGGGTAGTGAGGCTTAAAATTTTAGGAAGAATCGAAAACTTATAATTACACTATAGACAATAATTAACTCAAAAAAATCAAAGAAAAATTTGATGAGTAGGTTTAAAACTTATATAGTATGAAAGATTGATGAGGTTAAGGTTTTAAAAAATACAAGAAATCAAGAAGATAGACAATGAAAATGAAGAAACTTATCTATAGGTTTTTAAAGGATTTGTGAATGTTTCGGTGGCAGTCCGCGATGGAAATAGCGTAAAAGATAGAAGGAAGAAGAGACAGAGAATAAGTCATTGAACAAATCTTTTGGCTTTGAATAAAATAAAAAGTTTTCATTGAAAATTTGGTATAGAATTTGAGTCTCTTTTAATTTGGGTTCAAGATAAATTTTTTATTGATTTGGTATAGGTTTGAGTCCAAAGTTAATGAAGTTTTTCAAACCATTTAGACTCAAATTTAAATTTAAGTTTAAATTTGAGTCAGGTTTAAAAATACTCTTATGCAACACTTTTAAAGTATGAAAATTTATTAAGATCAATTCTAAATAGCGTTAATACTTACGTTTTGTAAAAAAAATATAGTAAGTCTTTTTTTTGGTCATATTTATATATATTATGCTTCCCAATTTTTGGTCTTTTGGGTTTAATAAATTTTTATGTATTAAATAAGAAGTAATTAAATATAAATATATTATTCAATTTTTATCGATAGAAGATAAAAAAATTAAAGTTATTACAATGTCCAATGCCTACCCCCAAATAATTTTTTGGCTCCACTCCTAACTCAACTCATTAGTACGTCAGCTCTACACAAATAACAATTTTGTTTCCTTTTTAAGTAGAAATGTATTTGCATTCTCAACATTGACTATGAAGAAATAAAATGTTATTTTTTTAATCAACATACAATTTGAGGATGAAGAATATATCCCACAATATTATTAGCTTGACAAATTAATGATCAAAGACCAGAGGATCAGTTTGAAAGGGGATAGTGTGTGTGGTGTTGCAAATGGTTTGGAACATTAGGCCAACAAGCGAAAAATCATCGTAGATTTTAATCATTCTCTTATAATTAGAATTGCATGTAGAAACTTTTGAAAATATAAAAAAACATCATTAATTTTTTCACGTTCTTTCTTAGTTTGGAGTACTATCATAGTATAAAAACCAAATACTAGGTACATGTGTTAAACATATTTGTTTCAAGATGTTGGTAGGATTATACTTCCTCTTCTGAGTTTTTAGTTCTTTCTTCAGTTTGGTTGGCTTTTGTGAGTGCAAGATTCTGTACAATATAAATACTAGAACAGATCTCTTCTGTGGTGAACACGTGTCCGAAATTGGGTGGTTGGTCTTGCTAGTTAAACAGGTTGTGAGGGTCGAAGGTGGTTAATCAACCGTTGATACGAGTCGCCTGAGTGATCCTGGAAAACTGAAGGAGATTGCTAGAACAAAAGAAAACAGGTTAGAAGGGCGCCAGAGTGTTTTTCGGCGTATCTCTTTCGACGATCAAGTCAGTTCTTTTAGAGAGGGAAATAAGAGAACATTGTACGATGGTTGAGAGAGGGTTAGTTACGTACCCCTTTTCCATGTTTGTGAAGACTATTTATACCTTAAAAACTCATCATTGCTGACAGCGTAGTTAGTAGGTAATCATTGGGAATGGGCAGCGTACACACCAATTCCTATGAGTAATGATCTTATTCTTTACTGCTTGGGGCCCCGAGCAACTAATGTTTTCTCCTCTGTCTGTCGAACGTTTAATGATCTTCTCTCGGATAAAGTGTATTAAATGTCCAGGCTTTGGGACATTTATTACCTTTCACTTCCGAGCCCTCATGCATTAAATGTTGTCCCATCAAGGGAAAGGTACATTAAATACTTGTTTTCCCAAGTCGTGTGTCAGCAAGGGCATTCTGGTCTCTTTGTCTCTGATCTGACTTAATACGCCACGTACTCATTCCCCTTTGGTTGAGCCTTCTGCTTTCTTGTGCCTCCTAACACCATTTGAGTAAGACAAGGTCATGATGGCTAGTCTAGCCTTTCCTAGGCTAGTGATTTGTCCATCAGTAGCCCCTGCAGGTGCAGAAACGCCGACGCGACAGATACCCCTCGGTGCCGAGGGACTAGCATGATTTGGGACCGATGTACCCCAAACTGTCGAGGACTACGTGTCGGTCCATGGTGGTTTGGGGATCTCTGATCCCTGTAAATAGTATCCTCAGGGCAGGGGGGTTAAAAATCATGAAGACGTGTCAATATTAGAGCAGATGTCTCCATTGACGCTGAGTATACGTGTCATCATCTGAGAGTGTCTAAAAATGTCGCATCAACTGCCCCCCCAGCCTTCGATCTTCTAACGCCGAGGACACGCGTTGTAAGGAGGCGAAGGGTTCTGCAACTGTCCCAACCACTCCATCATTACTTCCAGTCGTTTTTCGCTGTTTAGGAGGTCGTGCGCATTAAATGTGTCTTTTCGTGCTTTCGTGCCTAATGATGGGGATGAGAACTATATAAATGGGTTCTCTCTCTCTTTCCCACACTTTTGCTATTTCGAACTCAGAGAGCTTTCGCTTGAAAACTTCGCCGGAGACCCCCTTTAGTCATGTCGTCTACCAGTCAGTCGTCACCGGAGTTTAGTCCAGCAAACACCCTCTTGCTTCTGAACCTTCTAGAGAGAGGAACCACTCCGAGCCCTTCAGAAACCTTCGTTCGCATTTTGGTGAGTCTTTGTATCTCCCTTCTTTCTGTCTTTCTGAGTTTGTTTTTTATTCCCCGATAATCGAAGGTGTTTCTGGTTGTCATTGTGTGACCAACCTTTAGGAAACCCCTAGGGGATCTTCGTGGAAAAACTTTGTCCTTCCTCTTTAGTCTTTATCTTCTTTGGAGATGTCCCGACGTCGGCCTGTCACCGAGGATCCCCAGGCCAGTTCCTCGAGGCCAGGGAAGTACAAAGTGAAGGGAGACGAGTAAATTAATAGGTTTAGGGCTCGATACCGCATTCCCCCAAACGTAGGTATAGATGAGTACGACCCAGTTCTGCATAATCGTACTCTCGGGGCCGAGAATGAGATGCCATTTTTCACCAAGACAGTCATAGAGGATGGAATTAGGTTCCTCCTGCCTCCTTTACTCCTCTAGTTCCTCGCCCATTTCAAACTCTTCTCGGGGCAGTGTTGCTTTAACATATTTAGGATAATAATGGGGGTCTAAAAGCTTAACAACCGTCTCGGGGTAAACGTTGGGCTCAACGATATCCTTTTTTGCTACTCTCTAATGAGGGTTATGCCTCAGCAGAATTTCTACCTCAAAGCCAGGGATCCCTCCATATACCTTGTAACTCACCTCCCTGACTCGGACAAAGGATACAAGGATGACCTTCTGATCTTCAGTGGATCCTGGTAGCGGAGACCGGTCCTGAGTACAGTGACCTGATATGCCCTTTTGAATGGAGAACGACAAGTACGTCGGCCTCTTTGAGTCTATTGTTTTTGTCCTTGGAATTTTTTAGAAATGTTAGTAACATTCTTTCTTGTGCAGACATCTCCGCCGGGGAATTTACCCCTCCTCCTCAGTCCTTGGTGAATTTCGCTGACCTCGTCACTATTTGGAGATTTGTTGACGACGACGGGCTCAACCGGGCTGCTCACATTCTTCTGAATTACTCAGCTGAATATAAAAAGTTCTCACAGCTCCCCCAACCTTTCGACCCTTTTGCGATGGTCTAAACTCTTCGATCAGACTGTGCAACAAGAGGCTGAGCAGAACTTGGAGGAAGACCTCGACAGGGCTACTAAGGAAGAAGTAGAGGGTGCTCTTGGAGTTGAGGAGTCCAGGGCCAGAGAGGCTTTGGTTCTTTCACACGCCAATGTGGGGACTTCTAGGAGAGATTCGTGGCCTGACTTCTGCATCCTTCAGTCTCTAGACACAGAGGATGCCTTTGAGGTAGCCATGTCCCGAACGCCCGTATAGATCTGGGATTCTTGAGGCAGAGGCAGACCCTTGCCGCTGAGAGAGGACGGGGATCAACCAGTAGCGCCCCATCAACAGGTTCTAGCGCCAACCCCCTGCCTCCGAGGGTCGCTGGTCGGGGTCAAATGCGGGACCAAGATCTTCAAGTCAAGGAGGAGAAGAAGACCAAGCAAAGGCACGACGGCCCGGACAAGGGATCCAAGGCCCCCTCCGCTCAATAGCCAAGCGGGAGAGACAACAACAACAGCAGCAGCGGCAACAATAACAACAGCAGCAGAGGCAGACTCCACCTCCCTCTCCGCAGACGGTAGAAGCTGCAGAGTGGAATCATCGGACCACTGATTATATAAACTGGGTGATCAGGGTCGATGATTCCATTCTACAGGACCCCCATGTCGCCAACGCAGTGAGCGAGACACTCCATTTTGAGGCCAACATGGAGGCTCATAGGGGGCGGACAACGAACACGTTGTTCTGTTCCATCATTCAGAATTCCCTGGTGGTAAGTTCATCTTTGTTTCAGCCTTTTCTTGTCGTATCTCCTATAATTGACCAAGTTCTTTCCTTCGCAGGCCACCCAACAAATTTCTATAATCGCTGCGCGATATCATGCAGCCAGGATGAACCTCCAACGGACCTAGGAGTAGAAGAAAGAGGCTGAAGGAGCCCTGGCCAGTGCTAAGGAGGACGTGGCTGCCAGGGACTCCACCCTCGCTAGGCAGGCTGCTCAGATTAAGCAACTCCTCAAGGACAGCGAATTGGCAAAGGTTGGCGCTGAAAAGCTAAGTGCTACCTTGGTCGATGCTGAGAGGAGGATCACACAGCAGATACAACAGCTCTCTACGGCCGAGGATAGGGCTATCGGGTCAGAGGAGAGTTGTCTGGCTCTGACCCAGGAGCTGGACAGGATCAGGGCAAAAGCAGAGAATAGAAAGACTAAAGAGCAAATCCGAGAGGAGTTTGCCGACGACATACTGCCCGCCCTCGAGGAGAACAACAAAGAGTTCTTCAAAAAGGGCTGGGATGAGGCACTTTGAGCCGCCGGCATGCTTCTAGACTCCCCACTCTTTCAGATGCACAATTATGTACCATCGGTGCAGATAGCGCAGGCCGAGGCCGAGGTTGCTGCTGAGGGTGCGGCGCTAATGCCAATGCAAGTTTTGGAAGACCCACCTGAGGTGATAATTCTCATCCCATCAATAAGGCACGTCCCGAGGTCAACCCCTTCTGCCCCCGATTCCAATATTTCTCAAACCTTGCTTGTTGTTGATTCTACCCCGGTTGTGCCTGCTCCCGAAGCTGCTCACCCCTTCTGTACTGATTCTCCTTGTAGTGACGTGCTAGAGATGCCCGAGGTCAGATGAAACTTCTTTTTCTCTTTTTCGAACTGTATTGTAGCCTTGGGATGCAAAGTCCCTTTTTTTTTTTTGAAATGAATAGCCAGCTTTTTATTTTCTGAGTACTTGTCTTGTCTACTGAAACCATTTCATCATATATATTTCGTCATCTTTTTTACATTGATGCTGTAATAACTAGTGGTAACGTAATATCTTCGTGGCTCGAACACCTGGGGAGCAATTTGGCTGATCCGACCGATTGGTTCAGCTTCATCATTGTTGTGTTGTACCCCCTCTCGGGGTAATGTCCTTCCTAGGAATGTATTCTTCGGACTGCCTTGATGGACTTGCCCTTTCAGGAGGCTTGCTCCCGTTTTTCTTTTAGAGGCAGGAGTCCTTAAACTCTGCCTCCAGGGTTTTACCCTTCTAGGAGGCTTTCTCCTGATTTTCTTTCGGAGGCAAGAGTCTTTGAACTCTGCCTCCAGGGTCTTACCCTTTCAGGACGCTGACTCCTATTTTTCCTTCGGAGGCAGGAGTCCTTGAACTCTGCCTCCAGCATCTTACCCTTCTAGGAGACTTTCTCCTATTTTTCTTTTGGAGGCAGGAGTCTTTGAACTCTGTCTCCAGAGCCTTGCCCTTGTGATACTGCCATTAACCAGTGTTGAGAGAGAGAATACTCAAAATAGTATTTTTTCAGATTTATCACATTCCAAGGCCGTATTACAGATTTTTCTCCCATATCTTCTAATCTATATGATCCAGAGCCCCCTACTGACACCACTTTGTAAGGTCCTTCCTAGTTAGGTCCCATCTTCCCATCTATTGGGTCTCAGGTATTGGTCGTCACCTTTCTGAGGACCAGGTTGCCGACTTAAAATTCTCGGGTCTTGACTCTTTTGTGGTGAAGTCTGAACATTCTCTCCTGATATTTGGCCATTCTCAAGGTGGTCATTTCCTTTCTTTCCTCTGCCAGATCCAAATCCAAGCCAAGTTGTTGGTCATTGCCACCTATGTCGAAGGCTTGAGTCCTTATGGTGGGGAGTCCTACTTCCAGAGGTATGACTGCCTCCATCCCGTAAGCTAGGGAGTAGGGGGTCTCCCCTGTTGAGGTCCAAGGGGTGGTCCTGTATGCCCACAGAATGTTCAACAGTTCATCTGTCCATCTTCTCTTCGCTTTTTCTAATCTCTTCTTGATCCCGTTGACGATCGTTTTGTTGGAAGATTCTGTCTGCCCATTGGCTTGGGGGTATATAGGGGTAGAATAGAAATTATAGATCCTGAGTTGCTCTTAAAAAGATTTGAAGCGTCCGCCTGTGAATTGAGTCCTATTATCTGATACAAACACTCGTAGAACCCCAAATCTAACGACTATGTTTCCCCAGACAAATTTTTTAGCGTCTATGTCGCGGATATGAGTCAATGGCTCTGCTTCAACCCACTTGGTGAAGTAATCCGTTGCTACAATTAGGAACCTCTTATTCCCATGAGCCTTAGGTAGGGGTCCAACCAAATCGAGCCCCCACTGGGCGAATGGCCAAGGGCTGGTTAATGGATGCAAGTCCCCTGCAGGCTGTTTGATCGCCGAGGCAAACCTCTGACATTGGTCACATTTTTGGACATATGCTTGCACGTCCCTCTGCATCCGTGGTCACCAATATCCCTGAGACATGATGCGGTGAGCCATGGATCACCCCCTAGAGTGCCCTCCACATATTTATTCATGTACTTTGTAGAGGAGGTCTTCCACCTTATCCTCCTGGACGCATAGTAGGTAAGGCCCTGAGAATGACCTTCGGTACAGCTTCTGATCCAGGGAGATCCAAAATTTTGGGGCTTTGAGCTTTATCTTCCTGGCTTCTTTCGAACATTCAAGGAGATCCCCTGTTACCAGGAACCTGAGAAAAGGATCTGTCCAGCTAGGCTGCCTCCGTTCTTCCCGGACGACCATCGCCTCAGGAGCTTTATCTATACTGGAAGTAGGAAGATACTCTATGGTGATTCTGCGTGGCTGAGAAAAATCCAGTGCCGAGGCTAGGCAAGCGAGGGCGTCGGCATGTACATTCTTATCTCGAGATACTTGCCTGACCTCAATCTTCCCGAACTTCTGGATCATAGTTGTTGTCTTTATGATGGTAAGCCTTCATCCTCGGATCCCTCGTCTCAAACTCTCCGTTAACTTGGTTGACTACCAACATGAAATCGCAGTGGACGATCAGGTCTGTAACCCCTGCCGCCTCGACTAACCGAAGCCCCGAGATGAGAGCTTCGTACTCGACTTCATTATTGGATGCTTTGAACCCCAGCCGAACGGCCTGCTCGACGACCACTCCATCCGGGGAGACTAGCAAGATACCGATTTCAGACCTTTTACTGTTGGAGGAACCTTCTACGCATAGAAGCCATAGTGATCCCTTATCATTCTTCAAGGACATTACGCTAGGATAGGGTGGCCCTTCCGGGACGGGAGGTCCCCCAAAAAACTCTACTATGAAATCCGTCAATACCTGTCCCTTTATAGTAGTTCAAGGTTTGAAGTGGATGTCATGTTCTCCCAACTCCACTGCCCACTTGAAAATCCTTCCAGAGAGATCCACCTTTCTGAAAATGGCCTTCAAGGACTAATCGATAAGGACAGTAGTTGGGTGTGCCTGAAAATAATGCCTCACTTTTCTTTCAGTTGTGACCAGGGATAGAGCTAGTTTCTCCAAGGGTAGGAATCTTGTTTCCGCATCTAGTAGCGCTTTGCTCACGTAATAAACTGGCTTTTGATGGTGCTCGTGGGCACGAATGACTACCCCGCTGACAACAAATTCTGATACGGATAAGTAGAGGAAGAGCATTTCCCCATGGACAGGGACAGATAGGGTCGGGAGAACCCTGAGGTATTCCTTGATTCCTGTCAGGGCGTCTTCACACTCCTGGCTCCACGTATCCTTCCTGGCCCCTTGATGGCCCCAAAGAAGGGTTTGCATTTGTCCGAGGAGAGAGAGATGAAACGGTTGAGTGCCGCCAACATCCCTGTGAGCTTCTGGACTTCTCGAACTGTACGGGGGCTCCAGACGTCTAGGATGGCCTGAATTTGATCCAGATTAGCTTCGACTCCTCGCCGACTTACCAGATATCCAAGAAATTTACTTGACTCGACTCCGAAAACATACTTTGCGGCATTTAGCTTCAGCCTATACTCCCTGAGGGTAGAGAAGGTATCGACCAAATCCACTAGGTGATCACAACTTCTTCTACTTTTTTACCAACATATCATCGATGTAGACTTCCATGGTGTTGCCGATCTGTCTTTTGAACATCCGATTCATCAGCCTCTGGTACGTAGCTCCGGCGTTCTTCAGCCTAAATGGCATGACTTTGTAGCAGTAAACCCCCTCGAGGTGATAAACGCTGTCTTTTCTTGATCCGAGGGATAGAGAGGGATTTGATGATATCCTGTTCTGGCATCCAAGAAATCCATACGCTGGTACTCGGTAATGGCATCCACCAACTGGTCCACCTTTGGGAGAGGGTAGTCATCCTTGGGACACGCTTTTGTTCAAATCAGTGAAGTCTACGCATACGCGTCATTTCCCCCCTTTTTTCTTCGTGCAAACTGTGTTAGATAACCACTCTGGAAACTGCACCTCCTGGATGGTATCGGCCTCAAGGAGTTTATCGATTTTCTCGTTCACCGCCCGGGCGTGGTGTGGCGGCATGCACCGTGACTTCTGCTTTATTGTTCTGTGTGTCGGGTCAACATGTAGCTTATGCGTGATTATTTCGGGGTCCACCTCCTTCATTTCCATTGCGTTCCAAGCGAACACGTCTGCATTTTGCCTCAAAAACTCGATTATCTCTTCTTGTTCGGTTGTAGGCATTGCGGTCCCAATCAGGAAGTATCTCTCCTATTCACCATCCACTAAGAATACCTTTCGGAGGTCTTCTACCGACCGATCGGTTGGATCAGTTCGGACTGCTATTTTTCTAGGATCTCTTCCGGGGCGCATCCCTTCTCTTGGGTGGAAACCCCTGCTCTCACAGCTGAGTAAAAATAGTTTTTCGTGGACGCTTGGTTCCCTCGGATCTCCATTATCCCTTATGGAGTAGCAAATTTCAACTTCTGGTGATAGGTGGAGTGCATTGCTCCTAGTGTATGCAACCAAGTTCGCGCCCATGATCACATTATAGGGAGAGTCCGAATCAATCACAACAAACTCAATATTGATAGTGAAGGGACCCGTGACGACTGACAATGTGATTTTGCCTATGGGCATGACAAATGAGTCGTTAAATCCAACGAGGTGTGTCCTGACCTTAGTGAGGTCCTTGAGGTTAAAGCCCATCCACTTTAAAGTCTCTGAGTACATCACTTTCGAGGAACTTTCGAAATCCACCAACACCCTCTTGACGTCGAACTTACCTATCTTTAGAGTTATGATTAGGGCGTCGTTATGGGAAGTTACCACGCCTGCCAAATATGCGTCAGAGAAAGTGATACCCGGCTCGCCAATTCTGGCCCTCTTGCTGGGCGGGCCCCCATCGCTTTCGGTGACCTTTCTTGTAAAGGCTACCCTCTTGAGTCAGACTCAAGCTCCTTGGACGTCGAGTGATCCAGTGGACATACATGGATCACGTTTATGACATTGTCTTGCTCCATAGCCGGGGCAGGACCGCGTCTTTCTTCTGACTTGAGTTCGACGTATTCTTTCAAGTAACCGTCTTGGACCAGCCCTTCCAAGAAAGACTTATATACCCTGCAATTTTCGGTGCGATGGCCAAAATCCCAGTGATAGGAACACTTGACCTTTTGATCACAGGTGGAAGGATCACCCTGCATCTTGGGCGGCCACTTGAAGAACAGTTCATGCTTAATTTTATGGAATAACTTGTAAATGAGTTCTTTGAAGACAGTGTGAACACCCTTTAATGACCCCCCTGGAGAGGGTACCAGCCCCTTTCGGAAAGTGTCCCCCCGCTCTCTCTTTTCTTCTTGGTGGGATAGTTATGCCTTTGTTACCCCCCATTTCATCCTCAATCCTGGAGTATTTGTTTATTCGGGTCATCTATTCGCTCATGTCTAAGGGAGTCTTCTTAGTCAGGGATCGATACAGGTCCGTATCCCTTGTCAGGCCGAACCTAAAGGATGCGGCTGCCTTGACCTCTGAACACCCCTCTACCTCATTGACCTCCTCCTAGTACCGGGTGGCATACTGGCAAAGGATTTCTTGTTCCCTCCGCCTGAGCGTTAGTAATGACCCAATGTCTTTGGGTCGCTTGCTCCCTGTAATGAATCGAGCCAAAAACTGTCTCGCCAACTCCTTCCATGACCCAATGCTGTTGGGAGGAAGAGTCTCGAACCACTTCATCGCAGAATCTCCCAGACTCATGGAGCACACACGGTAGAGGAGCCGTTGGTCCGAATGATACAGGGACATCATTTGTTTGTACTGCCTGAGGTGAGCCTCGGGATCGGATTGCCCATCATAAGTTTTAAACCTTGGCACGATGAACCTCTTTGATGCCTCCATATCTCAGATATCCCTGGTAAAAGGCGATTACATGGCCTCATCTTCGGTGTCATCCTAGACGGCCTTGCCCCTTCTCCTGGATTCCAACTGGGCTCTAAGATAAGTCTCGACCTCGAAAGGATGTCTTCTGAAGTTTTCGAGGTCATTGACGAGGCTTCCCTTCTCCGGGCGTTGTGCGAAAAGGGTCGAATCATCCTTGGACTCATCTCCTTCCCCCGCCTTGACAGTCCCCGTCGGAGGTTGTCCCAGGCCAAAGGCCTTGCCTTTCTAGAATGACCGTCGAGGGGGTGATCATCGACTCTCGGGTGCTTCAGAACCCTAGAGCTCTTAGCTTTGTTGTTCAAATGATTCCTCAGGTCCTCGATTTCCGTTTCCTAGACGGGGCGTCCGTGGCAACGAAACGAGTCCCGTGATCTTTCGTCGGAGGCGACAAATTCATTGAGCCGGCTTAGGACTTTCACATTATCTTGTTCTAACCGTCGTAGGCAATCCCCAAATTTTTCTTCAATCACCTCCGCTAGTTGACGAGCCAAGGAAGCGGATCCTTCTGATCTAATGCCCATACTAGTTTGAGGAATATGCCCCCTTGAATGAATAGAAACGTTCATGTTGTCATCAACGTGATCCCCCCTCATAACATGACGAGGAGCTTGCAACTCGAGACTTCTTTGCTGGGGACCTTTTCCTTTCTGTCGAGTATTCATCATGGTCACTGTTCTTCCTAGAAAAGAAACTAGAAAAACTACTCGTTTCCCACAGACGGTGCCAGACTGTGAGTGCAAGATCCTGCACAATATAAATACTAGAACAGATCTCTTCCGTGGTGAACACGTGTCCAAAATTGGGTGGTTGATCTTGCTAGTTGAACAGGTTGTGAGGGTCAAAGGTGATTAATCAACCGTTGATACGAGTCGCCTGAGCGATCCTGAAAAACTGAAGGAGGTTCCTGAAACAAAGAAAAACAGGTTAGAAGGGCGCTAGAGTATTTTCTGGCGTATCCCCTCCGATGGTCAAATCAGTTCTTTTAGAGAGGGGAAGAAGGGAACACTGTACGATGGTTGAGAGAGGGTTAGTTGCGTACCCCTTTTTCGTATTTGTGAGGACTATTTATACCTTAAAAACTCATCATTGCTGACAGCGTAGCTAGTAGGTAATCATTGGGAGTGGGCAGCGTGCACACCAATTCCTATGAGTAATGATCTTATTCTTTACTGCTCGGGACCCCGAGCAACTAATATTTTCTCCTCTGTCTGCCGAACGTTTAATGATCTTCTCTCGGCGGGGGTGTATTAAATGCCCAGGCTTTGGGACATTTATTACCTTTCACTTCCGAGCCCTCATGCATTAAATGTTGTCTCATCAAGGGAAAGGTGCATTAAATACTTGCTTTCTCAAGTCATGTGTCAGTAAGGGCATTCTGGTCTCTTTGTCTCTGATCTGACATAATACGCCACGTGCCCATTCTCCTTTGGTTGAGCCTTCTGCTTTCTTGTGCCTCCTGACACCATTTGAGTAAGACGAGATCATAATGGCTAGTCTAGCATTGTCTAGACTAGTGATCTGTCCATCAGTATCTCCTGCAGGTGCAGAAATACCGACGCGATAGATACCCCTCGGTGCTGAGGGACTAGCATGATTTGGGATCAATGTACCCCAAACTGTCGAGGACTACGTGTCACTCCATGGTGGTTTGGGGATCTCTGATCCCTGTAAATAGTATCCTCAGGGCAGGGGGGTTAAAAACCACGAAGACATGTCAATATTAGAGCAGATGTTTCCATTGACGCCAAGTATAGGTGTCATCATCTGAGAGTGTCTAAAAATGTCCCATCAGCTTTCTTGACTTCCAGATGGTATGGAACTTGGGGTTGAATAGATGACACAGGTCATTTTGACACGAGAATAGAACCCAGGTCTCAATTATAAACTTAATTTTTCACACGCATGTCTATTTTGTCGAGCCTCTTATCAAGACAGTGTTTTGCTCATTAAGCTCTAATTGAAGTAGAGGCAGACTTCAAAAAAAAGTCATGATATAACAAACATAGCTCCAATTAAGAGAAGAAAAAAAGATTACGATACCGAAAAATTACTTTATAATATCAGGCTACAAAAATATTACTCAAAGAATCAAGTTATACTTCAACAAGAAGCAAAATTTTGAAAAGTCGATCAATGAGGTCCAAGGACCAGTCTCTTTTAATCGTAATCTAAATTTCTCTAAATGATAACTAGATAGGATTGAATTAATATTTTTGATACTATACGTAAATCTTGATAGTGACCGAGTCATCATTTTAACAATGATATTATCGAAGTATAAAAGAGAATTGATTGCTACCCAACACTGATTTACGGACAAAGTCTTACAATTTGATGTTGAAGTTAACGAAAAGTGGTAATGGCCAAGGACCTTGGCACATTGTATATGCACATGCCTCATTATCAACATTATGAGACAGCATATACTTAGCTCATTATTGTGCTAGCAAACTTAGAGACACGAAGAACTAGCAATGGAACTACAAAAAAATAAAGACAAACCATCGGAATACCTTTGATGTGAATATTTTAACGACTATTATGTCAAGAACCTAAAGTTTTTTATAGATTTATTACAAGCATATAAAGTTTATATTGTAGCAGCGAGTGTGATGCAATATGTATAGTAGAAGACTACATGACAGATTACGATCATTGAAAGTAGCGCTGATCAGGCATCAATCAGTGTTAATTTTGAGCGACAATGTCAAAAAATTGCATAAAACTTTATTTTAGAAAATTCTCGGCAATTTGAGGAAGATTGAAGTTTTGCACCTTCATCCTAGTCATTTCATTTTTAGCCAAAAAAAACTATGTTTATGGTACTTTTTAGGCATTTTTTTTTATTTTTATCCCACGATTTGAGGTATTTTTATAATATTGCATATTTACTTGATTTTTCTAATAATTTAGGATCATTAGAGTTTCTTATTTATATTGTGTTGATAACTAATTTAGCAGTTTTGATTTATTTTGAATAAAATTTAGAGACGAATTCTCTTTTAGTTCTAATGACTTGGTATTTTTAAGAATCAACAAAGTTATCGAAGATTGTAATCTAATATTATAGTGATAATTAACAGGTTATAATTTATGTTATTTGATCTCGTTTCTCTATTCGCGTTTCCATGCATCAGAGTGTTACAAATATAAGTTTAAAATTGTTCTCTCTCGTATGAAATGAACAAAAAAAATTAATATGACGATAATTTATAAACCTATGAATTATTGTCGCAAGTCGAACTATCGCCAAAATCAACCAATGAGCAAATTCGCGTAATTGGCACATGCCACACGTCATTCCATACATGCAACTACATGTCAAATTTCAAATATTTGTAAACGACAAATCTCTCGATTACCTCCATAGAAGCGGAAATGTGTAGAATCTAAACCAGCATAGCAATTATTTACAAAAATATGCATCATTTTGAAAGTCAAGTTATTACAAACATCAACCAATGATAAGACTCGGGTACTTGACACGTGCCACATGTCATTCCAAGTATGTGCTTGCATCACAAACTCTGTATTGCTAAAGAACAAATTTGTCACCACAGCCTCCATAGAAAATGAAATGTATGGAATCAAAGCGAACATTTAAATGATTAGTCCTAATCCAATGACCACGATGCATAACGGACAATTTAGGTGTTCTTAATTGCCCCTCAGGCTGCCACTAATCTACTTCATAAGCAATAGCAAAATTAATCTCTGAATAGTCTGTGTTTAGGGTTGTTGTGGTCAGTCAAATGCATACAACAGAAAAGACACAGTACGTAGGTGTGGAGCCCACATATCATTCCATTTGCAGATGCAAAAATCCAGTGGGATACCTCCACGTCACTATAAATTAAACTAAGCTTTCCCGCCGGATTTTAATATTCTTAATCCAACGTTCCAAAACCGTTAATCATTTACAAGCTGACAAAGCTCGGAACAGCTTTCTCTTGTCTGATTCTCTGTATAATTTGATCCTTTGCTTAACCAGTTCGGCTGGATTAGCCAACTTTCAAGCTGGCTAATGGTGGTTTGGCATCCCAATAAGCCTATTTGATTTGTCTATTCAATATGTTTGATAATCGGGTCAAGTTGTATCGATTTGTGTCGAAAGTCAATCAATTTGTATACAATTCATTTATTTAAACGGGTATAAATTGCAAAAGGTAACATAATTCGTTTATTAAAGTTTATATTATATGACTCGTGATACTTGCTAATTTTATAGTACAAAAAATTCTTAATTAAAAATGTTAATTTTGTAACAAATTGTTGAATCTATTAAATGAGTAATCGGTGGGTGATAACCGGATAATGGTGTCGTAAATGGGTCGATTTGTGTCAGATAATCAAAGTGAGTTAAATTTTATCGAGCCTACTGTTCAACCTTTTTTTTTTTGGTTACGAAGAATCTCTCTAAAATAAGGTCATATTAGATTCATATCAGGAAAGGAAACTCTAGGGTCTAGATACATGAACTTCCTCGCTAGCTCCAAATTCAATTAAATCCGGAATACACTATTGTGGCTGAATTTAAAAAGTTAGAGTTTGTGGTTATCATACCACTATGTTATATCCATGTGGTTGCCTCTTCAACCTTACTTCCAAGAGACTAGCAAGAAAAATGATGGCATGGATGCAAATTGATTTGAAGAAACCCCAACATCCATGTTGAAAAAATCAATCCAAAGATAGGGATCCAAATACAATTCACAATATTTTTTCTTTTTCTTCTAAAGTACATTAACCACCATAAATTCACGTGCAATCGATTGTGTAGAACTTGATCCTACTTATGTAGGTTATCTATGGGGATTCCGATCCCATATATAGAACTAAAATTAAGGACCCTTATGCTCCGTTTGGGAGACAGGATGACAAGTAGGGAGGATGAAAAGTAAGAATGATATATTTTTTATCCTTCAAAAAAGAAAAGTAGGAATGATACACTTTCCTTCCTTTGTACTTGGTTGGATAGATGAAAAATAAAAATAACTATTTTTTTTTAAATTTTTTTTGTGTTGGCTTAGATTAGAGGTGATAATCAAGTCGTGTCTTGTCAGATTCATGTTGAATCATAAAATTATGAGCCTTTTATATTTTTTGTTTGTGTGTCAGGTCATTTTCAAGTTCGTGTAGAGTTATGATCAAGTTTGTGTTATAAAATTTGTGTCGAGTTCGAGTCGTGTCATCATGTTGAGTCAAAAATTTTCACTTCTAATTAAGATGAAAAAAATATTTTTTTAATTTTATTTTTTAATTTTAAATTTATTTAATATATATATAAGTAGGTGTTTGAACTTATAGGAGCTATATTATTCCCCCCAAATTTCACAAACCCAACACAAATATTCCACAGCACATAGCTACACATACTCTAGTACACACTCACTACACATACACACACAAACATTATATATACACTCAAGCTGTACACACACACTCCAATACATGCATAGTGTCATAATTTAATATTTAATGACTTCAGTCGCGGGGTATTGCTAGTATATATATATCATTGTATTTTTATATGAAATTAATGTATAGATAATATATAGACAAATAAGATATATCTCAACATAAATAATTAACTTTCCATTCATTTGTCTTTCGATTTTGGAAAGTTAATTTTAGTGAATTAGAAGGAAAATTAATCCATTCATTTTTTCGTCCATCACATTTTTCTTCCTTATCAAACATGATGTTTTATTTATCCCTCTAATTTTTCATCTTTTCAACTTTTCATCCTTCTATTTTTTCATCATACCAAACGGAGCACTGGTGTTTTGACTTAGTCTACCATTACTCATGTATTAATTAGGAGTATCATAAGTCCTTTCAATAGTTACATATTTCCGATCAAGCCAAGCCAATAGAGTTTGCAAGTACATAGTGTACACGATCGAGCATTAAAATTAATCAGAAAAAGACAACAAATAATTGACAAGAGCATGTACTATAGCTCCAATTGATTTTTTTTTTTTTGGGTCATGTGGTAATTTTTATAAAAACCCTATTTATACTGCCAGATCTACTTGTGGATTCCTCCACATGCAAGTGCTCAAACTTAAAAAAACCCTAATCACAACTCAATACAAATTTCTTTGAAAGTTTCATTTTCATGGCGGGATCTGAAACCACAAAAACTGTCATCGCTGCTACCACCACCACCGCAACCATCCTCGCACAACCAATCAAATCAACAGTCCGTCGATTCGTCGGTGTCAGACAAAGGCCTTCAGGAAGATGGGTTGCTGAGATCAAGGACTCATCACAGCGTGTAAGACTATGGCTAGGAACTTATGACACACCTGAAGAAGCTGCCCGAGCCTACGACGAAGCAGCCCGAGCCCTTCGTGGCGAAAATGCTCGGACCAACTTTGCTGCTGCAGTGAATCCAAACCTTAGTAATTCGTCCTCGTCCCCTTGTAACGGTGGGTTTGTTTCTGAATCCGAGGGCCGCCATGGCCTCAGCTTCTCTTCCTTGAAAGCCAAGTTAAGTAAGAATTTGCAGAGTATCATGGCTAGGAGTTCCGAAAATAGGGCTTCTAAAAGAAGGGTAAGTGACCACTTCACTTTTGCTAGTATTTTTCATAGGGGTAATAACTATCAGTACCAAAGTCCAGCTGATATTAAGAACATCGAGAAGGTGGTGCAACCAAGCATAATTGTGCCTCCTGTGACTGTGACTGATGAGCTAGCTTCTTCTTGGGAGAGCTCAAGTGTGTCGGATTGTAGCGGTGAGTGGATCGGATTCCGGCAACATGGGGTGGATTCCGATGGATCGGAGTCCGGAGAAGTTTATTTTAGCTATCAACAAGGGTATGGGGATCAAATGATGGGGTGGGTGAGTAGTCCAGAGGTGAGTATTAGTGGTGGGAGTGAAGTTTCGAGGAGCAAGAGGTTCAAGGTTTCTTCTTCTGTGCTTGTTCCTCCAACCTTTAATGAATCTTCATTTAATGGAGGTAACTAATACGGTGAAATTAATGTTTTGGAACTAATGGCCCTTGAGTGAATCTCCATGTATAATGTTTGCCACACATAAAGCTTCTGTGCTAAAGATGAGAAGCTAATGAGTATAATGTTACTGTTTTTGAGTAGTGATATAAAGTTAATTAAAATGATCAACATGTAGAGAGAGAGAGAGAGAAAGCGCAAAATGTTGGATTTATCTTATTACACTTATTACATCTCACTTCAAACCTTTAGTGATCACTAATCGAACTTTATTATACTAAAGGTTCCAAGTGATTATAAATTCGTTCACTAAAGGTTCCAAGTGATTATTACACTTATAATCACTTAAAGGTTTGATCTATACCTAATCTACCCTCCCAATACCCATTATACCCCGGGCTAACCCGAACAAAACTTCCTTTTTTTTGTTTTGTTTTTTATGACGCATCATCATAGCCTGATTAATGGGAGACTGCATTTTGCTGACTAAACTTGGCAACAAGTTTGATGTCCCGCTCATATCCTATTATTTTTTCTTTTGTTTTTTCCTGTGATACTCTAAGCAACCAAACACACCCTAATCCTGTAAATTTAGAATTCAACCGAAACTTTCTTTATCTGCTGGAGATTTTGTTAAAAGAATTGAAAAAGATTGTCTTTATGTTCCGTTGTGCTTGCCCCACCAAGATTTGGAAAATTTGAAATGAGATCATTGAAGATACGGATCTTCATACAGGGATATCAGCAATTGGGATGTCCTTAGCCCCACTGTTCACTTCTATTCCCTGTAAAGCAAGTTTTTATCCCTTCGTTCCACTCGTCCCAATTAGATACATTCCGGGCGGAGCTACTTGGGTCATTGCTCAATTTTGAAGAAATATTACATATTTATTGTATCAGAAAAATAAATTATATTTAATTTATTACATTGCCCCCTCTTAAGTCTTTGAAAATTTGCATAATGGTCTTAGTCTATTTTCTTTTTGGTAAGTTAGTGGTACATTGAACTCTAATTTACTGAAATAAATATTTTATTTTTAGACTAATTAATAAATCAAATGTAAAACACCCTAACTCATATATTAACAGAAGATGACACCTTTATTATTTAATATCCTTCCTCTTATTCTTTAAAAATAGTTGTATAATTGTCTATCATTCTTTTTTTTTTTTTAATAGATTGTTGGCTCATAAGTTAGTATAACACAAATTAATACAACTAATAAAATATACTAACACGAAAGATCAATTTAAGTTATTCCAAAAGATCAATTTCTCAATTACATTAAAAGAAAACTATTGAAAATTTAATGTCATGAAACTGAACAATAATAGTCGATTCTTGAAATTTAATACAATGTTATTGTGTTCTACTTATATAAATATAATACCCAATTTACTCCTTATTAATTAATATCCAAATTTTTGTTATCTCAATTAATTACTTTTTCATTCATCTTCTTGGCCCCCTCTCGGATAGAATTCTGGCTTCGCCCTCGGATACATTAACCACCATAAGTATTACTAACAGTTTAATTGAAAGATTGAGAGCCACTTAATCCTTGGTTTTTATGTCATGAAAAGCCCGTGCTTGCACTTCTTTCGAGGAATCTTAAGTTTGGTAGCATAGCTTTTAATCATCCCTCAGTATCAAGCAAATGAACCAGACAGCACTGGATATACTAGTGATTGATCAAATAATATATGATGGAATGATAAGAAAGCACCTGATAAAAAGTTCAAACATGAAATTAGCAACCTTTATTGCGTCCAATGCGTTTAAGCTATTGCTGATTTGATGTGGATTTCTGATTTAATCAGGTCGCCTTGTCGTCAAGATGCTAACAAAAACTAATGTCAAAATTTAATGGGTACGATTTGGTCTTGTCTATAAAATTTACATTTTATTAGGCAGCAGCTTTTCGATACATGGTCTTGTATTATTGTCAGTCGTACTCCGTTGAGCAACAGTCTTGAGAAGCATGTCATCACAAAGTTAGAGATGAATCCTCCTCACTTAAATTTATAGGATTCCAATAGGAATGCTACAACAATGAATGAGAATGTTGCCGGGTACTTATCATGATGGATCACTAATGTTAGCTTATGCTGATCATTATAGTTAAAAATCTTACTCCAACCTTGTAGGTAGGGAGTTAAAAAATGTTGACATACGTGTTTATGTCAAGAGTAATCGAAGGAAATAAATAGAATAAGCGAATGCAATAAAAGGAACTCAAATAGTCTGTTAACAAAAGGACCAATTAATTGAATAGAGGGTAGGTGAAGTAAAATGCTCTCACCAACCAATCCTTCTACACAATGGATAAATAATATGAGTATTTGTAACATAGTGTTAGGGCAGGTTGTGCTACCCGAAGGGTTGCCTGTCGCAACCTTTTGACATTTGTGTCAATCCATAACTGTCAAAACCGCAATGATTCCAATGGCCACTAATCTTGAGTCACGTGTCTCAACATTAATTTAGACAGATGTGACGTTTTCACAAACATAGTTTGGATGCGGCCCCGGGAAGGGTGCGATAACCAAGACAAAAGCAGACTCCAAAGGTTAATGATTGCGACTAGTTATCATGAGACCATGACCTCGAGAAAGTTATGTGTGCGATGCCCAGTATGCTCCTACCCAGGGTCCTCCTTACTCTCTTTGAATCTTTCCTCAAGACTTTGTCAAGGTGTCCGATAAAAGAAACCCACATAATTTCGATCATTTAGCTACCAATTCACATGTCTCATTATCTAATATATTAATTTGGACCAATAACCCCAATTACCTTAAGAATTCCTTGGATTCCGGTCTAACACATCCCAGTGGATCATACACTGGGAGGCTTACTCGAATAGACTAAACTTTCGAGATCTTATCCCAGGGTGAGGTTAACAATCATGCTCGTCCATTCTCGTTGTTTAGTTCTCCTTCTAGGAGGGTCATACTACCATATTCTTAGGTGGGGGCCCCTCCTCTTAGTCCAGTGGGTCAGTTGAGCAATAATGTCCAGTGAGTTAATGATATCAATTTTTGTCAATTGTGCAATCCTAGTCTCATGTGTTGTTTTGCAGTGGGAGAGGTGAGTCATGCCAAGGTTACCCCAAACCTTTGTGGTGCCAATGTAATGAGAATGTGTCTCACCATTTGCGGTGATGGTACGTGTTGTGGCACTAGAGTGCCCTATACCACCCCTAGTGCGCTTGCCACAACACTAGTTAATGTCGTGGCATTGTTGTCCATACCAATTATGGTAGGTTCTGTTGGATCCAATCATCATGTCAATTGATAATTCTTATCAATCTTCATTCTATAATGTGAACATATGTTTTGAATTTATTGGGTACTGCAAACCTCGAATTGAAGCCTCATCGTGATTGGAACACCATGGAATCAGACCTTGTTCAGAAACACCACTGAATCAGAGCATGTTCAGAAACATCATTTGCTGCATGTAAGACTCACATGTCCATCACCAATTTTTGAAGGTAAATATGAAAATATTTAAAATTGATGGGTTAATAAGGGATAACAGACACAATTAAGAGGTCAAAAATATAATTTTTCCTCATCTAAAAGTATGGGCGAGGGGGAGGAATGGGAGAGTGTGTGTGAATTTCGAGGCAAAACATCCGGCACTCCGCCCGGTAAACACCTCTTTCTCTCTCCAGATATGTAACAAAGCACTTGTACTATTCAAAAATTTCAGGAACAGTAATTCCTTTCCTTTTTTTGGGGTTTTTGAATTCTACTTCAGGTACACAAAGTGGTTATGGGTGTTGAATCTGTTATTATTTTCACCTGTATTGGGTTATTATTTTCCGGTTCTTCTGCGTTATTTGATTTAGGTTTTCACTGTATGATTTGAAATGATTTTTGGCTTGAAGAGTTATTAGTTGTTGTGATTAGGTTATATACGTTTTTTTTTTTAAAGAAACACACAGAAAATAACCTGCAAATTGCTTGGCTTATCCATTTTTATTTTTTTGAAGTTTCTGTTTTGGTTATTGTAAGAAACTTTCGTTTTGGTTTTGCAGGAAACTGGATCAAAGGAATATGAGATTTGGGTCGTGTGATTGCTACTAGTTAGTGTTTCTGAAAATATGAACTCAATTTAACTCAGACAAAGCCAAATAGCTGTATTCAGCTAAACTGAATGAATGTTTTTTTTTTTTTTGTCTTTTTTTTATGGGTCTTAATTATTGTGAAGCAGGGTTTGTGCTAAGCTTCATACACACAAAAAGCATGTAGATTATGGTTTTGATTGTATTTATGTTCATGTTAATGCCTTAAGTTAATGTTTGTTTACTGCCTTACGTTATTTGGGGGATTTGGTTAAGTGCTGTTGAGTATAGATTATAGTACCTTAAAGAGCTGCTTCAGATTTTGTAGAAGAAGTTCATCCATGATTGTCTGTGGGTGCCTTTCGGATTTGTCTGCTCTGAAATTGCAAAGTCAAGACTTTAAACAAGAAACTGGGATTTTATCTGTGTTTGTGTTTATATTCATGCTAGGTAACTCATTACAGGTTGATTATGGTTGCTTACAAGCGAGCCCTCTGTTGGCACTTCTGCAACCCCTGTCTGCATTGTAATGTGCTTAGTAAAAGCAGTATTTTTGAATCTCACAGGATTGATTTTTCAGATGAAATCAAATTGGTATGTAATTGTTGATCACAAATGCTAATAATAACTGCTGTGTTCTGGTCATGCTTGTGCATGATTCCTTGCAGTATTGGAGAGAATTACGTTACGATCCCAGTAAAGCATAATAAGTCTAGTTTCATTTATACTTTGGTATGCCTTTGGTAGCGTTTGCCTGGTGTCATCATAAAATGTTCAGATTTACAATCATAATGTGGTGGGTTTCAACTGAAGGCAAAATAATACCAAAGACTAGACTTGTACTTAGCCTACTTCTCAGAGCGATCAAACTTCGCAATGGCCTTTGGCAATTGACGTTGGATTTGGTAGAGATACATCTAGTAACATGTCAACTGAAAACTAGGATCTTCATGTTTCTTAGTCTTTAAGCAAAGCTAATCAGCTTTATTGTGTGCTTACATGTTGAATGAGATTTTGCACACTTATCATGTTATTTTCTGCTTATTTTAGTTTAGTTAAGTGGATCAGCTAATATCTTGACTCTGCAGGTGCTGTTAGGGTAAAAATATGAGCACACTAGATGCAACCAGAGCAGAACTTGCTCTTGTGGTTCTTTATTTGAACAAAGCTGAAGCCAGGGACAAGATATGCAGGGCGATACAATATGGTTCAAAATATTTAAGTAATGGAGAACCTGGCACAGCCCAAAATGTGGATAAATCAACTAGCTTGGCACGGAAAGTGTTCCGTCTTTTTAAGGTTGGATTTGGTTGTAAATTGTGAATAGTAACTGTGGATGATGTCAATTCACCTGGTCTATTTGTCTCAAAATTTTCTGTCTTTGTGTTTTGCCTGGATGGCCGCATTTGTTTGAATGGGCATCTAGCATACTCCATTCTGTTATGTACGCTGTGAAATCAATACCGAAACCTCTAGTGCCAATTAGTTGGATGAAGATTTTCCTGAGAGATGTCTGCAAAAAGCACTCTAATTTTGAACTTGTTTTGTAGGTTCTTTTTCCCTTTAATTTTTTGACTAGGTTTTATGTTTCATTTTGTGTTCAGTTTGTCAATGATCTGCATACTCTTATTAGTCCAGTTCCAGATGGAACTCCGCTTCTACTTGCTTTGCTGGGAAAGGTAAAAGGCTGCCTGCTCTCCAAATGTTTTTATTGAACTTTGGATTTCTTCTCAACTTTCTGATGACAATCTTGTTTCAGTCCAAAAATGCATTGCTGTCAACTTTCTTGTTTCTCGATCAAATAGTCTGGCTCAATAGGACAGGCATATATAAGGTATAGAGATAAAATCTTATACAGCCTCGTATCTGTGGTTGATTTCATCGAGAAATTTCAGCAGAAGGTACTTAAATGATTGTTGGTTTTACACAGAACAAAGACCGCACAGAGGTAGTTGGCAGGATATCTCTTTTCTGCTGGATGGGCTCCTCAATCTGTACTATGTTGGTTGAGGTTTGTTACTTTCCTTTTTTGTTCAACATCAGCCATTTGGCTATTGTCTTTTTTGTCAGATTTCAATTTTCCTAAGTAATATATGGTTGTCTAATGTGATGCACATGTTTCTTACTTAAGATCGGGGAGCTTGGAAGGCTGTCTGCATCAATGAAGAAGTTAGAAAAGGATCTTAAGGGTACTGATAAGTATAAGGTCTGTCTGTGCTGGCAGCTTGAACGTCTAATAATTTTGCAGCTTACACTTAATGTACTTTGCTATCATGGCAGTCTCTCATCTTTTCTTTTATGTTATCGGTGCATTTATGATTGCAGAATGAGCAAAACTGTAATAAACTTCAAAAGTCAAATCAGAGGTCTCTAGCCCTGATTAAAGCAGCCATGGATATTGTGGTTTCGGTTGGGTTGCTTCAACTGGCACCCAAGAAAGTCACTCCCCGTGTAACAGGAGCCTTTGGATTTGTTAGCTCTCTCATCTCTTGTTATCAGGTGCCCATAAATTCCTACCGCCATGATGTATATTCATAACCCCATCCATTTCAATTGCACCGTTGCATCTATAACTTCCCTGTTTAAAATTTTTAATTAGTAAAAGAAACATTAGATTTTGAACATAAAAATTTATTAAGCCAGTCATGCCTTTTAAAAATGATTTTTTTTTTTAAATTTTAGTTATTCAAGATAAGTAAAACAAAGAGCAAGGACCGTTATATTCTACTTGATATGCATGATTACTTTCTGAAATCTATTGTTCTATACTTATAACTAAGATCTTGGTTGCTCGTAATGGGAGTGGGGCGGCCTGGGGAGGGGTTTATGCCTATGGTTCAGAGTGTCACTTTTTCTGCATGTCCGATTGTGGGTAGGGGAGGGTTTATGCATTTTGCTTTCTTGACTATTGGTGTTTAGGTGTCCAACTATTTTTCTGGCTATGGGTTTTGGTTTTTGTATCATCCCGAGGTTAAAGGAGGGATTGAGCTTTTTTTTCTTGACTATAGATGATTTTTCAGTCAGCCTTTTAATGTTAATGACCCTTTTTTTTTGTCTCTCTATACATAATGGGGTCTGGGGAGCCTGAGGAGGGGTTAGAGTTTTGCTCATGACTAGCATGCTTCAAAGTTGCCTACTTTTCTGTCAGTGTGATTTCTTTTGTCCTGTCCTGCAGTTGCTTCCTTCACCACAGAAGTCCAAGACACCCTGAAGCTGGATGCCCATTTTACTCGACAATCTTCGTATTTGAAGGATCATTCGGAATGTCAGATACACATCCGCGATTGATATATTATTTTGAGGAATTCACCGACAAGTTAGTGACATTAATCTGAGTGATTATTATGCTGATTTCACATGGGAAAAGCAATCTGTATAATAAGATAGTTGGTATTTTGTATTTTGTCCTCATATGTTTTTCTTGTCTATTTCTATTACAACACTTATTTCTATCGCGAGTTGAATCATTTAATTTTTGATTGATTTGTGGTTCAATGCAATTTTTATTTCAAGGATTGTTTATAGACGTTAACGTACACAAATTGATATTTTCTTAAAGTGATGTATTTTGAGAAAATTTTGTCGATTAATGAATAGAAATATAGTAGGATTGATTTTTTAGTAGTCCTATTCGAAATGATATGACCTTCTAATATGAATGATAGTATGACACAAGAACTAACTTGATTTTAATGAGATAAATCATTTTGGTATTGAATGAATATTATGTCTTAAATGTGAGACCTAAATGGAGAATTACATATCGCAGCGGAATAGAATACTTACCTCACACTATGTCATTTAAATCTTGTAACCTTAAATTCTGAATCACGAACATTGTTGATCAAACACTCAAAAGAAAAACTAAGCACTCTTACTAATACATTATGGAGGTGTGGAAAAAAGGTTTTCAACTTGGCCTAAATTCAGAATAGACTGAATTTTTGATGGCATTCACGGGTCTTTATTTATAGGCAAGTTAGGGATCTCAATCTTTATCATTTGGATATATTGACCTTATCAAGTTCTTTTTATCAAGGACTCTGAAATTAATCTTATAATCACAATCTTATAATAGATAGATTGACATAAACTCAATTACCAAATTTTGACTCAAAATTATCTGTATTAATTTATAAATATAATATTATCATAAAAGTCAATGTGATATGTGGATCACCTCAAGTCTCCTAATGGAGACGTGCTAACATTCTCCCGATTGGCTCACATGAGACATCTTAACTCTTTATTGGTAATTAAAACTAGACATAAAATATGACCAAACAATAATTTACTCAAACTTTATTGAGATACATAACACACATAGTGCAGCTACACAGGCAAGAGTTGGAATACTACCTAACAGTTGGGTGGAAGAGCTACCACCCCAGATCAGGAGAGTCTTGAGCAGGGAGGCAAAAGTAGGGATAGGATGAGTGTCTTGATGTAATACATCCTTGTGATGACCCTCAGTTTAGCTTTCTAATACAATTTTATTTCCTGACAAAAAAATAAAAATTTAAAGATGCAAGTCCAGTGACTCACATGCAAGTTGAAAAAAAAGTGAAACACTTCGTCAAAAAAAGTCATTTTCTCGAAGGGTCTATTTGATTAGAAAGAAAAGAATGATGTAAAATAAAAATGATGGAAAGTGAAGTAAAAGAAAAAAAAATAAAAGAAAATATATTCTCATGTATATATTTGGTTAGCATGAAAAATTTGTGAGAAAGTTTTTAAAAAAAAGTCATTCTATTGTTTGAAAAAAAGGGAAAATTGCAAGAAAATTTTTCTAATTATCTAATTTACCCTTAACTATATCAAATTGATCCAAAGAAGTAAAAAATATGTATTATAATTAAAAATTAAAAATTTTAAAAAAATGTCTTCTAATCTAATTCTAGGACAAGTATCAACACCAACACCAACATCATAGTTTTGACGTGGATTGTTTGTATTTAATCAAATCAAAAAAAAAAAAAATTAATTGAGTTATGCATAATGTTTCAAGCCGATGAATTGCGGATGACCCCAAGATTAAAAAATTGGATTTTTGACCTCTAACTTTTCTATGGTTTTCCACTTACGTACCCAAAATACTAATATTTTAACCGGTCCTTTCTTTATAATTTATTTATTCAGCCAGCCTATAAAAATTATATGCTGCTTGATTAAAATAAATCATGTTGCATGATTTTTTTTTAATCTATTTTTTGAGAATTTAAATATTCGATACATGTTAACAACCAACGGCGGAGCCAGAATTAGACCCGCCCCGGGGGATGCATTTTTTTTGGTTAACATATCTTATATACATTACAAAAAACTTTAGCATAGATGTAGATATATGCCCACCTTAGTATTATTTTTTACCACATCAATTTATATAAATTAATACCTAAATTGATTATTACCTTTTCTCTTTTATACTTCGATAATATCATTGTTAAAACAATGACTCGGTCACTGTCAAGATCAACATAAAGTATCAAAAATATTAATTCAATCCTATACGATTAAAAGAGACTGGTCCTTGGACCTCATTGATCAACTTTTCAAAATTTTGCTTCTTGTTGAAGTATAACTTGATTCTTTGAGTAATATTTTTGTGGCCCGATATTGTAAAGTAATTTTTCGGTATCGTAATCTTTTTTTCTTCTTTTAATTGGGGTTATGTTTGTTGTAAGTTTACCTCTACTTCAATTAGAGCTTAATGAGTGAAACACTGTCTTGATAAGAGGCTCGACAAAATAGACATGCATGTGAAGAATTAAGAGTATGTTTAGTTTATTGAAAAATTATAATTGAGACCTGGGTTCAAAATGACCTGTGTCATCTATTCAACCCCAAGTTCCATACCATCTGGAAGTCAAGAAAGCCAACCAAACTGCAGAAAGAACTAAAAAATCAGAAGAGGAAGTATAATCCTACCAACATCTTGAAACAAATATGTTTAACACATGTACCTAGTATTTGGTTTTTATACTATGATAGTACTCCAAACTAAGAAAGAACGTGAAAAAATTAATGATTTTTTTTTTAATATTTTCAAAAGTTTCTACATGCAATTCAAATTATAAGAGGATGATTAAAATCCATGACGATTTTTCGCTTGTTGGCCTAATGTTCCAAACCATTTGCAACACTACACACACTATCCCCTTTCAAACGGATCCTCTGGTCATTGATCATTAATTTGTCAGGCTAATAATATTGTGGGATATATTCTTCATCCTTACACTGTATTTTGATTAAAAAAACATAACATGTTATTTCTTCATAATCAATGTTGAGAATGCAAATATACATTTCTACTTAAAAAGGAAACAAAATTGTTACTTGTGTGGAGCTGACGTACTAATGAATTGAGTTAGGAGCGGAGCCAAAAAATTATTTGTGGGTCGGCATTGGGGACATTGTAATAACTTTAATTTTGTTTATCTACTATCGATAAAAATTGAATAATATATTTATACTTATAATTACTTCTTATTTAATACATAAAAATTCATTAAACCCAAAAGTTCAAAAATTGGGAAGCATAATATATATAAATATGACCAAAAAAAAAGATTTTTTTAACAAAACATAGGTATTAAAACTATTTACAATTGATCTCAATAAATTTTCATAGTTTAAAAGTGTTGCATAAGAGTATTTTCAACTCTGACTCAAATTTAAATTTGAGTCTAAACGGTTTAAAAATCTTCTTCAACATTGGACTTAAACAAAAAACTTATTATGGACCTAAATTAAAAGAGACTCAAATTCTATACCAAATTTACAAGGATAATTTTTTATTTTATCCAAAGCCAAAAGATTTGTTCGATAACTTATTCTCTGTCTCTTCTTCTTTCTATCTTTTACGCTATTTCCATCGTGGACCTCCACCGAAACATTCACAAATCCTTTAAAAACCTAAAGATAAGTTTCTTCATTTTCATCGTCTTTCTTCTTAATTTCTTGTATATTTTAAAACCTTAATCTCATCAATCTTTTATACTATATAAACCATAAACTTACCCATCAAATTTTTCTTTAATTTTTTTGAGTTAAATATTGTCGGTAGTGCAATTGTAAGTCTCCGACAAGTCTTCACTACCCACAAATTTAGAAAATTTGTCATATTATTTCTTCAATTATCAATTTTTGTTGAAAATAATATGTTTTTTGTGTTCTTCAAACTAGATCAATATCAAATTAAATAATATTTTTTATCTGAATTTAAAGAAAAAAATAATAGATTAGAACAATCTGAAAATGTTGGGGGTGATTTTCTTTTATTTTTTCTATTTCTTTTTATTCTCAGGAGGTGTTGTATCCATATTTGATTTTTTTTTCAAATAACCCATTTATGGAGAGATATGAAAATTTCATTTATTTTATCAAATTTCATGATTTGAATGATATAAAAATTGAGTTTTGAGATAATAAAGAAATTTTTTAAAAATTTAAGTAGATGTATGAGTTTGCCCATTAGAGTATTCTATACCAAATCAAGTTTTTTACCCAAATTTAAACTTAAATTTGAGTCATGCTTAAAGATGCTCTAATAACTTTATGATTCTCTATATATAGACAATCATGATATCAATTAGCTCATTCATTCAATTAAACTCTATAATGTATGTCGTAATTAACAACATATGTATCAAAATTACAAGTAAATTAATAGATATATTATGTCTTTTCTTGTCTTGATCATTTTCCTGAACAAGATCACCAAGTCCTACTAGAATCAAAAATTCAATATTAGATCAAAAAGTGTCATGAATTACCTAATAGAGTTGTCATCAATTGTTCAAATAAAGATAAATCTTATCTCCCTGGATTATATAATAGTCACTCCGCGCACTCGTTAAAGGTCACACAGTTGTTAATCGTTTTTTCTCCTTTCTCAGTTTCTCTCTTTCTGTATCTCTTAGTCATATGTTTCGATCTTATTAAAGTAAGGTTATTAGACAAACATATTTATATCAAGTTTTTTTCTAACTCTAAATAATAATTTCAATTTGTGACTTTGATTCAGTATCTACTTACAAAAGGATTTTTTTTTATTGCACAAAGACCCTAATTTTATATGATAACAAAATAATCCCATAATATTTTAGAAATTATAAAATTATTCTATTATATATTCAAAATTTATCAAGACGGATACATAAGTATATGTCCAAAATGTGTTCAAAAGTTTATAATCATTTGATATAGGTGTGCAATTGAACAATTGTACACAATAACTCAATTAATTTATATTTAACATTTTAACCATGATAAAAAAAATAAAAATAAAAACGTGTTCTGCACTGGACACCCTACACCACAAGAAAATAGGATTTTTAGTGGCAAGATTGTAGCTTTTAAAACTTTAGCCGCAACAATTTTTGTGGTTAAATGTCTAATTTCTTTTAGTGCTACCTCTAATTAGTCAATCTAATGAAAGTAAATAAATAATTTAAATAATACTTTTCCTTCACTTTTTATTTAATAGTAATGAAAATTATCACTTAAAATTCCTTTAATACTTATTTATATATTTTTTTTATTTTTAAAAGTAAACTACAAGTCAATGAAACTAAAGTTGTAATGTGGATAAAAATATAGCTAATATTACCGTTAGTAACTTGAACTCTTTAACTTATAAAAATATAATAACAATCAAGATTGATTCAATTTTTATATACTTTGATTTAATAATATAAAATTCATCTCAAATTTATTTTTTTACTCAAATATATCAATATTTTTAAACGGCTTTCAATGTCAAATAATTCAACTTATACTCTCTCCAATATCAAATAATCCAATTAATCATCACATTCCTCTCTCTCCCTTCCTTACTTGTCTCTTATTTTTTTCCGTTTTCTTTAATTTTTATAATTTTTATATTTTTATTATTACATAGCACAAAATTATTTATAGTATATCGATGTGGTATTAAAGTTGGTACTATGGCCCATATCCAAAAGTAAAATCCAATAAGGTCCGAAGTGCGAACCCGAGCTCACACGGGCAACGAGTGGTCTGTTTGTCTGACGGAGCGACTAGAAGGTTTCAGAGAGAGCGAGGAGAGAGAGAGAATGGTGGCACACGTGGGAATCACCTCCTTATCATCCTCCATTGCTTGTATGTCTCGGCCTCGTCGATTCTCCTTCATCAAACCCAAACCATTGGCTAGTAAGGACGAACTCTACACACTTTCTTTAGTAGATTGTGAGCTATAAGTACTAAAATTTTGTTCTTGCTTGAGAAAACATTTTATGAGCTGAATAGTTTTCGACCCACCAACTGTTTCATGTTCTTTTGAGACCAATTTTGTTGATTTCGTTAATGAAATTGGTGAATATAAGGAAACAGCTTTTGGCATGAAATAGATGTACGCTTCGTCTTTCTTGCAAGTATTCTTTGTTTATTATTTGGAATTTGGTGCAATTTTCCTTTTCCAGTGAATGTTGTTTGATAATTTGAACAGTGATGGAGTCGAATTAACTGTTAGTCACTGTTTTGATGTTCTTGACAGCTTCTTTCGTGGTCTACTTGTATCATGAAGTTTCTCTTATTGGTCACTCTCCCCTGTCTCCCCTTGTGTAGATTATTCTCCATTCAAATTGACTGATGGGTACACATATATATTGTACATCAGTGAAAAAAGTTTCAATTCATGAATTCTGGGGATGAACCATCCCTGGTCTATAGCCTTATTTTATTTGCTGATTTCCTGTACTGGATAATCAAATTTCAATAGTTTTTAAAAAAAAATAATAATAATAATAATAATGACACTTTAGTATGTTGATTAACGGCCACACACGGGAAGTTTACATTTTATGGGGTTTTTATTGAATAGTTTTTAATTTTTCATGATGTTATGGTTTTATAACAGTGGCTACAATGCATGATGATCCAATCCGTGAATGGGTTCTATCAGAAGGAAAGGCAACACAGATTACAAGGATTAGTTCCATTGGTGGTGGTTGCATCAATCTTTCCAATCGTTATGACACTGATGCTGGCTCCTTTTTTGTTAAAACAAACAGGTGTGGTGTTCTTCAGCAGCTGGATGATTTAATTTGGTGCTTGGGTATACAAACAATTGCTGAGTTACTTCTGAATATAGTCTGATTTGTTGTTTTATTTGCTTTTCACCCCTAGTATTACATTTAGTATGATGTTCAAGTTGTGAGGGATCTTTCTTATAGGATGACTTGTTGATGGGGAATAATAGAATGTCATGTAAAATAATTACTGTTATGATCCTTGCTTCATCTGATGCTGTTGAAACTGGAACAGGAGTATTGGACCATCAATGTTTGAGGGAGAGGCTTTGGGTTTAGATGCAATGTACAAAACTGGATCAATCCGTGTGCCTAAACCATTTAAGGTGAGGGAGCTTTTGAGCAAAGAAATTCATATCAACTTTTAAGTCTGCCTATGCAGGTGCTTAACTTTAAAACCTAACAATTCCTTCTATTCACAAAAGGTTGGAGTCCTGCCAACGGGTGGTTCATATATAATTATGGAATTTATTGAATTTGGCTCTTCTAGAGGCAACCAGGTGGGAGATTATTTTTTTTGTAGCCTGATGCGGGAGTTAACAATTATCTATCAGTTCCTTGACCATTCACCAGTCCTCAGTCTGCATTAGGAAGGAAGCTTGCTGAAATGCATAAAGCGGGGAAATCTGAAAAAGGTTTTGGTTTTTATGTTGACAATACTATTGGCAGGTACATGTCTCACCTCTTGATCATTATCATCAATATCATTTCTCTCACACATGCACACACACACACATGCATACACACACACATGCACATGCACCTACTCATCTACAACGCACCAACATATGTTGAATGCAAGAATCGTTTGAATAACTTTCAAACTTGTCATTTTAATGGTTGAGCATTGATACCCATGTTTCTTATCCTGAATCCAACACACACATGCATATGCACCTACTCACCTACGGCGCACTAACAGATCTTGAATGCAAGAAACATCTTGAATAACTTTTGACCTTGTCCTTTTAATGGCCGATCCTTATCCCCATGTTTGTCATCCATTTGCCAAGCTCACTAAGAAGAAATTTTCAATAAGTTACTAATTCTATGCTTATAATAATGAGTGGAAATGCTTCCTTGAATTTGAATGAATCCATATATTTTTGTGTAGTACTCCACAGATAAACACTTGGACATCAGATTGGATTCAATTTTATGGGGAGCATAGATTGGGTTATCAACTGAAGTTGGCACGCAAACAGTATGGTGATTCAACCATATATGAAAGAGGTCGTCTTCTACTTGTTACAACATTATGGTGGGCAAATAGATTTTATCCTGTATCATACTTGCGGTACTCAACTTTTTGATGACCAAACCAATTAAATTAACTGCCCTATGCATTAATATTTGATGTAGAGTTAGATGTACTTATCTGTTATTAGTGATTTCTGCTGATGTTCTATTTGCGTATTTCATTTATCGCAGCATTGAAAATATTATGGTTACATTCTCCCTAGCTTGATTTCTAAGCTATCAACTATCAGCGACCAAAATCTTGCTTTTGGATTATATTAGCCTAATGACCGTTGTCATGGGATTTTAAAGCTTGACAAGCCCATTTAGACAGAGATTAGTGATGTGCAATTGTAGGACATTTTTGTTTCTAAGATATATCCACCTACTATTATTCTTGGAAATGACATAATTGGTTCATTATTTATCTGGTTTGTGATTACTAACAGGGCAAAGACTGATGAAGAATATGGGACCGCTTTTTGAAGATGTTTTGATAGAGCCATGCCTGTTGCATGGAGACTTATGGAGTGGGAATATTAGCTCTGACAAGAACGGAGAGCCTGTTATACTTGATCCAGCGTGTTACTGTAAGTACAAGTTGATTTAGCCATTTTGCTCCTGGATGGTTATTAACTTATTATGCATGTTTCCTTTTCAGTTAGTGACTACTACATGTTAGCCACTGAACAGCCTAGGAATTTAGCATAATAGATTTGGTTGGTGGCTTTTCTGTCACCTCCAAAGCCCAGTTCCAGGTGGTATTTGATCAAACACATGAGAATTCCATAATCAAAATTGTCCAAAGATATGGACCCATGGCACTCGAGAAACTCAGGATACATTTTAGCCATTTTTAAAATTACTATTTACAAAGAAGCAATTGGTGACATGAGGAATCAATGTTACAACTTCAAATATGTAAACCCAAGCATAGGTTGTGCAAAGTAAAATAGACTCAGAAGATCGAGGTTAAACCCTCAGAGAATTGTGAAAACAGCAGAAACCACACTAAATCCTATAACAAACTTGCAAAGATGTTTTGATTCAAAAGAGTGTTTGAATTGATAAAACTGAGTAAAGTGATCAAAACAGTATAAAAAATATACTAGAGCCTCAGGTATACCATTTCAAATCTATACAGTAATGATTAAAAATTCAGTTTTCAACCCGAGACAAGAATCAAGTGTCAACTGACTCAAGTTATCAAATTTAGCAATAAGAATGTGAAAATACCTTTGTTTATAACTAAAAGTTTATCCGGAAAAATAAAAAAACTATTCGCCGGTTGCAAGTATTTACTGTGTTCGGAATCTATAATAAATCAAACTTTCATAATAATCAAATTCTTGTTTTATCCGAATAATCCTCTAGTTATGTGAAATAAATTGTAATTAACTTAAGTATGGAATAACTAGTTATTTGTCTCACAGGGAAATTCAAGAAATCATAGTATAAGATACAATGACTCAAGAAACTTTATAGAGCAAAAACTTTGCTAAGAATCAAAAGTTAAATTAAGAAAATATCGCATACCATTAAGCCTAATAGTCAATAATAATACTGTACTTCATTGAGAGGTTCTTCCCTAGCCCTAATTAAACCTCCTAGCCAGACATGACAACAGTAAACCAAAGGAAAATAAATAAAACTGCTAAAGCAATGGTATTCTCTATATAACCATCCTCTCCTATATATATCATGATTTTAGAAAAGATCTAATTATAATATAACTCCTCTGCTGGCATTGGCACTCTAGCAACACGCGTCCGGACGCGTGTTTCCAACGCTCTGGACGCGATTGGCAGTATGTTCCAACTCTTCAAGCACCTCAGCCTTCACCTTTTATCATTTTCGTTCGAACGCAAAGCATTCCACCATCCAGACGTGCATTCCAGAAAGCTCCTCCTCAACTATGCTTCTCCTTTCACTTTGTTTCTTCCAAATTTCAGTCATTTTCCTTAAAAAAAAACACAATTCTTTAATAAATTATCACACTTACCAACTTTTTTCAACCAAATAATTATTCTTTTCCATCAATTAATTATATTATGAGATCATAATCACACCCCTCAACCCAGACCTTGCTAGTCCCTAGTAAGGTATACAAAAATAAAATAAAAACAAAATCACTTTCGTAGGACTCACGATTGCATTTAGCATATACAACAAACTTGTAAATCCCTAGGTTTTCTTTAGTGGACGAGTATAGTCTCGTGAGGGTTTCCAGAGATGATACCCACAAACATCACTCTGTGATCAAATATCTAAATAATAATTTATAACACAAATTGCTACCACAATATAAAAATTCTAAGTTATAAGCCTTTTTATAAGCATATGCAAAGCAAAATATAGAACTCTACGCTATATAAATGTGTGCACTTATCATGTTCTCATATAAAATCGTGTGTAATGTGAATTAACTATACCAAGTCAATAACTTATTCGGTAATCACCTCTACAATTATTAACTATTCGTCTCAATGTCAAATCTTACTAGATAATTTACTTATTAAAGATTCTCTCAGATTATAGTGACTATTCCGTCAAATATCACATGTGAGAAGAAGATATTTAAATCAAAATAAAATAATGCTCACATGTTTATTTAAATAATTGTAATTTAAAAGAAAAGGATTTGACATAGTCTCGTGAAAGGAAATCAACATACAATAAACAAATAATCACCATTTTCTTCCTTATTCACACAAGTCATGCATCCACCAATACACTCTTGAAATCAAATAGGCCTTTATCTAAGGTTGTAATGAGACCATGGGATTAAGGTTTTCAAACGAAGGATATTCAAGAATTCAAAAGACTATTCCGAGAGAACATTTACATTACACAATCAAACTTCTTTCTATAGTCTTTCACTCTTCATTCTTTAGAAGCACAATTTACAATACTTGCTCATATTTTGTCAAAACCATACTTATTATTTTTCTCTTTTTTTTTCACAGTTAGACATATTGTTTTTTTTTTTCTCAGCAAGACAATTTAATGTATATACTTTTTTTTTTTTCAGCAAAACAATTAATACAAATATTCACAAGTATACAAAATTTTTTTTTTCCTTTTGATTATCTTTTTTCAACCAATATCTCGCAAATTATATAAACAATAAAAACTCAATCTCGGAATAATCAAGGGTAAATGATATTATTTTTTTTTTCATTGGTTTGATTATTAGATGCTTAGTATAAGAAATAAAATTTTGTTTCAAAGGCTCAATCATGACTTTTAAGGATAATAATATTCAAAGAATAAGGTTCAGACTCAAATAATGTCAAAGATTGCTTAAAATCATATTTCAAGAGCTTTTGATAATACACTTTTCATGCAAATAATTTAAAGTCAGGCAATCATGTTGACCAAAACAAAAATAATGAGACTATTGAAAAAAATTAGTTGAATAAAAATATTCTTTATTGAGTAAAAGTAAATAACCTTACAAGGAAGATTGAATTAAAATTCACTAGGGTTTTTATGTATCTCTGTTATATGTTTCAAGTTCTCAAAGTAAAGTACCTAACAAATTTTCAACTTGGTAAAGTTTAAAGTGCACAAATTGTGAGTTTTTATAAGAACATGATATGAGATACAAAAATATAGAATAAAGTTCTATATGATGGTTAAACAATTGCAAATTTAAAGCTAATCAAATTATTCTTATATTGTGGTGTCAAATTATGCATAAATATGTTATTTAAATATTTAATAAATGAAACATTTTTTTTTTAATTTTTAATTTTTTGAAATTTTTTTTATTATTTTTTACCAACGCAAATAAAACTAGAAACTATCACAAAAAAAAACATAAATTAAGAATTTTTATAACACAACATACCTACACCCCTAACCTAAATTCAACATTGTCCTCAATGTCAAAATAAATACCTTAATGTTTAATAAAAATAATGAATAAAGATCAAACGAGTACGAATACCTGGTGTCGCAAGAACTCAATAACCTAAAAATAAAAGACTTAATAAAAAATGAAAAACTATAAATTGAAACAAACAGAAAAGAAATTAAAATTAAACAAAAAAAATAATAATAAAAATCTAACTACTATGCACAAATAAAAATAAAAGTTCATACTCAATCCAGCTTAAAATTTAATTTGAATATGTGCTATTTTAATTTTAATGGCTTAAAAATATGATGTCGAAATAACTTATTTAATCGAACTATCCACTCATACATCCAATATATACTTTGAATATGCAAGAAAAAAGAGACATACATTTTTATGTAAATCTAACAATGAGATAAAAAATAAATCTTTATCAATTACAGAACACAACTCAACTTTCATACTCTCACCAAGATTAGATATGTGAATCTCATTACTACTCTTTGATAATGAAAGGTCCTTGGGCTCATTTGCCTCTTGTTGAATAATAATGTTACGTAATTTTTTACTATCAAGAGTATTAGTGGATTCATCCTCAATCTGTAGTTTAGGAAAAAAATCACCCTTATTACATTGATCATTCTCTATCTCTTGTCTTGTATCAATGTATTGAGCATGTTTTTTATCTCTTTAATACCTTGGATTATTTGGACATCGAAAGCTAGTTGGGTTTGCATAAATTCATTAAAAATATTCTTTAATCTTTCTTTTTCTGAGTCATGGTATAAGGGATATTGGAGAGGCTCTTACGGTGGTGTGAGATGTCCTAGTAATTGATAATGTTTGTTCCCTCAACTAAAATCAAGATAAAAAATTTCAGAAAAATTGTTGGGGTAAGGTTGAAAAGAATTAAGTAATACAATTGACCTATCCCTAAAAAACCTTCGAGCAGTTGGAACTAAAGGGCACATTGTTGTGGAATGCCTAAACACATCACAAATCACACAGTTTCTCCATCGGGAAAAAACTTCACACCACATTAAAAAAAATCTAAAAATATAAATTGTGAAAATCTACCAAAAGGAGAAAAAAATAATAAAAAATATAGGGGACGAGCTTACTGGATCTCTCAAATCTTGCAAACCTCAATAGATGGCAGTGTGGTCCTTGTCTTCAAACAATTCCCAGGCAAAAAATTTGCTACAACTTCAAATATGTAAATCCAAGCGCAGGTTGTACAAAGTAATATAGACTCAGAAGATCGAGGTTGAACCCTCAGAGAATTGTAAAAACAGCAGAAACCACACTAAATTTTATGAGAAACTTGCGCAGATGTTTTGTTTTAAAAGAGTGTTTGAATTGATAAAATTGAATAAAGTGATTAAAACAGTATAAAAAGTATACTAGAGCCTCAGGTACACCTTCTCAAATCCATACAATAATGATTAAAAACTTAGTTTTTAACCCTAGACAAGAATAAAGTGTCAACTGACTCAAGTCACCAAATTTAGCAATAAGAATGAGAAAACACATTTGTTTATAACCAAAAGTTTATCTAAAAAAATTAAAAAACTGTTCATCTATTGTAAATATTTACTGTGTCTGGAGTCTACAATAAATCAAACTGTCCTAACAATCAAATTCGTATTTTATCCGAATAATCCTCTACTTATATTATTATGTGAAATAAATTGTAATTAACTTAAGTATGAAATAACTAGTTATTTGTCTCGCAAGGAAATTCTAGAAATCATAGTATAAGACACAATGACTCAAGAACCTTTACAGCAAAAACTTTGTTAAGAATCAAAAGTTAAATTAACAAAATGTCGCATACCATTAAGTCCAATAGTCAATAACAATATCGTGCTTCGTTGAGAGGTTCTCCCCTAGTCCTAGCTAAACTTCCTGACCAGACATGACAACAGTAAACCGAAGGAAAATAATTAAAAAAACTAAAGCAAAGGTACTCTCTACACAACCATCCTCTCTTGTATATAGCATGATTTTAGAAAAGATCTAATTACTATATAACTCCTTTGTTAGCGTTGGCACTCTAGCAACACGCGTCCGGAAGCATGTTTTCAACCATCCGGGCGGAATTGGCAGCATGTTCCAACTCTTCAAGCGCCTCAGCCTTCACCTTATGTCATTTCCGTCCGGACGCAAAGCATTCCACCGTTCGGACCGCATTCCAGAAAGCTCCTCTTCAACTATGCTTCTCCTTTTACTTTATTTCTTCCAATTTTCAGTCATTTTCCAGTAAAATAAACACAATTCTTCCATTGCTAACATAGCATCAATTCTTTAATAAATTATCACACTTACCAACTTTTTCCAACCAAATAATTAGTCTATTCCATCAATTAATTACATTATGAGACTATAATCAATACACCTACCAAGTTAGGAATTACAAACTTTTCATTCAGGGTTTGGAAAACGTTCCGAAACACACTGTAAATCCTGTACTTTATGGGTTTTTTTTTTATTTCATAAAAAATGAAAGTGGTTAGGAACTGTACCGATTTCCAGCAGTGAAATAAATATAATCGCACATAGTCAAGGGGTATCTGCATTAATGAACTGGAAGTTAAGGGGCATCTGGATGAATGAAATGAAGGTCATCTGTTTTGTGTACAAGTAAAATTTTGAAAAGCAAATACCACGGATGAGATGTTTGTGAGAGATGATAGGTTGGTGTTCATGGCTGTGTTTGACTACAATTTTCTTGTACTGTTGTAACGTGGTAGTGTAGGTATATCCTATCCTTTGGAAATTTAAACAGCGTTGATAAAGGGTTGCTGGTATGGAGAGGTGCCACAAATAGGACTACGACTTGGACCTGGGATTGGGAGAGGATGAGGGAAGGGAAGGCAACCTAAGAAGAAGCTGGAGGTGCCAGCAATATGCAATGAGGGTTAAGGAATGAGTGGTAGATCGGCCCCTTAATGGGGCTTTAATGTCCCAATAACGTTAGGCTTGACCAACATTAAATGCAAGCTCAGCACATAAACGTGCACGGACTTGAAGATCGCAACACATATCTGGTGTTTGGTAAGTGTGTCTTGGTTCTTTTTGGGAAGCCCATGACAAGGGTGCAGTAACCCGAGTCCATGGTACTACTTTGTGCTTTGAGACAGTGAAATCCTTGCCTAAGGGGCCAGGTTATTACCCTTAAGCTTATCGCAGCAAAAAGGTGCTATGCTGCTGTGTCTTTCTGTCCCAGTCCAACGTTGTCAAGGCAACTGAAAATGCTTGCGAATTATACGGCGTTGAGGCAGAGAATTACATGCCATGTCGGATTCAAGGATAGGCATGACTAGTCAACATATAGGCTTTGTCAGGACTCAAGGATATGCACGGCAGACAGTTGGGACCATAAGCAATTGATTACTATAATAATATAATGTCAAATAGAAGTTCTGATTATCATAAAATATGCAGAAAACTGGTTGAATATGTTTCTTCTTACGAGCTTCTACTGCTATTTAGAGGACTACGTGTTGATGTTGCAAGTCCTTCCATTTTATGTAGATGGACATAATGAGGCGGAATTCGGAATGTCATGGTGTGCTGGATTTGGAGGATCTTTCTACAATGCCTATTTTGAGGTATCTTCCTCTCCATTTTCACTTGCAGGCAGATCCAAGTAGTATATACCTAGAAGACCATACCATATTTCTTTATCATGGTCTTCCTCATGTTCCCCCTTTCACCTTAGTGTGGCAAAGAGAAACAGATGAAAAATATGATATGATATGAAATATACGTTCGACGATATGATCATTATGTGAACTACGAATGAAAACATTTGATGCTTGAAAAAGTGCTTCCAAACTCATTTGTTCAGTTTCATTCTTGGTTGATTTCCAATCCAAATCAGGTCATGCCCAAGCAACCTGGCTTTGAGAAGAGGAGAGATCTTTATATGCTATACCATTACTTGAATCACTACAATCTATTTGGTTCTGGCTACCGTTCATCTGCCATGTCCATAATCGACGATTATCTGTGGATGTTGAAGGCTTAGGCAAGAGAAAATATATGTACATTTCTTGTATATTTGCTACTTTGAGATTTTCAAGTGTCTCTTCATGTTGTATATTTGCTACTTTCATTTCATGTTCTTTGTTTTTGTGCTTTTTGGGTGGATTTCTTATCCACCATTTTCTGTAATTCTTTTTGCATCTTTTGTTCTATGAAATGAAAGTTAATGAGTTCCACATTACACACAAAAGGCATGGAAATTAAATGGCTACAACTCAAGTATGAAAAAGTATTTCAAATTCAATACTTACTCTTGGGCTATCCTACATTGCTGGAGCTGGGCTTGGGCCGATCCAGTTTAAGCATCTGGATAATCTAGTATGCACTTCACACTAATTTTTTTTTGGGAAATTTGGAGGTCGGTCCCCTATATGGACTTGTTTGAATTTAAGTTTGTCAAGAAAATTTATTTGTTATAAAATTTGTTTTTTGTCAATTTTACCATACTATCCCTTCCCTTTATAAGTGAAATAATATTAAAAATTAAAAACTCCTAAAACTTAAGAGTTTGACTAACATTAAAATCTTTTCTCTCTCATATATATTTATATCTATATATAGGTTAAGAGTTTGACTAACATTAAAAAATTTTCTCTTATATATAGTAACATTAAAAATAAAAAATAGTAACATTTAAATAAAAAAAAAGTTATCATTTGAACACAAAAAATAATACATTTAAACACAAAAAAATAGTACCATTTAAACATATAAAAAAAATTGAAACATTCAATATTAATATTTTTAAAAAATAACAACAGTAACATGTTCAACAAAAATATTAACATGTTCAACAAAATTAGTAACATATTCAACAAAAATTGTAACATACTTAACAAAAATTATTTTTCTCAAATTTAAACACAAAAAATAGTACCATTCAAATACAAAAAATAGTAATATTCAAAAAAAAAAATAGTAACATTGAATATTAATATTTAAGAAAATAATAGTAGTAATATGTTCAACAAAAACAATAACATGCTCAAAAATAATAGTACATGAACAGTAACATAATAAAAAAATAGTAACAGGAATTTAAATTTTATTATTCAAATTCATAGTAACTTTTTTTTTATTTGAATGTTATTATTTTTTTTAATGTTACTATATATATATACACCTAACCTATATATGGATATAGATAGATAAGAGAGTAGAAAAATTTTAATATTAGTCAAACTCTTACCTTATATATGGATATAGATAGATATGAGAGAGAAAAGATTAACTTCCTTTCAAAAAAGAGTATTTTTGAGATAAAAAAAAAATTGGACTTAAGTCATTAGATATAATTTTAAACATGGACTTAGTCTCTTATAAATTTTTTTGTAGGACTTATCTCTAAATAAGTACATTTAGAGGGACTCACTTCCAATTTTTACTTTTTTTTTTTTAGGGGGGGGGGGGGGGAAGGGGTGAAGGCAAATAAAAGTCTATTATAAGGGTCGAGGATTATGAGGTTCGAATCCATAATTTAAGATCTAATAGCAAGATTGATAATTATTAGGCCAACCGTTCGCTGATCTCATGTGCATGCTAATTAAAGAGCCAAACTTTGAGAGAAAAAGAAGACGTGCTCTATGACTATGACTGGGCCATCACGTAGGTGTTGGGTTTGGTTGAAATTAATCAAAAAAAAAAAAAAGGTGTTTTTTGGAGGTCAGTTCATCAAAACATACATATTTGTCAAAAAATCTTATGTGAAAAATATTTTACTTTTAAGTCCATCCTAGATGGAAAATGTTTGTTTTGTCCTTATGTAAAAAAATGAGTAAAGAAATCGCCAAAAATAAAAAGAATTTAAATAACTCAACTATTACCATATCTCCATTAAACATGAAAGGGAATCGCAAGATTCAAAGATACAATGAGCTACAACACAATGATCAATGATTAAATGTAAACATTGATCAACCTTGACAAAGTTAGGTACCAATTCCAACTATAGTTGGTACGTACCTTAGCTTATTTGAATACAACAAACATGGTTGGGAAAAGTAAAGAGTTTTTTTTTTTTTTTTTATCTTCTTTATTTTTTAATTTTTCTTGATTCACTCCTTCTCTTGCCTTTGTTGATCAAGACGTGGCTTGTTTGAGGCTTTTGTTTGTGTAACCTTTCGAAGAAAATTCGCGAACCATATGGCTGATTCTTTTGGGTATCTTGCCAAATCATTATTGTAATCAACATAAATGATGCCAAAACGAACAGAATAACCGTCAATCCATTCGAAGTTGTCCATTAATGACCACGCAAAGTATCCTTTCACAATGACACCAAAAAAATGCAAGATTAAAACACAACAACAAAGTTGGACAAGTATGTGTATCTGTGTGTCTTTTGTAAACTTACTTCACTGCTTGCTGAATATAAAAAAGATGGTCATTGTGGTAATCTATCCTCATTTGATCAACAAGAGCTTCCGAGAGAGTTAGGCTAGAGTTATCTTTTTCATCATAACCTGTAAAACAAGGGGGAGATTTGTTTCTCAAATTGAACATATAATAATCAAACTTGAATTTTTTATTTTCCTTCTAAATGACAAAATTGGCATGTTTGATGCTAAAAAGTTCGTAATTACCATTCTCGGTGATGTAAATAGGTGGAAGAGTACCGTACTTATTGTACGCCTTCTTTATATAGAGAAGCAGCTTAGAAAGTCCTTCGGGATAACCATAGAGCTTATCTGAACCACCCTGCAATGTTAAAGGATGAAAAAGTATGAGGACCAAAACATATAACAAACGTAATACAAGAATATATCACCCTTTTTTTTTAAGATTTACAATAGCGAGAATTATATGCATTGAATTTGATGCTCTTTATGTATTAGAGAAAAAATTAAAGTGTTAAGGCCTTACCTTTGGACCAATGGGTATACCATTCCGCTCCGCTAGCAAAAAAAAGAAATTCATAATCAATTTAATTCAGTATCCTAATTACAAAAAAGAAATTTATAATTGATGAGAAGCAAAATAAACTTTCAACTTACCTGTAAATTCAATATGAGAATCTGTGGAGTAGCTATAAGTTTTCTTATGAGGATCGGGTGCAACATTGAATGCATAACTAGCAGTGTAGTAGTTCAATCCTAGAAAATCATATGATCCCTTTACCAACTTGGACTGTTCAGGTGAGAACTCAGGAAGACGACAACCAACTAGTTTCTTCATTTTTGCTGGATAATCACCAGTTATTAGTGGCTCCATAAACCTAAAATACAAATGAAAGAACAAAAACTAAGTGTTACATACCTGTCAAAATGATCTATTCATAGTCGGGAAGTCTTGTGCACTACATATATACAACTTTTCTTTCTTTGATGGAATAAGATAGGCACAACGTATATAACCACGAGGAATTGAGGCCACTGGATTATAATTAATTAAAACACATACGTACTTACCATCCAAACATAAAATCTTGGGCTCGAAATGCAGCTTCAACATCCTGATCATTGTCTTCATCAAGAGGCTCCCACCATTGTGACACAAGTGTAATCCCAATCTTGCCTGCTTGAGTTATCTGCAAAAGTTTAACATCTTGATTAATCATGCATGGGGCTTTTAAGAAAACTAATTGTACTCAGAATGATTTTACCTACACTTCCCCTAGATTAAATGATCTAGGCTAAGATTTTCTTATATGATATTTAGTTTAGGATTGTCACAAAGATTAATCGAAAAAGTTTAAGGTATGATGCTTAAACAAGAACCTGAAATTTGGTCTTATATAATGCGACAACTGCTGCGTGAGCAAGGAGTTGGTAGTGTGTCACCCAATATGGCTCAGTGCCTGGATCGCCATCGTTGCAAGTTTGCTCATGATCATGCCTTGGAGAACATCGAGAGGGGGGAAAATAGGAAGCTTTAATATGCTCAGGTTCAGTAGCGCCCCGCCTGGGTGGAAATATGCCAGTTACATACCCGCCAACACAGTAGGTATGTGGCTCGTTCAACGTTATCCAATTTTTTACGCGATCACCAAATTTCCAAAAGCAAAGTTGTGCGTACTCGCAAAAATCAGGCCTGGTTAAGTAAATTAGTTTGATTTTAATTAAATCGTAGTCATAAATCTTGTTTTTCTAAGTAAAATGAATGACATAAATTAAAATGAAATATCATCCCTACAATCGATCGATACTATTTGCAGCCATTGATTATAATAGAATGGTGTTGGCATAGGCAGAGCTACATAGGGGTCTAAAAATTATACATATATTTTATACTTGTGCTCACACTATAATTTTTTTATTTCAATTGTTTAGTTTTTTTTTTATTGTATTAAGGCTTTTTTCAAATAAACTTAATTTTATTATTTATGAATTTTTGCAAGTGAAAGTTCTTGCAAGTAACCTTCATTTGACTTTTATTTTTTCTACGAGAAATCGTCTATATTTATATTTGAGCATTGATTATAGTCTTTATTATATGACAATCAATTTTCAATTTTTTTTACTATGTTTAGCTCTTAAATTTTAGTTTCATAATTTTATTATGCTAATATCTTAATGATAATTTTTGAAACATCATTTTTTAATGAATTGTTAGTGAATAATTGATATTTTTTATTTATAAAAATGATAATTAGTTCTACTTTTTTATAATTGAGATAATTAGTCATTTTTTTATATTTTTTTTGACTTTTTTTTACATTAAATGAACTTCATGTACCAAATATGATATAATAAATATAAATGTATTATATGGTGTGATTAGTTAGGAGAAAAAAAATTGAAGTGTGCAATTAAAGTGTCCATCCTAAACAAAATTTTTAATTCCGCCCTAGTTGTTAGCCATTAAATTAACTTCAGCCAAAAGAAAATTATAAAAATATGAAAATTATACAAAGTGGAAGAGAGTTACAAAGGGCTCTATGCCTGCACATAAAATGATAAAGATTAATTAATTAAAGATTGAAATGAGAGAAGTTTACAAATTAAAATAGTCAATTAATGATGGGAAAGTCGAGATCGAATCCTGACCCTTGGCTAGGAGCTCGTCGATAAGGTCGTTATAGTATTTGATTCCTTCTTTGTTCACGCCTCCGCTTAGTTTTCCACCTAAAATTTGAAATATTTTAGAACAAATTACTCTAAGAACAACAAATTTTTTTTATTGTATGCTTAAGTTGACTTGATCAAATGGTGCTTGAAGTTTATGTGAGAGATGATTATTAAAAAGAGATGATGCTCACCTGGCAATATTCTAGGCCAAGAAATAGAGAACCTGTAGGCATCAAAACCCATTTTCTTCATAATCCCCACATCTTCCTGTAATGTTTATTTTGTTAAATAGGAGTTAATAGTGACTCTTCAAGGGTTAGTCTCAACCCAGTCCTGCATTATAATCACCTTTGTATGTCGTGTCAAAATTTTGTTAATTCATAGTAGATCTAAACATGCACTGATCAAGCGTGGCCGGATTAGGTATTAGTTCTCGCCAACCCCTTTATTTGACGAGATAAAACTCAAATTCGAGTAAACTATACTCAAAGAGTATTACTATTTAGATATAATTTACTCATCTAATGATATGTTTTCATTAGAATTATTGGATTAATACTAAGTTTCAATGTTTGATGAATTTCACAATCAATCTAAAAGTCATAGTACATTAGGTCAATAAATTAGATTTTAATAACATTGTTCAAACTCAAAATATTTAGGGATTATTTGGTAACGTTTTTATTTTCGAGTCTTTAAAAAATTAAAAATAGAGACAATTTTTTGTCTCTGTTTTGTAATAAACACTAAAACAAAAAACATGTTTGGAAGTCATTTTTGTCTATCAAATTATGAGAATAAAAACAAAAAATATGTTTTGATATCTATTTGGTACTTAAATCTCAAATGACAATTCAACAATCCGAAATGAAAATTCAATCAGCTGCAAATGACAATTTAATCCCAAATTATAATTCAATCAATCCTACATGATTTAACACAACACATACACACACGCAAAACAGATACCAAACAAACACTATACACACATGCACAGATCTGTGCATATATATGAAAACTTTTGGGTTTCACAGAGAAAAAGGAGAGAGGTAGCGATGGAGGTGGCGATTCGCCTGGAGGCAGCAATCTATGCATATATATACATAGCTTATGGGTTTCACAGAGAAGAAGGAGAGAGAAGAAAGGAGAGAGAGAGAGGCAACGATTGAGGTGGGTTCATAGCTTTTGAGTTTCATATAGAGAAAGGAGAGCTTCTGGATTTCATACAGAAAAAGGAGAGAGGAGGCAACAACGGAGGCAATGGTCTGATACAGAGAAAGAAGAGATGAAGGAGAGAGGAGAGAGACAGAGAAAGAGAAGCGATTGGAGGAGAGAAGGGTGAAATGAGTTTTTATATTTCAACAATAAAAATGCTTGTTTTGCTGTTAAGAGGAATCAAAGTCCAAATCTCATTAATTCCCACCTTTTTTGCGCGTGTTTTCTCTGTTTTTTGTGTTTCTTGAAACATCTTTTTTTTGTTCTCATTTTTTTGTCTTTGTTTCTAAAAAGCTAATACAAAACAAAAACAAAAACAGTACTCAAACATATTTTTGTTTTTATTTTTGATAAAAAAGTAAAAATAAAAACACAAAACACAAGAAAAACAGTTACCAAACATCCATTAATTTTGTCTACATGTGAGTGATCAAATGGTCCAAGAATATGCATAATACTAATCTAATGTATATGGAATCAGCAACAAGGACACTCTCTCTCTCTCTCACACACACACACCCCCACACGGCCACACCCCTGTTTTTAGAATGTGATTGACAGATCCTAAGATCCAAGAACATGCCTGCATAATACGTTTTTTGAAGGCAATAGCTTAAGTGTTAACATCACCTTGAAACGATGATAAGAATCGATAGCGACGTTCCCATTGCAACCATTCTTCACCTTACCTGCCATGGATATAAACTCTTATCAAAATGAGTGCGTATGTGTTTGTGTGTGTGAGAAAATGGAGTAGGCTAATATCCAGTATGCAGAACCATGCACTTTCATTAATTTTACAGGTTTTACCGCTCAAAACAGTTAAAAAACTAAATCAAACCCTTTACTTCCCTCTTTGTTGGGTACACTGGCCATCTAATTGTCAAAGACAACCTTCATTACATTTTTTGTTTGTGTTTGTACACGTATGTGTGTGTGAGTGAGAGAGAGAGAGACCAGGTGTTCTCTGGGTGAAATGATCCCATGTGCTTGGCCCTCTACCACCTTCATGTGCAGCACCTTCATACTACAAGAGATCAAAAGAAAAAAAAAAACCACACAAACAAATCATCAGTTCAAACCATTACATATCACTAACCTTCAAATCAAACCCACTAAGATCAAAACAAAAATAACCTTACCCACCTGATAAGCAGAAGAAGCAGTCCCAAAGACAAAATCCTGAGGAAAAACCCAACGGCTAACCTTACTACTCACTCCCTTATCACCATGAACCTCCATAACTGATCTTAGAAAAACCTTAAATTTCGCAGCAGAGACTTTTTGGACAACTTTGCTGTGTGGTAGCTTTGTGTCTGTGATTGTGAAATAGAAGGTTGAGGTTCTTCTGGTTTATATAGGATTTAAGGGAGGGTTTTCGTGCAGATAAGATTATTGGCAGCTTTGCGTTTTTTTTTTTTTTTGGTACTTTTATATCTAATATGGGTAAAGTTGTCATTTAAGAAAATCTTTCCTTTCCCGTTACTTTTTAGATATGTAGGGTAACCGATGAAAACCTAGTAGACCTCATTTCAAATTAAAGTACTAACCCCATTCCCGCCTTAACGCCATAATTCCTTAACATTGACGGATTAAAAAAGTCTCCCACTACCAAAGGCCACCACCCATCTAAAGATGCGGGTCCAGTGACTCTTTTAAAACCAAGACTTGCTAGAAAGGTAAATAAAATTACCAAGTATACGAGATTTTTGTATATATTTAGTTAGAAAATAAAAGTGATAGAAAGTGAAATAAAAGAAAAAAAATATATATTTTCATGTATATATTTAGTTAACATAAAAAATTTTCATTCTATTGTTTAAAAGAAAAGAAAATTACAAGAAATTTTTTCTAATTAGCTTAAATCGATCTAAAGAAGTAAAAAATATGTATTATAATTAAAATTTTTAAAAAAGTGTATTCTAATCTAATCACCAACACCAGCATCATAGTTTCGACGTGTATTATTTGTTTTTAATTGGATAAAAAAAAAGATTAATTGAGTGATCATAATGTTTCGAGCCNTTTCTAATTAGCTTAAATCGATCTAAAGAAGTAAAAAATATGTAATATAATTAAAATTTTTAAAAAAGTGTATTCTAATCTAATCACCAACACCAGCATCATAGTTTCGACGTGTATTATTTGTTTTTAATTGGATAAAAAAAAAAGATTAATTGAGTGATCATAATGTTTCGAGCAGTGAATTGCGGATGGCCCCACGATTAAAAAATTGTTTTTTCTATGATTTTTCACTTTACTACCCAAAATACTAATATTTTAACTGGTCCTTTCTTTATAATTTATTTATTCCGCCGGCCTGTAAAAATTCTATGCTGCTTGATTAAAAAAAATNCACTTTACTACCCAAAATACTAATATTTTAACTGGTCCTTTCTTTATAATTTATTTATTCCGCCGGCCTGTAAAAATTCTATGCTGCTTGATTAAAAAAAATCATGTTCCATCACGATGTTATTTTACTTTATCTATTTTTTGAGAATTTAAATATTCAATACATGTTATCAACCAGGCCGAGCCAGCCCTAGACTCCACCGGGGGAGCGAGGGGGCGCGGCGGGGGGGCATGCATGTTTTTTTGGTTAACATATCTTATATATATATTACGAAAAACTTTAGCATAGATATAGATAGATGCCCTCCTTAGTATTATTTTTTACCACATCACTTTATATAAATTAATACCTAAATTGATTATTACCTTTTGAACACGCCTCCAACACTTTGCAAAAATATTTGGATAAATTTGAACATATTAGATTCATCTTGTGATTCTTGAAAAAAATTGCCACCCTAAAAGCCGAAAAATGGTATTAACGGTGATTCTTCTAATTATCGTCTATTTCGCCGTCGAGAAAGTTATCGGCACTTGTCCAAGCAAAAAAAAAAAGTATCAGCTTGGTAGCCCATGTCGGCGACCTACGAAGTTAAATTTAAAAGAAAATATGTAAGTTAATATTACATATCCACTTTATTTAAGAGACTGATCAACTAATGCTTTTCTACTTCCCCTTTTTCAATCGATGAGCCTGCATTTAATAAAAATGTTTGAGAAAAAAAAAATCTTATTTATAATTCTAATTGTGAATAAGAAAACATTTTTGCAACTTCAAATACAAAAAAATGATAAATCACGTGCAATAAGCAAGTGTTGAAGTATAAATATTCAAGTTATATTCTCTTCGATGGTTTAAACTTTTAAAATAGATGATTATTTAATATGGTATCAGAACAGTAGGTCATTTATTCAAATATCACTGTCACACTAATTATTAAAAAAAATTTACATGTTAGACCCAAAATTTAGCCTACACATGATGGAATGTGTTGAACTATAAATATTTAAATTACACCTCTCCGACAACTTAAATTTTTGAAATAGATAGTTGTTTAGCAAGAAGAATGTATTCTGCGCATATAACCTATTAGTAAAATGTATCCATTTCTCTTGACTTGTCAAGAACATAAAAAAATTCATGGAGAATGGAAGAAGATATTTCTAACCAGGTTTTTTTTTTTATTAGACAATTAGTAGGATAGTTCATATCATGAAAAGGTCACCATCAATGGAAAGTTCACATTGAAAAATGAGAATGCTGTAATTCAATGGTATTATAATTTACGATAGTATCATTGTATATTAATTATAATTTTTTTTTAAAAAATTAATTTTTTATTTTAATAAATGATACAATAAAATATGAATTTTGGTTATCAAATTTAAAATATTTGATATTTTATCTTTTATTGAAATATTTTTAGTCTAAGTATAACATTTTAAACTTAAAAAGTTTAAGTATTATACATCACCTATAAACTTTAGAGGGTCTGGGTGTAATTTACTAACGGACATTAACGACAAGGATCTAAGTGTTACACGCATATAAATCTTAGGCAATTTGTGTGTAATATTTCAAATATTAGGAGTCTGAGTGATTAAATGAAAAACTTCAGATATCTAAATGTAATTTTCCCTTATCAATAAGTCTACTCAAAATTATAAAAATTTACATTAAAGAAGCACTTTATGTATTTGGTATTGGAATAAACGAAACATAAATAAAAGTATTCGTGATGATTTAACAACCAAATCATGTAATAAAAAATTTGAATCACATCACAAGATGTATAAGCAAGAAAAATAATTCCAAATACTATATTTAAATATTTTATATTAATATATAATACTATCACACCACTACCCCCACCACCCCCACCACCACCACCACCACCACTACCACTACCATCATCACCGCTACTCCACTACTACCTCTATCACAACAGCCAATATCACTGTCACCATCCCACCATCACCATCACACCCACCGTCCCACAATTGCTACCGCCATCTTATCACCATCACCACCACTTCGCCGCCGCCACTGCCACCGCCACCACCACTATCACTATCGTTATCGCCATCTTACCACTATCGCCATTGTCCCACCATCATTCCTACTACCACCACCCCTATCGCCTTACCACCATCATCACCATTGCCTCCACGGTTGCCATCATCACAGCAGGTCATCGTTACCCATCACTATCTTTGACCACCACCACCATTGTCGACTCTTACCACTTGCCTCAACTACAACAGGATGCTTAAATTTATTTATTTTTCTTCTATCTTTGTAATTTGATTTTGAGTGTGGATATAAATATGTTTATTGTTAATTATATTTTTTATTACTGTGTCTTCAAGTACGACAAATAACTAGTTATGTAATATATTGATAGGGTCTGATTTTTAATGTGCCCGAAAAGTCTACCTTGATCCCCCCACACAAAAGCTAATGCTTATTTCCAAGTATTTGACCAAAGAAAGAAAGACCAAGTTGTAATATGTGACCACGTTGACATAGTACAATCGTCCAATGATAAGATAATAAGTGGATAAAATACATATTTCAGTGTTGAACGGGGAATTCCAACTCTCGGAATACGTATAAATCATTTTATTATGGACAAAAATGACAAATTATACCAATTTAGGGAGCAAATTTTTGTTAAATTTATAACAAATGTTACTTATGTTTAGACAATGTGAAACTAATAATCACAGTTAATAAATTCAATGTGTAAAAAATTGTAGCTGAGTGGGCAACATTGGATAGGGGGTTATAATAGAAGAGATTAAAGTATAATTTCCGTATTATGTGATTAATAGTGTAGGCTTGAAGTTGTCTATCTACTAACGATTATCTTTCACCTAAATATAGATAGATCAGGGTCAAGCACTGAATTAACGAGAAGATATACATGATCCTTCGCTAGCGTGGCAGTGGCAGCTTGGGCTTATCAGCCTCACGCGCGTTACCTCTAACTCATAGTTTTAAAACCCGGCCTAGACATCAATCCGGAGAAGGGACCGGGTCAATGGATTTCTGGTTCAATTACTGGGTCACTGGTCGAACCGGTGATATAATAAAAAAATAAANTTTTTTTATTTTTTAATTTTATTCTAATAGATAGTATTATTCATAGTTTTAAAACTTAGCCCGGACATCAACCCGGAGAAGGGACCGGGTCAACGGGTTTCTGGTTCAATTACTGGGTCACTGGTCGAACCGGTGATATAATAAAAAAATAAAAAATAATTATTAATGATGATAAATAGACTAAAAAATTAAAATAGTTATAAAAATAACATGTTCAATATATATTAAATCAAACAAAGTTATCAAGCATGAATCACTTAATTGTATTCAATTAACAAACCAATGCATTCAATTAACAGTCCAACCTCCACCCTCAAACTTGAATCACTTAATTGCATTCACTTAATTTTTGAGTTAACAAACACTTAAAAATTATCAAACCAATACATTCAATTCCAATACAATTTGCCTAATCTGCTATTAATCAAATCAAATATTCACTTAATTGCATTGTTCTTGAAATCAACTTCATAAGAATTCATACAAATCAAGTCTCAAGAGAAAGGCATAACAACACGAAGCAAAAACAAAAACAATCAGTATCATTGCAAAACCATCAACGTGAAACAAAAGCAAAAACTAGCACTAGCAACAACCACCATGGAGGATAGCACAAACAGAAAGCAAAAACCAGATCCCAGAGCAAANCGAAGCAAAAACAAAAACAATCAGTATCATTGCAAAACCATCAACGTGAAACAAAAGCAAAAACTAGCACTAGCAACAACCACCATGGAGGATAGCACAAACAGAAAGCAAAAACCAGATCCCAGAGCAAAAAAAAAAAAAATATATATATATATATATATATATATATATATATATATATANAAACAAAGTTATCAAGTCTGAATCACTTAATTGTATTCAATTAACAAACCAATGCATTCAATTAATAGCCTAGCCTCCACCCTCAAACTTGAATCACTTAATTGCATTCACTTAATTTTTGAGTTAACAAACACTTAAAAATTACAAACCAATACATTCAATTTCAATACAATTTACCTAATCTGCTATTAATCAAATCAAATATTCACTTAATTGCACTGTTCTTGAAATCAACTTCATAAGAATTTATACAAATCAAGTGTCAAGAGAAAGGCATAGCAACATGAAGCAAAAGCAAAAACCATCAGCATCATTGCAAAACTGTCAACGTGAACAAAAGCAAAAACTAGCACCAGCAACAACAACCATGGAGGATAGCACAAACAGAAAACAAAAATCAGATCCCAGAGCAAATATATATATATATATAGAGAGAGAGAGAAAGGTATATATTGTTGTGTCTTAGAGAATGAAATTCGTAGAGTTCGAGTGAGCAAGCAACCACATCGCAAAGAGAGAGAGAAGACTGAATCGGAGTAAGAGGCTGAGAGTAATCAAACCTTAAAATCCAACGATGAGGCAGAGAGGAGGACGAGAGGAAGAGGAAAAGGAAGAGGCAGGGGAAGAGGAGAGGCAGAGGCTCACAACGAAAAAGATCAGATTAGGGCAAATGAATCGCTGCTCATGGAGGGTGGAGGCTACTCATGGATCGATGGTGGAGGGTGGAGGCTGTTGTGGTGCTGTTGGAGGATGGAGGCTGGGCTGTGGAGTGTGGACACTGAACGAATGATTTAGGATTTAGGGGAAAAGAAAAATACACAAAAATGTAAAAAAAAAACATATTTATACTAAAGGAACAAAATCGGCCGATTTTTGTAAACTCATTCGGTTTTCACGGGTTACCAATTTTTTGACCTATTCACCGGTTTTATTCCGAATTCTTTGCTCAAACGATCCAATTACAAAACCGGCCCGGTTAGGGGACCGGTTCACCGGGTCAACCCGCCGGGCCGGGTTTTAAAATACTGCTCTAACTTTTATGTGGTTTTTCACTTACCTACCGAAAATACTAATATTATTTGACAATTTAATTATTCAATACTTGTTAACAACCATTCTATTTCTTAAGAGAAAGAAAGAGGTAATTCCTAAGGACTCGTTTGATAACGTTTATAATTTTTGATTTTTTAAAAAACAAAAAACAGAATTAAAAAACAAAAAACAGAATTAAATCTCCTTTTTGAAAAACAATGACAAAAAAAAAACGGTTATTAAACAAGTTTTTTTTTCTTGTTTTCTCTAAATATCAAAATAAAAACAAAAAGCAAAAAGTATAAACGATACCAAACGGACCTAAGTGATTAGTTTAAGGAAAGAATCTGGGGTTGTGTTGAACCTTGGTGAATGCAACCCTCTTAAAAGTTGTGTTTGCCTTTACAAATGTCTATTTTTCCACCTTATTCTATAATCTAGTTATTGGTTGTTGGGGTGTTGATCGAGCAAAACTTGTTGAACTTGAGTATGATCAAATGTGGTTCGCTTGTGACAGGTTAATTTAGATTATAACTCGAGCCCAGTTTGATAAAAGCAGATAAGCATTCAAGTTAGAACAAAGCCCACGGGGCGGCCAAAATATTTTGAGGCCTAAAACGATAACATTAAATAAGATTTTTTACTTTTAATATTAAAATTTTTATTAAAAATTAATTAATTTATTATTTATTATGTGTCTATGATAGAGGAAGAATCAGTTTTGTCGATATAATTTTTATTTTTGGTTTTTTACCATAAGGGAGTAAATGTGAGGTAAATATAACTAGACTTTTAAGTAAATTTTTTTATACGTTTAGTTTTTTTTTTTTTTTTTCAACTTTTGATTTTTGTGTTTCTTATATTATAAGTTGAATTATGAGCCCAAATTATTGTAATTAAAAATTTTGATTGAACTTAAATTTTTTGAGACCTTTTGATAAGACTTAAAATTTTTGCAAAATTAAAATTTTGATGTGGGTTAATTATATAACTCAAATTATGGGGCCTTCTCAAATTGTAGGGCCCAAAGCCCAAACTTTATCTATAAAGATGTTGGGCCGGCCCTGAAAACCTAGTAAAAATTTCTCAAAAATTAAAATATAAAACGTAATTATCGAGCCACGTAATAGTCAGCTTCTCAAGGATGAAAATTTCACAAAATTTAAAAACTTGCAAAGATGTTTTGCTTCAAAAGAGTGTTTGAATTGATAAAACTAAATAAAATGATTAAAACAATATAAAAAATATACTAGAGTCTCAGGTATACCCTCTCAAATCCATATAATAATGATTAAAAATTTAGTTTTCAACCCTAGACAATAATCAAGTGTCAACTGACTCAAGTCACCAAATTTAGCAATAAGAATGAGAAAACACATTTGTTTATAACTAAAAGTTTATTTAGAAAAATTAAAAAATTGTTCATCAGTTGTAAATATTTACTGTGTCTGGAATATACAATAAATCAAACTGTCATAACAATCAAATTCTTATTTTATCCGAATAATCCTCTACTTATATTATTATGTGAAATAAATTATAATTAACTTAAATATGGAATACTAGTTATTTGTTTCACAAGAAAATTCTAAAAATCATAGAATAAGACAATGACTCAAGAACTTTTACAGCAAAAACTTTGCTAAGAAGAATCAATAGTTAAATTAACAAAATATCGCATACCATTAAGCCCAATAGTCAATAACAATACCATACTTGATTGAAAGATTCTCCCCTAATTCTAGCTAAACTTTCTAGCCAAACATGACAACAGTAAAAAATTTTGAGTTTCTTATATTATAGGTTGAATCATGAGCCAAAATTAATGCAATTAAAAATTTTGATTGAACTTAAATTTTTTTAGACCTTTTGATAAGACTTAAAATTTTTGCAAGATTAAAATTTTGATGTGGGTTAATTATATAACTCAAATTATGCGCCTTCTCAAATTGTAGGGCTCAAAGGCCAAGCTTTATCTATAATGATGTTGGGCCAGTCCTGAAATCCTAGTAAAAATTTCTCAAAAATTAAAAAAGAAAGCGTAATTATCAAGCCAAGTAATAGTCACCTTCTCCCGGATGAAAATTGATGGGTTAAGCCCAAGTAGTCCAATTTATGTATTAAAGCCCAACTCCGGTTGAGGAGCCCAACCTCATCGTGAATCCACCAAGCCAAAGGAGCCCAAGGCCGGTCAGACTTCTTGCTTAGCACGTCACCAAGAGGAGAGCACGAGAAGTTTATCTGCACCGCCTTAAGGAACCCAAGGTCGGTTAGACTTCTTGCTTAGCACGTCACCAAGAGGAGAGCACGGGAAGTTTATCTGCACCGCCTTAAGGAGCCCAAGGCCGGTTAGACTTCTTGCTCAGCACGTCACCAAGA
>CAUOFW020000447.1:1043245-1078024 GCA_963454935.2 Ilex paraguariensis
GAAAAAAGCCCAAATAGACTATTATGGGCCCTCTTCAAAATAAAGTAGGCAAATAAAAAATTATGGGCCCTCTTCAAAACAAAGTGGCCAAAAAGAAAGTTATAAGCCATTTTTCAAAACAAAAAGTTCAAACAAGATATTATGGGCCTTCTTTAAAATAAAATGGAAGAAACTAAAAAAAAAAAAAAAATGTAATCAATGCCTCCTTCTCCAAGTCTCCTTGGACATGGGGCATTGGGGGGCAAATGATGGGTTAAGCCCAAGTAGTCCAATTTATGTATTAAAGCCCAACCCCGGTTGAGGAGCCCAACCTCATCGTGAATCCACCAAGTCCAAGACAGACCAAGGCCGGTTAGACTTCTTGCTTAGCACGTCACCAAGAGGAGAGCACGGGAAGTTTATCTGCACCGCCTTAAGGAACTCAAGGTCGGTTAGACTTCTTGCTTAGCACGTCACCAAGAGGAGAGCACGGGAAGTTTATCTGCACCGCCTTAAGGAGCCCAAGGCCGGTTAGACTTCTTGCTTAGCACGTCACCAAGAGGAGAGCACGGGAAGTTTATCTGCACCGCCAAAGGAAACAGTCCAAATCCACCAAGTCCAAGACAGCCCAAGGCCGGTTAGACTTCTTGCTTAGCACGTCACCAAGAGGAGAGCACGGGAAGTTTATCTACACCGCCTTAGGGAGCCCAAGGCCGGTTGGACTTCTTGCTTAGCACGTCACCAAGAAGAGAGCACGAGAAGCTTATCAACGGTCCAATCTTTGACCACGTTTCCTTCAAGAGTTCCCCAAACTCTTCCTTCCGTTGAGGATAAGTCGTGATCTCCACCGAAGATAATCTCTAAGCTGCGATAAAGAAGCCTTGAGGATATGTCATGATCTCCACAAGAATGATCTCTTAACTACTATAAAATGGCTCTAATCCGGGAGAGAAAAAAGACATGCTCCATCAGAGACTTTCAGAAGACGAACCGACTACCGGAGATTATTGTTTTTCTTTGATTCTCCATTCCCCCTCTCAAAGCTTGTATCTCCGTTCTCCATACCTTTGAATCAATAAAATACCCGGCGACTGAAGCCATTGAAGAGTGGACGTAGGTCGAATTGACCGAACCACTATAAATTGTGTCTTCTTTAATTCTTTCGTTGATTTCATTGCATTTATTATCTATACTTGACAGGTGGTGTGCAAAACCATTTTTGTGCATCATCAAAAATTTCACAAAATTTTAAAAACCATTCACATAATGAAGCCCTATAACTAGTAATTTCTCAAATATCTAATATACAAGTAGAGCGAAGTTTAAAAGTATTTCAAGATAAATTTGAAATTGTTTACCTACCAAAAAGAAGTTCTTTGACCACATAATTCAAACTATATATGTAAAATTAACTACTCAAATCGAACCATCGTTTAGCCCACTAGGCCTAACAAAATAGCTCTATGAATCCCACGGAGGCTATTTGTCTAGTGGGCTACTCCGGGCCTGGCCCATTGACCAGGTGATTGATTGCCGTGGCCCATATTTTTTGACAATGCTTTCGAATTCCGATCGTCGGGCGGAGTCGACGCAAGTGACAAGTGCCACGGGTGAGCAATGAAAACAAAACATAACATAGGATCCTTTCTACATGCACATAGGTGCACAAACATTCGAGATGGAAGCCATGTGCACGTGTCATGACCATCCCCCCGTAATATCTGTTCCCATCTACCTTGTCGGAGACCTGGGAGACAATACAATCAATTGATCATGCATGCACCCGCACCACAAAAATTCAAATGAATTTTTTTTTTTAATTTTTTATTGAACGACGAAGAGTATTTAAATTAATTTATGTTTATTTTGATTTTTTTTTAGTTCAATCAAAGATATGTTATTTATATTAAAATTAAAAAATTTATAAAAAATAAATTTTTCATAGTTAATCCCAAGAGATTCTCATGATTTAAATTCATATGAAATTCAAAAACTTTATATCTTTGTCCTTTGATTTGAGATATTATGTTAACGGAGATATGGCGTAGATTCATTCAAGTTGTACTGAATATATTAGGAATAACTCGTACTTGAACGCACGGTGCAATATAAATAATTTGAAAGTGATGTTAATAGCTGTTTGATGAGTCTATTTGAAATCATCGGATAAATTTATTAAAATTTATTCTATTTTATGTTATAGATATTTGGTCATTTATAATTCAATATTTCTGATTAGGTGTTGCCTTCAGATCAATTTATTTACGACATGAGTCTAATTATTATTATTTATTTTTTTGGCTCTTCAAAAAAAAAAGGGTGAGATAAAGGACAGTGCCTAGAGGCCACTCAAATAGATCTTCACTGACGGGATCACGAAGCGCCTGACTGCTCCCGTTATTTTTTTCGAGAACAAACCTAACTAGTTTAATATAGTGATGAACCCCTAAACTCCAATATAAACTCTAAAATTCAAACTTTCAACCACAATATGAAAAGTTCAAAAGGTATTCCACTAAACCATTTCACTTGGCGGTGACATGAGTCTAGTTGGTCATCCTGATTATGATTCAAACTATCGAGGCTAAACCTATAACCTAGCAATTACGTGTTGAACTCTTGTTGGATTGACAAATTATGTTAATAATTATTAATTCTATTTAAGAAACAAAAAACAGTTAACTTATTTAAAAAAAAAAAAAACTTATTTGCCTAGTATTTAGAGAATAGGTTTCATCGGAAAAAATAAACATTTATTGTGTGTATAATTGTAAAATTTGAAATCATTTAATATTAAAACCAGGGAGTACATACATAAATCCAACACCGACAAGGCAACAAGGAAATTAAGATTAAAAGACAAAGACAAAACCAGTGAAGCACGTACATACATAAGTCCAAAAACCCAATAGACAAAACCATGTTTAATTACTGTAGGAATCTAAGTCACTTTCCTTGCGACATCCTTTGAAACCAGACAAAGACTTCAAATTAAAAAATCAGAAACAGGAAACATCCATGCTTCCACCATCACTGCCATACTTCTTTAAACAACCCTCAACCCATGGGCTGCATCTGCCTCCCAACCTACCTCTGCCCTTCTCCTTTCATCGGATACATCTTTGGGTTAGGTTATGAATATTTTTGTTCTGATATAAATGATTTGTTGTCTTTAATCAAATTAAAAAAAAAATTAATTGAAGTGCGTGTAGGATAGTTTGATAGCTAAAGTTATATTTTTTAACATCCATCCTTGATCGTTAATTGTTCCAAAGATAACAAATATCGGTACTTACCGGGTTCCAAACCAAGTCAAACGCCACCTTTCATCTATCTATAAGTACACTCTTCTCTTGATCACTCCATTCTCATCTGCATCCTTCCCTTTCTTCAGAGCTAGCTCTCTCATCATTTCATTCACAGTAGACTCTCTCTCTCTTTCGCTTTAGACACTCTCTCTGGACTGAATCTCTGTTCCAAATTCGAACTATGGCGTCTTTGAGTTCCCCATTTTGGGTCACAGATTCAAAACATGTAAACCCACTTTCAATGGAGCGAAGACAACCTCCACAAAGGCTGAAAGATTTCTTGACAGAAGACTCAATTCCAAGCTCGACCTTTCGTCGAACACCTTGCGGATCAACCATAAAAACCCTCCTCAATGTCGATCTCAACACCAATTATGTTGATGAAGCACCGTCCAAATTACTGAGAAGCCGATCAAAAGCAGCCGCGACGACAATCTCTGCTATCCACAAAGCTTCAGGAATCGTCATTAAAGCCGTTAAATTTCTCCCTTTCACATCTCCGTCAATTTTACACACAAGCATTTCACGCAGACTCACGAAACGGAACCCACAGGACAACAACAATGTTCCCGAGATCGGAGTCTCCGTTACGGTGAAGGACATTCTACGGTGGAGATCGTTCCGGGATTTGGTCGAGGAGGGACCTCCACCGTTGGATTTCTCATCCTCACCACTTCACTGCACCACCGCCACCACAACGACGGGGTCATCTTCTACTACTGCTACTACCAGTAAGAGCTCAAGCTGGTGCGATAGTGATTTTGCGGAATATTTACAGTCATGGCATGGTGTCTCCGATGAGTTCTCCGGTGAAGACAATGGTGAAGTGGGTAAGGAATTTTTACCCGACGGTGGAGCCGGCGATAGTTGTGGAGTGGCGACTAGAGGAACAGCCGTGGATTACAAGGTGAGTAATTAGATGAGATTAGATTGAATTTTGTGATTTGGAAATGATTTTAGCAACCCCCGATGCTTCTTTTAGCATTTTCGTTGTTAACTATTAGTGTCAAATACTTATTAAAATCACATATTACAGATAGACCAGCCATTGGACAAGAAAGAACAACACAGCCCAGTCTCAGTCCTTGATTCTCCATTTCAAGAAGACGAAGAATTGTGCTCATCTTTCCATCAAAGCCTTGCAAATATGGAGAGTATGTCCCTTCCTACCCTTTTGAATGTAGTTACTCCATTACTCTCTCTCCCTCTCTCTCTCTCACACACACACACACATTTCAAAAATGGGAGTGTAATTAAAATGCTTCAAATTTTGTTTTGAACAGGGAGAACATGTATGCTCATGCAAATGATCGAAGACTTCGAAAGTGCTGCCAAACTAGAGCCAGTAGACATAGAGAAACAGTTCTCCAACGAAGCAAACAGCGGATTTGAAGACAACGATGAAGAAGAAGAACAACAACAACAACGCAATGACGTGGCCACTGTGATGTGTGAGGAATATGAGGGATATTTTGAATGGGAAGTGGAGAGCAAGAGAGAAGCATATATCAAAGATATGGAGAGGGGAGTGAAGTGGAACAAGTTTGAAGAGGAGCAAGAAGAGTTGATCTTAAAGATGGAGAGTGAGGTGTTGAGTAATTTGGTAGATGACCTATTGGTTGATTTGTTCTATGGTTGATTACAGAACAGGGGTGAAGATGAAAGGATGTTCACCGGTTCAAAATTAACAAGCTCTAGTTGGGAAATTGATGATCAAAACCCCAAAAATGTGACAAATACAAAGGATTATTGGCATCAAGCATACATCTAAATGTGCCTCGACAAAGAGGTTTGATTGCATCTTGCAGTCATGAACAGGGTGACAAATTGGTCATCCTTGTGTAAGATAGGAAGTTAGGAACTAGCTTGATCCATAGGCCAAGGAGGCAACATATGACCTGCATTGACATGTATTGAGTTTCATTTCGGAAGTTTGTATGAAATTTTGGACATGTATATAAAGAATAACCTCAAATTAAGTGTACTTGGCTTGCCTCTTTAGGTGATTTCTCGTGATTATTACACTATGAATTGGTATGAAAATAATAATCAGAAGAGTATATTGAATCAACTATGGTCCTAGTTCTTGAATTGTTTGCGAGTGAAATGCCCCATTAATATTCCCTAAAGTTTCTCAATATTTACCCCTGTTTGGTTGGAAGAAAAATAAGGAGGATGGAAAATGGAGGAAGGAAAGTGGGAGGGAAGGAAAATCTTTCCATTATTTGGTATGGAGGGAAAATGGGAGGGAATGGAGCCCACCAAACATTTTTTCCCCAAAAATGGGCAGAAAATGGATTGAAATTGGAGGGAAGATGAGTTTTTTTGTGAATTGACTATTTTACCCACCATTCTCTTTAATTATATAATTTTTAGTATTTACCACATAATATAATTAGAACTTAACTTATTAAGTTTGTTTTTGTATATGTAATGGAAGATTTAATTATTAAATGTACATAATGAAAAAATACATATATTTTCTAGTTAGATACACATTAAATAATTAAATAATTTTTATCAGTAAATTTTATTTTTGATTTTATTTCAATAAATGATACAATAGAACATGAATTTTTGTTATAAAATTTGAAATATTTAATATTTTATCTTTGATTGAAATATTTTTAGTCTAAATATAATATTTTAAACTTAAAAAGGGTCTAAATATTATATACTTATAAACTTTAGAGGGTTTAAATATTATATACTCATAAAAAAAATCATGCATTTTGGTTTATTTTCTTTAATCTTATTCATGTAATTAGATGTGAGGGTATAGTTGTAAATTTAGTATATATATTTTTCCTTTCCATCCAATACCAAATAAAAGAAAATACATCCCTTTAATTTTTCATCCATCCTACAAAAACATAATGAGGGAAAATATATTCATTCCAATTTTCTATCTTTTCTAATTTTTCATCCTTCATACCAAATGGACTATTAATCTCTTGCTACGAATTTTAGTACATTTCATTATATCTAATTATTATATTCAAGTAGATATATATAGATAATTTATTATTAATGGGAAAAAATATAGTATTAATGAGAACTGTTCAAACAAGGACATGCCATAATTAGGCAATAATTGAGAACCCCTTTTTTTATGGGTTTAACGATTCTGGATCAACTTATTTATATTTTAATTAATCTCCTCTTCGATCTAATCAAAGACAGATCATTTAAGTCGAGCTTAGGATATTCATGAAGAATAAATTCTTATAATTTGATTACAAGGAATTGTCAAGATTTAAATTTAAAATATCTTAATTTACAATTATGTTATCATTTAAAATATCCCTTCAAACTAATAATTGATAACCTGTTGTATGTCTCATGGTAAAAATATTGTGTCCCATTCAAAAGAGATGCTTAATTTGGGACAAAGTGTGAGAGGTTCACAAATTGGGAAGGATGTACCCTATTATAATACTTCGATTTTTAATTTGTATCTTAAAATATTTTAAAAATTTATTTTTACTCTCAATATTATGGATTGATTGTAAAGTGGATCTCGTTTAGCCTGTCATTTAATTTTTTGTCATAAATTAAAGCACATGAGTTGTAAGTGCTTCAAGAATGAAGAGGAGGTGTGTCCATCATTGCAGATTTTCGCTTTGCGACCAATTTGACATTGTTTTATGTATCAAAAACAAAATTTTGTTAATCAATAGTGACTAAGTCTATCATATGCAACTCACATGAGACACCAAATATTTGTGAATTTATAAATAAACTCATGATCAAAGCACTTGCAACTCGTTTATTTCAATTTATAACGAAAAACTGAATGGTAGTTTGGACAAGGTCCACATTGGTATCAATTCGTAACATTGAGTGTATAAATTAAAATTTTTAATGTTTGAGGGTATAAATTAAGAATCAAAATATTTTTTGGGGTATAAAGTGACATTAGCCCAAACTATAAATACCCACAGAGTCTCGCGTCGAGACGATTCAATCTGAATCCACAGATCCCGCCACCGCCGCCGCCGCCGCCACCGTCAAGACACTCTCTCCCCCAAATTATTCTCCTCTTTCTACCGCATAACCCTTAGCTGTGATCATATTGATCCATCAAGAATCAGAGTACTCGGTGTTTGCGTTTGAGAAGAGTTCGCTCGAAGTTCTGATCTCTCAGGTTTGCTACTTCTGTACGTATATATACTTCCAGTCTCTGCAATCGATACACATAAGTTTAGTATTACCGAAATTGATCACCGTCAACGAAATCCGTTGACACATTTACGATGATGATCGGATCCCATTCCTTTAATTTTCGATGGTGGCTTTTTAGGGTTTTTCGTTTTAGGGATTTTTTATTTAGGGTTTCTGTAGTTCGGATTCTTTTAGGGTTACATTATTGCGTATATTGTTGCCGAAACAAAGTGGGAGGACTATCGGAAATGTATTTCGAACCGAAGGAATCAGCTACTGTAGACAAGGGTATTGATTGATGCATTGATTTGGGGTTTGTTCTGTGGGATTCATCAACCCCGTGACGATGGCGATCGGATCTGATTCTTCTGCTTATCCTTGCTGGCTCTTTATGCTTTCAATTTTAGGGTTTTGTTTATGTCTTGAACTTCTGGATTATTTTAGGGTTTTTCTGTTGCTGAGTTATAGTCGTTGGCGACAAGAGAAATATGATGTCCTCTCGGAATTTGGGGAAATCGGAGATAAGAGGTGTAGCTTGGAATTGGGTTGTTTTTGTGGATTTTCTTTGTAGAAGAAAGAGTTATATTGGTTTAGATCACTGATGTCTCTCTCCTACATCTTTATTGATTGAAGATCTACCTATGTTTTTGTATATATAGCATCATTATGGATATAAAGGCAAAAAGGGTGTCATTGTATAAGCGGCTTGGTGGACGACATCATGGTCATGGACATGCTATGAACAAAAACAAGGTCTGTTCCTTTTGGCTTGAGGGCAGATGCAGCAGGAACCCATGGAGCTTCTTACACCTGGACTTACAACCAGCCCCACAATCACATAAACAGTACCTTTTGGCACATGAAGATAGCAGTGTTCGGTCCAAATGGACTTGGAGTAGTCCAAAATACAATAGCTCCAAGAGTGCACTAAATGGTGAAGCTGCTTGTAAAGATAGTACTCAAGAGGCTCAACAAAAGGTCACAAAAATTGGAGAAGTTGAAGGTACATGTACTCAAATGACACAACAAAAGCTATGAAAGTTCTGGGTTATCGGTACTTGTGTCAGGGGTGACAGTTGTCGCTACTTGCATTCATGGTTTATTGGTAATGGGTTTACAATGTTGACAAAGTTAGAAGGAAACAATAAGGTACATGTTCATGTTTCGGTCTCTTGTATTGTGTTGTGTACACATATGTGCATATAGGTGGACATATAAAATAAATTACAGTTAATTTGTCATTTAACGGGAGTTTGATACTAGGCCGTCACTGGGATTGCCCTTCCATCTGGGTTTGACAAGCTCTTCTCAAGTAGCAATGACAAATCTGTCCGGCTTTGGGACTGCAATACTGGTCAGGTTGGTGTCTTTTGTTCTGATTATTTTCTTCGTGAATGGGTTCTCTTAAAATGATGGTGTACTTTATTGATGTGATTTTTTTTTTGTGTAATGCAGTGTACTGCTGTTTTTAACCTTGAGAACGCAATTGGTACTTTGATCACTGAAGGCCCATGGGTGTTTGTGGGATTGCCAAATGCTGTTAAGGTAGTCCTTTTGGACTTGAAAATATACATAGTTTTTTCATTGCCAAATGCCAAGTGGTACTGATTCAGGCTATTCCTCACATCATCCCTCTGTTGGTGGTATTTGCAGGCATGGAATATTCAGGCTGATGCTGAACTCACTCTAGATGGACCATCTGGGCAAGTTTATGCCTTGGTTGTGGGTAATGACATGCTGTTTGCTGGCACAGAGGTATCCATACTTAAAACTTTTGAATTGCTTCAAGTAATATTTATTTGTACAAAAAATTGGATGTTGATGCATTTAATATTTTTTTACCTCTTATTTGGCTGCAGGACGGCTCCATACTAGCCTGGAAATCCAGTTTTGAAACCAATTACCCTGAACTGGCTACATTGCTGAAGGGTCACAGCCGTGCTGTAATTTCCCTTGTTGTTGGAGTCAATAGGCTCTACTCAGGTTCCATGGACAAGACGATAAGAGTATGTTGCTGTTATTCTGTATTTCTGATATTTCCATACAGATGAAAATCAAAATCAATCTAGTCATTTACTTGAAAAGGAAAATTCAATCCTAGTCAATATTCCCGTCTATTGAGTGGAAGCCTTGTATACTACCAGATATGATTTAGTGTGTGCGAGTGTGTGTCCATAAAGCTCACTTGTTTCTACATGCTGGAATTATCATCATTGTGACATTTCTCGAGCCTTGTCTCTTGATGCTCTTGATTTCTTTAGTTCACGTAATAGGTGCACATTGTTCAGAGCCTCATTTTAGTGATCCTTGTCATTTGATGTGTGTTTGGACCACATTTTTTGGTTGCGAGTACAGTTTTTGTCAATTTAAATGAAGGAATTAAGAAGAAAATTTTGATGACAGAAGAGACAAACTTAAGAATTTTTTGTGGGCAATATGGTAGTCCAGAAATTGATTTTTAATTATCTCATTTCGGCAATTGTCCAATATGTTTTAGTTCTCAATTGGGCAAGGCCTTGTATATCAATTGTCTTTTTCTTTCTCCAGGTCTGGGACCTACAAACTTTTCAGTGCATTCAGACACTTAATGGTCATGCGGATGCTGTGATGTCTGTGCTTTGCTGGGATAGCTTCTTGTTATCTGGTTCCCTCGACAGTACAATAAAGGTTTGGGCCGCAACTGAAAGTGGGAACTTGGAAGTAGTATATGAACATAATGAAGAGCATGTAAGTAGTTTAACATCATTTTTTTCTTTTATTTATTTGCAGCTTACATTGTATTTATAACTGCTTGTATTTTTGGCAGGGAGTTCTTGCACTTTGTGGGATATACGATGCTGACGCCAAGCCTATTCTGCTTCGCTTATGTAATGACAATATTGTCCGCCTATATGACTTGCCAACGTGAGTATTGCACATTACTCTTTCATTTGACTAATTTTGTTAATAGTTATGCCTGCTGATTCACTTAAATCTCTGTCGGTTTTAGATTTATTGAAAGGGGAAGAATATTTTCAAAGTGGGAAGTTCGAGCTATTCAGATTGGTCCTGGGGGCCTATTTTTCACTGGAGATGCAACTGGGCAGCTCTTTGTCTGGAAATTGCTTGGGGAGACAAGTTTTCGCCTTCATGAAAATGTTTTTGTATAGAGAATTCCCTTGTAAATACACGAAACTTGTAGCGAAGGAGAAGTACAGGTGTAAAATTTCATTCGGCTTAGTGAAAGCAATTCATTTAAGAATATCAATGTTATTATTTGAAGTATTCTTTTCTGGACAGATACTGTCTGTAATGCATTCTGGGTATATTTTGGGATGAACTCACATTTATCCATTTGTTGTTTGTGGTTTGATTTATTTGCACATAATTGATTCCCCAATGAGTGAATCAGTTCATCCCGAGCGTTCATCAAACCTTAACCAAACGCGTATTGCCAGGTTCGACTCCCCACTCCTTATCGACATCCATAAAGCAATTACTCTGGTGTATAGCCCGCTTCAAGAGGTAGTGGTCCAAAGCTCTGGTAATCATGGGTGTAATGAGGATTGAAGAGGGTAAAAGATTTGCATGCTAATATTACCTGTGTGAAAATAGTTGTCTTTGAACTCGTTTCACAACATCATAGTTGTTCTTTATCATTGCATCAGGCTATGGTCTGAGTAGCTTCCTATGCTTCAAAGATAGACATATCACCTTTCGTTTTTCTTTTGAGTGATTAGGATTTCTTTAAGGGCCTAAGAGATCAGAAGTTTGAGTCTTCTAACCTTGTTATAGACAATTTCGGTAGTTGAAATAAGATATGACTTTCAAGCGATTAGTTCACTGGGTAAGGATGTTTAGATTTAAGTCTTTATAGCTATGGCAGCTGAGTGAGATAAAACTTATTTTTTAGTTCAAAAAGTACGATGTGAGATTTTAATTTCAATTTCAATGTAAATACAACTGAATTTTTTTATAGATGGTTGTGTAGTGCTAAAAAATAATAATACAATTAACTTTAAACGAATTTTTGTTGTTTTATGAGACATTAAAATGAAATTTCTTTCAAAACCCATCTTTTAAACGCCCAAGACAATGAAATTTCCCTCTGTGGCTTCTCTAAATGGAGCAAATTACCCTTTTAAAATTACAAAACCTAACCAATGTATTCGAATATATTGAATTAAATCACCTCTAATACATTTCTTTTTTTAATTTTTTTTTGGTACATCATTTATCACTAATGAGCACAAGACCCTCTATATATACAAGGAGTTTTACCTAAATTCATAATAGATAATCTGTCAATAATAAAATTAAAAAAAAAAATTTGGAGAGAATCTCACTCCCGAGTATAGTGATAATCTCATAATATCAAAAAGTAACTCTTTTAATATTGAATACTGTTATTTAAATTTAAAATTTTAACCTAATTTATTAACATAATAATATAATTTTATTGGAAGCAATAAATCAAAAACAAACTATAATGTTTAATGGGGGCAAAATAGAAGAAAAAAAGAAAATTCACATCTCCGCCTATTCCATCCATCTTTTGATCTCTACTTTTGTCGCTGTACAAACTCATCCCCCACATTCTCTCCCTCTCTCTCTCTTCATCCCTTCTGGGTTTTATGTAATTCTTCGTATATAGAGAGAGGGGGTTTTATGTAATTCTGCATATATAGATATAATATGTATATATATATATATATATATATATATATAAAAATAACTTATGATTCAAATTTCAAATATAAACAAAATGACTTTTGTTATTTATGGTTGAGATCATTTTAAATTTAACTTAAAGTTAATCTAATAGTTAATACTAACACCCTAAATTTAATAAAAAAAATAAGTTTCTAAGAGTGTGTTTTGAATTTAGAATGATTTTTTAAAATTACTTTTAAAAATTATTTTTTATAAATATTTTAAAAAAATTAGTATTTGAAACCGCTCCACCACTATTACCACCACCGTCACTACTGTAGCCACCACCACCACCGTTGTCGCTGCTATCATCACCGACTCCTACTACCACTATTGATGTCCATCATCTCTCGCCCCTATTATAATTTGATACTGAAATTCTTTTTTTTTTTCGCTGTATTTGTGATTTAATTTTGAATTTAAATATAAATATGTTTATTATTTATTATTTTTTATTTTTTATTATTTTGTAACTTCAACTACTATGTGTGTATATATATATATATAGAGAGAGAGAGAGAGAGAGAGAGAGAGAGAGAGAGAGAGAGGGGGAGAGGTGTTTGTGTTCATTGATGGCTTCGAATCAGGACTTACCGGAGGGAACAGTGCAGAACATACTGGACCAAGAAAGTTTGAAGTGGGTCTTCGTTGGAGGTAAAGGGGGTGTGGGCAAGACAACATGTAGCTCAATATTATCGATCATTCTCTCTGGGGTTCGATCCTCTGTACTCATCATCTCCACCGACCCCGCTCACAATCTCAGCGATGCTTTTCAGCAGCGTTTCACCAAAACACCTACTTTGGTCAATGGCTTCACCAATTTGTACGCCATGGTATTGCAATTGCTCTACATGTTTGTTGATTTCTGAGCTTCGGATTGGGTTTTTTGGGTTGATGGGTGTCGCATTTTCATGAATTTTAGCCGAAGTTTTTCATATTTTGAACTGTGATGTCTTTTATTATTGACTGAATTCGGGTTTTCGACGTACTAGAGAGATTTTTAATCGGAACGCTTGTTTCTTTCTAGTCAAACTGTATTGAATAAATCTAGAACACACCACTGCATAATGTATGTGCATTCATGTGCGATTTTAGTTGTATGTAATTATGGAGTGAACTTACTTTCATCTATAGTTCCATGTTCGTAGTATGTTGTTATATTGTCTATAACATAAGGATCGAGCTCCAGTACCCTGTTGATATTTTTGCTTTTGATTCGATTCTAAAATTTGTTTGTGATATTTTACATGTAGCAAATTTGTACATTTGGCAGTCTATGGATTGATATACCCCACAATTTTGGCATCTAGATTACCACATTCAATTGGTCAAATGGTAATCCTTGCCTTGTGATGATTTTAGCTTCTTCAGATCAAGGATTCAAGCCCTCTTATCCCTCCTCCCAAAAAAAAAATAATTGAAAAAAAAAAAATCATTTGAAAGAATGTCATAGTTCAACCCAATGTTTTGTGGATCCTGTATCGTCCCATACGCAGAACCAAAATGGGAGTCTGCGGAAAAGGAATGGGAGCACGGTGTGCCACTTACTCTAGAATGTTGTGTGGTAAGGTTAGGTTTATATAGATCACATAAATATGGTGAGGTGTAAATGTGTAATGTTTTTTCCCCAAAAGGAAAAGAAAGATGACTAATGCAATCTATGTTGAGCCATAGATGTGGGTACTATGGCTGCTTTATTCAGCTTCCTTTTAAATTTTAGTTCAGTTTCTGCCCACAAAGAAGTAAAAATCTGTCTGCTCGCCATACTTAGTGTTCTAGACTGAAAGTGTGGCAGATCTCGGAATTTTGGTAGCATATTGCAATTTGCTGAGGTATTTGTGATTTCCGGTAACTGTACTTCCCCATCGAAGTATGACTATGCTTGTATGATTCATCTTTGTGTAAGTAAAAACCGTGTGGTGCTTGTTTCAATTCATTACAACTTGATTATTTAATTGTCTGTACCCTGTCCAATCATTTAGTGTGATGCTATGGTTGAAGTTTTTGGTTCTATAGGAGGTGGATCCCACAGTGGAGAATGAAGAAACGCTTGGTTCAGATGGTTCGGATGGTTTTTTGTCTGAGCTAGCAAATGCGATTCCTGGTATTGATGAGGCTATGAGCTTTGCCGAGATGCTGAAGTAAGCATCATGTTTCAGATCTTTACCGTGTTATAGATTGTGATAATATGTAGTTATTTTTGGGGAATTGTTAAGGTAAGAAGAATTTCCAGTTTACTTTATGATGATATTGGATGTGAAAATATGTATTCACCAATGAGATTTTAGGTGAAATTTTGAAGTTATCTGATTGGTCAATTTGTAGTGGAATTTTGTGAAGAATTGGTTTTTATGTCCATTTATACGAGGTCGGAGAAGGTTTCGGTTGTCAGTTAGATAGCTCAGTACTACTACTTTTAAGCTTGTGACATATTAAGTTGATAATTATTTTGTGCATTAAAATACCAAATATAGTTTTTCTTAAATTTAGACTAATGATTTTTGTCTGGACTCTTGGTATGATTTTCGTGGTTTTGCTATGTTAAGACAAGTGGATATGCCAGCATAGTTTTTAGTTTGCTTTTGGTAGGATAGTAATTTCAATTTCTAAGTATCAATGAAAATTGTCTTCCCTCTCTTGATTTCAAGATCTTCCATATTGAGATATTCTATGATATGGCGAATAGAAAGATCTTTGTTTTCCTGAGGATATTGACATTAGAACTTGAATGCAATTAATCTTTGTGAGGTAATGTTGTTATGGTGTGTATAATACCTTCTTACAAAGTCATGGTAAATCCGTTGCCTAAATCTATCTTATGTCTGTGTGTCATTTATCAATCTAATTTTCTTTTTCTTTACCCAATGTTCTTCCTGCAGATTGGTTCAAACAATGGATTATTCTGTAATAGTGTTTGATACAGCTCCTACTGGTCATACGCTCCGGCTATTACAATTTCCATCAACATTAGAGAAGGGTCTCAACAAAATGATGTCAATGAAGAATAAATTTGGTGGCTTGTTGGGTCAGGTATATACAAACATATATCTAAAGTCGAAGAAGAGTATGAACATCATTAGACTTTCATGCTCAAAAACCAAGCTTATTCATTGAAGAACTGAATTGCAGGCTTGTAGCTCATATTTCTGAATATAGTTGGTCTATGATACTATTTTTTTTTGGCTGATTTGTGGGTATATTTCATTCCATAACCATGTGTCGTGTACGCAAATAATGTTCATTTATAGATTCAGGGGAGATGATTATTGATTATGTATTTGAATTTGCCGTCGCTCTTGAAATTTGTTAAGATTTTGGGACAAACCAACATGGCATGTTAGACATAGTGGTGCACTTGGGATGAGATGAGGGCTAAATCCGGGCTCAATTTGAGATACCAAACCGTTAACCCGAGCTCAACTCAACCTGAACATATCAACCCAAGTCCAATTTGTGATTAGATTTTTGAACTCAATTTATGGAATTCAGAGAAGAAGTTGGATTTATACAGAGAGAGTACCTTAGAAGCTTCAGATCAGAAGAGGGCTGTGAGACTGGAGTCTTCAAAACCCCACCACACTAACTTGCTGCTTATTTCACTGAATCAACAGTGACAAATAACCATAACCTAAACGATGTATGCACTAACCAAAACAACCATACTAACATGTTCCATTGCCACATCTCAAGCATATCAATAGCCCAAAGCACATTTAATAACAAAACTAGAGTACAGAATACGAGAATGAAGGGACAAAATTGCACATGGGGTCCATGATCTGGAAACTAAGATTTTTGGGCCATTGGAAGATAGACTTAGGTCCTAAAAGTCAAGCGTGATTATGGTGTTGGTGTTTCAAAGGTTTTACTGAGTGAATGAGAAACGACAGAGTGTGACACAAGAGAGGAGGTGGAAACTTACTAGCTTAGGTCTAAATGCCAAGGTTTTGATTAAGACAAAGGACATGAAGCGAGGGCAATGCCTAGTGGGAAAAGAAAATGCTAATGCATGTTACATATAATTGGGTTCAACTCAATTGGGTTAGGTACACTCAAGTATTGTTTGAATTTAAGTCGGATCGAGAGTTTGTTTTTGCCCAAGCCTAATCCGAGTATTGTGCATCTCTGTCCAAGCATTAGTCTTTTCAGGTTGACCTGCCCAAATTCCATCCCTTGTGTCACTTTGACTATGTCCTCTGTTATGGCCATAATATTATAGCCGAAAGGGTATAGTCCCTCGTTCTAAACTCACTTTTGTATATTATACATGAAATAATGCACTTTGATGGACACAAACTATAAAAGATATCGCCCGCACCGGGGGAAGGAGGGTGGGGAGGTGTTTGTGGAGTGCACGTGCACCTCTAAAATTATCCTTAAGATCAACACCTCTTTTTGGTTCTGTCAGCTAAATTTGGGGATACTCGCTTTAATGTATTGTTCACGGAAGATTCTATAACAAATTCTCAATGCTCCCCTAGTCCATTAGGTATTGATGGTCATATTTATATTGAAATCAAAGAGCTGACGTGGTGCCACTAATAGTGTTTTGGCTTGATCTCTCTTGCTTTTGCTAGATGGACCATCTAAAATATATGAGGCCAATTATATACAGACATGTGCATTTTGCTTGTAAGCTTGTAGATTTCTCATATGTCTATAGTATCTCTTTGTCAGTTACCCATAATGTGGCTAATAGTGATGGTAAATTTTCCTGGCAGATGACTAGTCTCTTGGGTGTTTCTGATGAATTTAATGAGGATGCAATCTTCGGAAAGGTTAAGGGCTTGAAAGATGTGATTGAACAGGTGAACAAGCAGTTTAAAGACCCGGTAAGATCTTATATTCAAGAAGTGCATTTTTAAAGAAGAGTATTAAGAATATTAGGGTAGTATATATAAATTGTTAATAGTAAGAGGGTGTATGTGTAATTCTTATTATTGTGAGTTAACTATAAATATAAGTGTTGTTTGAGAGCTAGGTTAGGTTGTTAACCTCTCTCTTTCTCCCTAAATATTGTCTCTAATATTGTGTTAATCTTTCAAACTTAATATGGTATCAGAGCAATTACAATCATAAATATATATTTTGAATAAATTTTGTTCGTAGAGGTGTTACTGTTGCTACTGTTGTGGTGGTGTTGATACTGGCTGTGGTGGTACTGCGTTTAACGGAATTCTGTTGTGGTGGTGTTGGTGTTGGTGGTGGTGGTCTGTTGCGGTGGTACTGTGTTTTCCGAAGTTCGGTGTGTGTTGGTGGTGGTCCTGTGTTTGCTGACATTCGGTTTGTCTCGGTTTGTGTTGTCTGTGGTCAGTTGTGGTATTGCTCAGTCGACGAGCTTAGTGGTGGTGGTGTGGCTGTTGAGGCGCAGTCAGCACATAAGAGGGTTTTCTGCCACCCTAATCAACGAAGAAGAAACAGCCGTGACCCGATCCATTTCGGGTCAACCCAAATCTGATCCAACCCCAGTTGGTTTCAGTTCAGCCCAATTTCAGTGGTTCAGACCAGTTCAGATAGTTTTGATTCGGGTTCAGAGGTTTAGAGAGTCAAACTAACCCGGTTCAGTGATCCAACAAGCCAAACCGGCCCAGTTCAGTGCTCTAGCACGCCAAACTAGCCTGGTTTAGTGATCCAGCAAGTCAAACCGGCCCAGTTTAGCGGTCCAACTAGCTTTTCCAGCCCAGTTCAGTGATCCAATAGCCTTTTCTGGTCCGGTTCAGCAGTCCAGTACCTTTTTCTGGTCCGATTCAGCGGGTTAGTGTACTTTTCAGATTCGATTCAGCATTCCAGAGAGATTCTCCAGCGCGGTTTGGTGATCCAACAATCTTTTCCTCTTCGGTTCAGTAGTGTAGTAGGTGATTCTTGTCCGGTTCAGTGATCTAGTGATTTTCTTTTTCTATTTGCTATACTTATAAAATTCAAGCAAGACACTGGGTTGGTTACTATTACACGAGAGAAATATGCTCAGTTCCTGTCCCAGCAACAGGCTGTCCCATCTCCCTCCACTGCTACTTTTGCTCAGTCAGGTATTGCTTCCACTTGTTTATTGTCCTCCACTCGTAGTCCCTGAATCATAGCTCTGGCGCTTCTGACCACATGACTGGTTCGTCTAATGTTTTTTCTACTTATCAGCCTGTTACTTCCACACATAGTGTTACTTTTGCTAATGGTACTTGTTCTAAAGTTTCAGGTCTAGGGACTACTCACTTGAGTTCTGATATGTCCCTATCTTCCGTGTTATTTGTTCCTCAGTTTCCTTTTAGTTTACTTTCTATTAGTAAGATTATCCGTTCTCTGAATTGTTCCATAACCTTTTATCCCTCTTATTGTGTCTTTCAGGATCTCAAGACTAAGAGGAAGATTGGTACGGGGCATGAAGTTGATAGCCTATATTATCTTGACTTTGATTCACCTACCCAGGCCCCACAGACCACGTTGTCTCCTTTTCAATGGCATTGTTGTCTTGGTTATCCCTCTCTCTAGAATCTAAAGTGCCAAGTTCCTAGCCTTAGCTATGTGTCGTCTTTGTCTTGTGAAGCTTGTCAACTTAGTAAGCATCACCGTGTGTCTTTTCAATCTAGAGTCAATAATCATGTGTCTAGTCCATTTGAATTAGTACATTCTGATGTATGGGGTCCCATAAAGAATATTTCATCTAATAAATACCCTTATTTTGTGACATTTGTGAATGACTATTCTCGTGTGACTTGATTGTTTTTGATGAAAGCTCGGTCTGAATTGTTTTCTATATTTGAGACCTTTCGTAAGGAAATAAAAATTCAGTATAGTTGTCGTATACATATTTTACATTCTGATAATGCTCGAAAATATGAATCTGATCTTTTTTCAACTTATCTTAGTAAAACTGGCATTATTCATCAAATTTCTTGTGCTTACACTTCTGCACAGAATGGTGTTGCTGAACGCAAGAATCGTCATTTGTTGGAAGTCACTCCTGCCCTGTTATTCCAGATGAATATTCTCCAATATTTTTGGAGTGATGCTGTTCTTACTGCTTGTCACTTTATTAATCATATGTCATCCTCTGTGTTAAATGGGCAAAGCTCATATTCTATTTTTTTCCTGGTAAGCACTTATTTTTCCCGACTCTTAAGGTTTTTGGATGTGTCTGTTATGTTCACAATTTGGGTCCTGGATTCGACAAACTTTACTCTCGAGCTACCAAATGTGTATTTCTTAGTTACTTCCACACGCAGAAGCGGTATCGTTGCTACAATCCTTCTCTATACCGATATTTTACTAGTGCCGATGTCACGTTTGAGAAATCTGTTCCATATTTTTCAGCACCTTCTTAGCCTTTGGATTTGGACTTTGAGTCATCTCCTATACCATTATCTCTTTACTTATCTTCAGATATTCCACTGTCCACTGTGTTACCATCTACTTTACCTCTTCGTGTCTACTCTCGTCGTCCTCGCCCATTAACTGAGGTGCCCGTTCCGTCTTCCTTGCCGTCTTCTGATCCTGGTACATCAGGTAATTTAGACTCTTTACCTATTGCTCTTCGGAAAGGTATTCGTTCATGTGTTACTAATCATTCCATTGCTCATTTTATTTCATATGATGCCTTGTCTCCTCCCTTCTCTTGTTTTACTTCTAAATTATTTACTATATCTAGTCCTAGGCATTTACAGGATGCATTATCTAATCCGGGTTGGAGGAAAGCTATGGAAGAGGAGATGAATGTTTTACATCATAACGGGACTTGGGATCTCGTTCCTTTACCTCCTAGTAAACGAACTGTTGGTTGTCGTTGGGTGTATGCTGTTAAATTTCATCCAAATAGTTCTGTGAAGCGTCTCAAAGCCAAACTTGTTGCAAAGAGCTTTATTCAGACTTATGGTGTTGATTGTGAGGAGACTTTATCTCCTGTTGCCAAAATTTCTTCAGTTCGTATTTTGATTTCTTTGGCTGCTAATCTTGATTGGCCCTTGTTTCAGTTAGATATCAAGAATGCCTTCCTACATGGTGACTTGGTTGAAGAGGTATACATGGAGCAGCCACCTGGGTTTACTGCTCAGGGGGAGTATGGTAAGAGTGTATGTCGGTTAAAGAAATCTTTGTATGGTTTGAAGCAATCACTGAGGGCATGATTTGGTAAGTTTTCAGATTCAGTTTTAGACTTTGGTCTTCTTCAATGTCAGACAAATCATTCTGTATTTCATAAACAAACAGATGTTGGATATGTTCTGTTGGTGGTCTATGTAGATGATATTATGATTATTGAAAATGATTCTGAGGAGATTGTCAAGTTAAAAATATTCTTGCAGGATCGATTTCATATTAAAGATTTGAGAAAATTTAGGTATTTCTTGGGTATTAAGGTGACTCGATCTAAACAGGGTATTTGTTTATCCTAGAGGAAATATGTAATTGACATGCTAGAGGAAGCAGGTTTGCTGGGTGGCAGACCTATTGCTGTTCCTATGGATCTGAATCAGAAACTTTTGATGGATGACGGTGCACTGTTTGAGAATCCGGGTCGGTATCGCAGATTGGTTTGGAAGCTCAATTATCTCACTATTACTCGACTGGATATTTTCTATGCAGTCAGTATAGTAAGTCAATTCATGAGGTGTCCTAGAGTACCACATTGGGAAACAGTTACTCGTATTCTACGATATCTCAAACAAGCTCCTGGATTTGGATTGTTATATCGAGCTAATGGACATCTCAGAGTGGAAGGTTTCTCAGATGCTGATTGGGCTGGCTCTCAAGATCAACCATTAGTTATTTTACTTTCTTAGGAGGTAACGTTGTCTCATGTAAGAGTAAGAAACAATCCGTGGACGCAAGATCCAGTGCTGAGGCTGAATATAGGGCAATGACGCATACAACGAGTGAGTTGACTTAGCTACTACACTTCCTCCAGGAAATTGGGTTTCCAATTCAACTTCCTTTACAGTTGTTCTGTGATCCAGACAGCTATCCATATCGTTGTCAATCCGGTGTTTCACGAGAGAACCAAGCATATTGAGGTTGATTGTCATTTTATTCGGGACAAGATAGCAGGTGGAGAGATTACAACTCTATTTGTGAAATCTGAAGATCAGCTTGTAGATATGTTTACCAAAGTATTGAGTCGTACACGTCTTACAGCGATTTGTTCCAACCTTGAATTATATGATATATATAGTTCAGCTTGAGGGGGAGTGTTAAGAATATTAGGGTAGTATATGTAAATTGTTAATAGTAAAAAGGTGTATGTGTAATTCTTATTATTGTAAGTTAACTATAAATATAAGTGTTGTATGAGAGTTAGGTTAGGTTGTTAACCTCTCTTTTTCTCCCTAAACATTGTCTCTAATATTGTGTTAATCTTCCATATTTAACAAAGAGAACCATTTGTTAATCCCCGTTTGCTGGATGGCAAATGGCTGTGGAGTACACTTAACAATAATTGAAAAGGTGGGAACTGAATGCAAGATCGCCATAATTTAGATAATTTTGGGAGAAGACCGGAACCTGCTTAGCAATCTCTGGGGTATGTAGACTAGAAAGCTTGGAAATATCATCAAAGGTGTGCGAACTGTTGTCATCGGAACAGTAATGAGTGCAAAAAGCTAAAAGGAGCAAATGAAAATGGGATATTGAGGATCCAATAATGTTGCAGTAGCAGAGAAGCAGAGTAGGGAGCAGAAGGGAAGTAGTACCGGGTAGATGCAATATGTGAATATTTCAAAAGCTGTTGCTATTAGCAGTTGTGTAGAAACTAGAAATTTGGAAGCACCTAGGAGACTACCACTTAGTATGTAAAGGCTTAGCAGTAAGTCGTATATATGTAAAGCAATGCCCCAATCCCCAATCCCCTCTCCCCAACTCTCCTAAAACACAAAAGAAACCAAGCTACATGCTTGGAGTCGGACTTGGTGAAATGAGGTTTTTGAGTTATACTAAGCCCATCATATTCCATTACCAGAATCTTGATGTTGTAACCTTGGACCATTCAATTGATGACAAGTAATTGTGGGTCTATTTATACAAAGTGCTAATGCAACTACAATAAGTAGGCCCTTGATTGCTTTCATTTCCTTCCTTTCAGTCCTCATATGGACATTCTTAGCACACAAAAAAGAGTCCTCATATGGACATGAAAATTATATAATAGTAATTTGACTGCTAAAAGAGGAGCATCATTATAAGCAGTGTATTACATGAAAGACGAAGGAAATCAGATTTAACTCCCCCTCCCCCTACCCCCCAAAAAATGAAAAAACAGCAAATTGAGCTTCTATATGATACCAACAACGGTTCATGGCAGGTCTTCTATGTTTTATAGGAATTGTCCTTCTGAGCCACTCGATATTTTGTGCATCTTAATTGGATGGCCTGCCAAATTCTTATTCTTATGCACCCATATTTCTTTTGACAGGACTTGACAACCTTCGTTTGTGTATGCATCCCAGAGTTCCTCTCTCTATACGAAACGGAGAGACTGGTGCAAGAACTCACTAAATTTGAGATAGATACACATAATATTATTATCAATCAAGTACTTTTTGATGACGAAGGTAACTTCCCTGTTCATTGCATTGGAACTTTTTCTACATATAATCGTTGCTTAAATCAAACCTCATGATATCCGGTTCCTTTCATAATTCTAGCTGTTGAATCCAAGTTGCTGAAAGCTAGAATGAGGATGCAACAAAAATACCTTGATCAGTTCTACATGTTATATGATGACTTCCACATTACTAAATTGCCATTGCTGCCACAAGAGGTAAACTGCATTGTCAAGATTCTCTAATTACGCTCAGTATTTCCAGCCCAATGGAATCATGTCTTAACATCTGAAGTACATTGCCTGTGAATTTCATGAACTCAGATTGCATGAACAATTGTCATGTTGCAAAATAAAAACATATTGAAATGTCTTTTTCCCGATTGTCATTGCTTCTACTCCACCCATTTAAGTAGCTTGTATCTTGTTCAGAATACTTTCAGAAATTATTGCCTAAAGTCTCTTGTTTTTTCATTTCCAATCCAAACTATTCTTGTTACCAGCTTGATCCCATAATCCATTTTGGTTGCTTTACATATGGTTTCATGGAATTATTCCTCGTTATCAGCCTAATTGGTGGGTGATTCTTCATAGGTTACTGGGGTTGAAGCTCTGAAATCATTCTCACATAATTTCCTTTCACCATATAAGGCTGCCATCATCCGAGGCACACTGGAAGAGCTGGAGCAAAGAATAACAACACTCAGGGAACAGTTAAAGGATGGTGAAGCGGAACTAGGAAGGCTTAGCAAAGGAAAGCGACTGGTCCGAATGTAATATGCTCCCTGGTGTTTTCTTCTGCATCCTCTTTACTTATTGCCATTTTTGTTAAAGAGTTCACAGACAAATAGCATTTTTTACCCTTTCCTCTACTCAATTCTTCCATTCATGTCTGGGGAACCAAATTAATCCCAATTTTTTTTTTTTGATGACCATAAATGAGCTTATTCACAACTATTATTTGTTGTATAATCAATGGTATCAACCTTCAGATTGATGTGAACTAATAATCCAGCAAGAACAGTCCATTCATTTGAAGTGGTTTTGACTTTTGAGATGTTTGTGATTCCTTGACTGAATTCAGTAATCTTTTTTTTTTCCTCTACTCCCTGTAATATGGTTACTGAAAACACTTCATTGAACTAGAAACCACTTTCATTATGCAGTGTCGTCACTGTTGTGTCATTGGTTGATCTATCAAACAGATGCTTTTGTGCATTCCGAACATTCCATAGATGACATTGAACGAGTTCGTTGTACTTCTGATAAGCATAAAATTTGTAAAAGACTCTTTTAGCTTGAACGAAAACGCATCATTGTTGTTTGGGTTAATACCAGTATTCAAGAACATTATATAATACTATAATTTTTTTGAGTATTCAAATTGTAAGTTTGATTTTGAATTTTAGAGTACGATGGACCCATAAAATAAAAAATTGTATGAAAATTATAGTTATTTATTATGATGACATTATATTTTTTAACAGTTACATTAACAGGTATTAACGATAAGGAATTATGTATTATATGTGCACAAATGTCAATGGAGTAGTATACGAACATAATGAAGAGCATGTAAATAGTTTAACATCATCTTTTCCTGGTATTTGTTTGCAAATTACATATGTATTTATCATGGGTTGTATGTATGTCAGGGTGCTCTTGCACTTTGTGGGATAACCGATGCTGGTGTCCACAATATTATTCATAACTTAATTCAATACAATCATTGAATTAATTAAAAGTTTTGATGTCAAATGGAACTCATTTTCAATCTAATAATTACGTCGAATTATGTCCAAATAACATTTTTCTTGCTCATGTAATGACATCACCCGCCAAACATGAGTGTGGCGCTTTACCATCTTGTTTCATAAACATACATTTGTAGTATAATTAGCCAAGTGATTTGTAGATAAAGAATAATCGAGTAAATATCAATAGTGTTATATAGTTTTACCCTCGCAAGTGACTCACAATATTCATGAATGAGTAGAAATCCATGTGTGATCCATTTCATTCATCTTTTAAATTTTTTATTGAACGATTACACCATATAATATTACTAACGTGATATAATTGTTATATTCAATAGTTTCTTCCCGTAGTCGTGGTGTAATGTGAGCATTGAACGGGGTAAAAGGTGTACATGCTAACATTACTTGCGTAAAATAGTAGAGTTTGAACTCATTTCCACAACATCATAGTTGATCTTTCATCTTGGTATCAACAATGGTCTTTACACTTAATCGAAAAAGGAAAAAAAAAACCAATAGTCGCTATAGCTTCCTTTGTTTCTTAGTTGAAGTATTTATGAACCATATTTTGGGATGAACCTTATCACTTTTGAAGTAAAACTTACTAATTTTTGGCATTTTTTTTATAATTTTTGTGGCTCATTTTACAACTAAAAAATTTAACAATTTTGCGGATGATTTATCACTTTTATGAGTGTTATTATCACTGTTGTAAATATTTTTAATATTGTTATAATAATTATTTTTATAATTTTTTTATGTGACAACGATAGTAAAAATATTCACAATAATTTATATCTATACTATTAATAAAAGTGGTTTAAGTGAAAAACTTTTGATTTCCTTATTTATCCTTCAATAATTCTATAATATCTATATTATCCTTTTTAAAGTGACTTTAGAAATTTTTTTTTGATTTTTTTATTTAGCCTTAAAAAATTCTATAATGTCTACTTTATCCCTTTTTGAAGATTTTTTTTATTAGTTGCATTAATTCAACTAATAAATTAATTGTTTGACTTTTGATTATCTTATTTCCAAATAATATAAATTCAACCCAAATTTCATTTGAATAATGTGATTCGAATCTAATTCAATTGTCTAACAAATTTTATTTTTTACAGTGTATATATGAATCCGTTAAAATAAATATCTGTTTTGATTCGAATAAGTTGATTAGAGACGATTTTAAAATTTAACACATGGATTTCTACTTAATTTTATTAAATAATCACCAAATTACATCATATATTTGTAGTACGTAGTACATATCCAAATTCGCTAAAAAATAAATATTTAAATAGATCTAATAATCTATATACTACTTTTGAATGTCAATACTTGTCAAAAAACTTAATTGATAATACTATTCTTAAAAAGATAAAAAAACAATAATAACCTATTGTAATAACTTCTTATTAGTTTAAAAAATCATTAGTCATCAATCTATTAATCACTTATGAAAGTTAAACATTACAATTTTTAAATGCAATGTAGTGCAATTAATTTTTTTTTTAACTATATGCAATTCAATTCATATAATCTAAAATTTGAGAAAAATTTTGAACGTAATAGTTTTCTCATAATTTTGTGTAACCGTTTACTAACAAGGGAGCAACTGGACAAGTGAACTCCATAAAATTCAATAAATATCATGTAACATATAACCATATTCATATAAAAAAAATTAATTCAATTTATTTATTTAAAATTTAAAATAGTTGACGTACAACGCACATATGCACATAAATGTGATAAATAAAAAAATAATATTAAAAATTTTTATTTCGGCAACATCATTTAACTCTAGAATGGCGGGCTTGTGAAATTTGAATACAGATACAGGTGAAAAATTTTAAGGCGGTTTGTGGGCTTGTGATTAATAACATTTCATTTTCTTATTAAAAGGTGAGTATAGGCAATTCCCCCCCCCCCCTCTCCAAACTCCTTGCGCTCTCCGGGCGAAATTATCACTTTAAAACTTAATTATCAAAATACAGTTCTTTTGAATTTATTTATCAATTTACCGTAATTTTTAAAGGCGAAATTAAGAAATCTTTTTTCTTCTAAAAACGTATTTATCAAAATCGTTTTTAAAAGAAAAATCTGTGTTTATCGTTTCAAAGAAAACGGATGTATTAAACCCGCTTTGAATAAAAACGTAGATATAATAAAACCGCTTTCTAAATAAAGCGGACTTGTTGAAACCGCTTTCTCCAGAACTTTGGCTGTCCTTATCTTTTCTTTAAATCCCATGAAAATTGAGCTGACTGCCATCGCCGCCTTTTTTGAAATTGACTGTACTTAGCTTTCCTTTGGCCACAGTTTTTGCACTTTCACACCCTTCGATACACTGAAGTCTACAAAACGAAACATAAAATATATTTCTTTCGTTGTTAAATGTCTACCATTTTATATAATTTTTTTTATTTTATAATATCTGTTATTTTATGAAATTAAAATATAATTAATATTTTTTCTTCTAAATTTATTCTTAAATTTTTAATATATTAGATTAGGTGGAAGTTAAGTGATTTTCATATTCTTTTTTTTCCCAATACATATTAAGTAAGAATATTTTAATCTTGTGTAATTAATTTTTATTCGTATTAGAGTTATTTAATAACTTCTTTAATTCTTGTGTAAAAATTTTAAATGACAAATATTTAAAAACGGATAGAATAAATAAATGAGGAAAAATTTGATTACAAACTTAACTGATTATTTTTTTTTTTCAAAAAAGACTGCGATGGCTGTCAGCTCAATTTTCATGGGATTTAAAAAAAAGCTAAGGACAGCCAAAGTTCTGGTGAAAGCGTTTTTAAGATGTCCGCTTTCTGAGTAAAGTGGTTTTATTATATCCGCTTTTTATTTAAGGCGGGTTTAATACATCCGCTTTTTTCGGAACGATAACCACAGATTTTTCTTTCGAAAACGGTTTTGATAAATACGCTTTCAGAAGAAAATAGATTTCTTGATTTCGCGTTCAAGGTGAAGACATATTTAATAATTCTATTTTTTTTAAAAGTCAGATTTGCTGATTTCGCCTTTAAAAATTATCGTAGATTGGTGAATAAGTTCAAAACAACTGTATTTTGATAATTAAGTGTCAAAATAGCCGTACTTTGATAATAAATTTCTCTCCAAGCTCCTTTGGCTCACCGGACACGACCACAACCTCCAAGTTAGCTACGCTCTCTCCATCTCTCTTTGACCTCTCTTTTTCACACACACAAACACAAACAAACCCACAACACAACACACGCACACATGCACATAGATAACGCGCGCGCGCACACACATACACACACACAAACTGCGCGCACACACACAAACAGACCAAACACATCCCACAGCAACACACATGCAAATTAATTTGGGCTTTTAAATGTTAGGGTTTTTAAATTGGGTGTTGAATAGAGTTTGTAAATTTTTAAATTAGTTTTTTTTTTAAATTATGAAATAGATTTATAGTGTCTTGATTGGATGAACGTTAGGGTTATCTAGATTAAAATTGTGTGTTAATTTATTTTACTTCTTAAATTAACTTCCATAATTTAAGAGATTGTTTATCAATTAGTATGAAATAGGTTTATAGAGTCTTGATTTGATGTATGTTAGGGTTATTTAGATTAAGATTGAATGTTGTGTGTTAATTTCACTCAATAAGATTTGTATGGCTTTTGGATATTACGATTTTTGTTAATCACATGGAATGGATCTTGAGTTGATGGTTATTGAGTATTTATTTTGGAAAATTTTTTAGGCTAATTTGTTTTTAAATGGAGTTTTTAATTTGGGTGTTGAATAAGGTTTGGAAATTTCAAATTGTTTTTTTTAAATTATGAAATAGGTTTATAGGTCTTGATTTGATGAATGCTAGGATTATTGAGATTAAGATTGTGTGTTAATTGATTTTACTTTCATAATTTCAAAGATTGTGTATTAATTGATATGAAAAAGATTTATAGGGACTATTAAGTCTTGATTTGAATTGGGTTGATTGATTAATTTAACATTTTATTTTGATTACAGAAATAGAGAGGATAGGCTCATAAACATATTGGCTTATATTCTTTGGTGGTGCCACAACTTTATCGTCAACTGTACTGTCAAAGCTGCCAAGATTAGTTTAGTTAGAATTCCAGATGTCAATATTGGTTGAGATTGTGAACTAAATTGTGGTGTTGTTATTTGGGACTATCTTTTTGTTTAACTGCTTGGGTTTGTTGTGCTAAGCAAAGATACTTGGGAGTATGGAATGTGATTTTCCTTAACTTCTGTCGTGTTTTTTTTTGGATCAAACTTCTTTCATGTGTTGGATGGGATGGTTTTGAGCATATATTTTACTTTTAATTTAATAATTTTCATAGATGTAAATTGTAGATGAATGAATAATTTATATTAAAAATAAGATTTTATTTGAATTTGATAGGTTAAAGTTACTTAGACATGTTAAACAGATCTTGCTGATTGTGTTATAGGAGTCATTACAACCCAATCGTGATCCATGTACTAAACATGTTGATTAGGTTGATAGCGCATCAAGTCAACTTGGATACAAATTGTTCAGTAAATGTGTTATCTAGGTCATGCTCTAACTATTGGTGTTATAAGCGAATTGTATTTGTATTAAGTTATTTGGACATGATTAATTAAATAGTTCGTGTTAGAATTTAGAGATTTTTTATATGAATTTGACGGTTTGATTGCTATCCCTACTTCGGGTATTGTGGGAATTTAATTTTTTCAAATGAATTTCAATTTTCTTAATTTTTTTTTTTTGGTTATATAGTGTCTTATGTATGGGCAATTACTGATATATATATTCAAAAGTATTATACTCAACAAAAAAAAGTAGTCACATGGAAAATAATAATAACATGAAAAAAAAAGTAGTAACATACGCAATAAAAAAGTAAAAACAAAAAAATAGTAACATAAAAATAAAAATTATACTAATACAAGTTATACCGGTACAATGTCGTCTTTTTTACAAAAACACATAGACTATAGAGAAAGGTCTTATATTAAAGAATATCATCTTCTATAGAGAAAGAGCCGATACAACACAAGTTGAAATATAAAACCAGAGATGACAGATGCCATTACAAACAAGAAGAGACTAAAGAAGAATGGGCTCTGACACCGGCTTCACAGTTTGCAGCAGAATATAGTGCGTCCTCCAACAAATATCCCCTAAGGCAACATCAACAGCGGCACCGAAAGCCAGAACGTTGGTTGCAACTAGTAGATGTCTTGATCCGCTGGTGGTGGTGATTGAGTTTGTGAGAGAGAAAGTATAGAAAAAGAGGGGAAGGGGGTTTCGATTTTGATTTTTTTGTTTCTTTCTTGATTCGCCGGTGATATCAATGGTGGTGTTGCAGTGCATCCTCCAACAGAATATCCCCTCCGGTAACATCAACAACGGCACCGGAAGCCGACTGTGATCCATGAACAAATTAAGACACAAAGGTGTAACAGAATAATTTGAATTCCAAATATTATGGAAAGATTGTTATCAGCAGTTACGAGCGTAATGCAAGGGGCATATTTGCGTTTCCCGTTGATCTCAGCATTCCCCAGTTACTTTTTCTGTCCCTATCTCTCTCATGGTCATTCGTTTTAATCTTATATTAATATCATTTTTTTTTTACTATATGAATTTAGTTAGTGGGTTGGAGATGCTGTAACAACTATTACAAAAATTCGACTAAAGTCCACTGTATTTGATAAAAGGGAGTTAGCTTTGTTTTTAATTTGAAACACTACAAGAAAATAATTCTAAATTCTTATCCAATAAAAAACATAACATTTATAACATTTTTTTAATCCTTTTTTTTTCCTTAAGTTTGAGGGTTTTCTCATTTTGAAACAAGAGAATGAGTAGAGTATATAATTATTTATAGAAAGTTATGTACGAAATTTCAATTGGACAATTATTTAAATCAAATTTTTAGCTCTTGGGTGACCATGAATTTACGTGTTTCTTCACGATATTCATTAAGTCAACCTTATTTTCTACAGTACTCTAAGCAGGGTCGCAAATTATGTAAGTTTAAAATGTCTAATTGTTTTACTTTTTAGACTACTTCCTTCAGGAATTTTTAGCTAGCTCCATTAGTGATTTCAAAAAGAGTTTTCTTTTTAGATTAGGTTCATGTTGAAAAGTCAAAATAAAGACTATAACTAGCCCCTTAAAAATGTAAAAAATAATAACAAATGTCATCATGTAATTAAAACACATATTCTAAGAAACTACGTCATCATAATGTACCTTCTTCCCCAAAAAACACAGATCATTATCTACTCCATGTAAAATAACTCTATAAATAGTGCATTTAAAATTCAGAATAAAAACACATAAAAAAAATAGAACAATCAAGGCAACAAAGAACACAAACTAAAATACAAATACTTTTAGGTTTTCTAGACGATGTCCACGCAAAACAAGATCACATGTAAATTGATATCAACCGTCTCGAATCTGAACTCTACATATCCAATAAATAAAAAGACAGGTGGAAGAAAATGACAAAGTCCTTCAACAAAAAACTACAAAAGGAGTAGAAAAAAAAAAAGCGAAGAACTATGAGACAGAGTTGAAAGACTTCCAAAAGTGATAATTTTTTTATTTTTTTTAAATATAAAACAAATGAATTTTTGTATGAAATATAATATTTAAATTTTAATTTGTATACCTATGATAATTTAAATTTGTGTACCTGTACAACCAACAACATACGTGGATTTTCTTCCTATTGAAGCAAGATTCTTCTCCTCCATTAACAATGCTAATTAAGAGTTTTAAGGAGAAATACACTATCTAAGGCAATTAAGAAGTTTCCTTTCTAAATTCAGATGTTTCCTACGAATTCAAAAATTCAATCTAGCATTTGTTTTAAATTCTTTCAAATTTTGAATATGCTGTAATTGATTCATTCAAGGGAACAAATCTATGTCCCCCAATGTATAATTTTGAACTTAATAAAGGTACGCTAAAAAAAAAGGTACACAATTAAAATATATATACTTTCGTGCCAAAAAAAAATTGGTACGTAATAAAAAAAATATAAAAAATAACAAGTACGCAATAATCGTCAGACAAGTACACTAAAATACATATCATCAGACATATACACTAAAATGCAAATCGTTAATATATTTTCTTCTCCATAAACACAGATCGTTAATGTACTTTCTTTTCCATAAACACAAATTGTGAGATAAGTACACTAAAAACACATATCGTTAATATACCTTCTTCTCCATAAATATAGATCGTCATTCAAAACTAATAGACAACACAACAAAATCCTGAATAACAAATGAAAGAAAAAAAGAAACTAATTATATTTTAGGCTAAAATCATGTGATAATGATAAAATGAGTAATGAAATTCAGTAACTAACAAATCCGTTAACATTCTCACTAGCGCAGGGTCACATTCAAATTTTTTAAAAATTGGAGGACCTTTTATACTAAAATTTCGATAAGACTAAAATTAATTTATATACCAAAGAGGAGCCTCGCCTAATTAACTATTTCAAGAATGCAACAGGAACCAAGGGCGCTGCAAATGGCCGAGACCTACATGCCATCAATACTTAGAGATAGGAAAACAGTTAACACAAGTTTGGCCCATCTCACCAAATCCTAGATAAAGGAAATCCTAGACACTAACCTAATTAACTATTTCACATTTTACTTGCCTTCAGCACAAGTTACCCTAAAACAAAATAAGCCATCAAAGACTGAGGATGTGTTTGGATAATGACAAGAATAGGAATGGATTGAATTTTTTATATCCCAACTCATCCTACCAAAACTCACTCACTCACTCACTCAAGCACTTAATTGGATGGCTTTTATATGCTATCCAATCTAAATCATCGTTTTCCGAGGAACAATTGAATTGGATGCACCCTTGGCTTTTGTAGATTTTTATCATTCTGCTCGGTGACACATCCAATTCAAGAAAAGTAGTACATGCAGTCACAAATAATCTGACGACGGTTGTCTCCTTTGTGCTGCATTGGTGAAAAAAATTCAGTCATACTCGTTTTTATTTTTAATTAAATATTTATTTAATTATTTTCATAATTTTTTTTTAAGCTCCGGTAATATAAGACCCAGATCTGAGGTTGTCAATTCCCAAAAACATAAAATTTGTTGCCTCGTGTTCACCCATAAAACGCCTGAGACTGAGAGAGACACACACAGGTTGGCTCATTTTGTGGACAATCGTGTGGGAAAACCGAAGCTTGGGGATTTGAAACTTTAAAAGTTATACAGAAGAAAAAGTAAAAGTTTCTTGGTATGGATGAAACAGTGCATATAGAGTGCCATCCACTTTACTGTTTAGGTTCTTTAGCCAATTTCCTTACCATCTTCTTTATTTAATAAGTTTATATAATTCTTGACACTCACAGAGATCTAAATACCCAAAAAAAATTGGAATTTCTCAACCTCTTCGGATCACTAATACACAATAACCCAAAGAGTAATACTATTTGGACATAAAAATCTGACCTAATTTGTTGACATAATAACGTGGTTTTAGAACTATTGGATTAACATCAAGTTCTAATGTTTGATGAGCCTTATAGTCAATCCAATGATCACAATAAATTAGGTCAGTAAATTAGGTCAATAAATTAAGTCCCAATAGCATTGCTCTAGTCCAAAACCAGAGAGAGACAGAAGCAAATTAAAATGAAACCGTTTTTTAATGGAAGAGACAGAAAGAGGAAGAAGAAGATACCGAAGATTTGTGTACCGAAATTACATATCAGATGGGTTAGGGCTTGGGTTCAACAGATGAAACAACATTTCAAAAAACAAAAGAAATCCTCCTTAAAGATGAAGAGAAGAATATTCAAGAGCACACAAATCTTACTCTCTTCTCTGCCTTCCCTTTTTTTTGCCTTCAGTAGAGGAGGAATCCCTTCTTCTATGCGCATAAGACAGAGCAAGGTTACATCGAAGATGAACAAGTGGAGGAGAAGAGCTGTGGTTCTCTGCCATCTACAGCGCTCCTCAGCATCTGGGATGCATGTAACTTTCCCACGTTACCCTAGGTGAGACTCTTGGGAAGAGTTCAACAGCTATAAATTAAGAAGCCAAAATCCTTGAGTACCTAATATCCCTACTCCCCATGCATGTAACTTCAATGGTGAACTATAAAAGCCAAAATAAAAACAAGAAGTCTAACCTCGTAGGCATGATAATAGCATCCTCTCGAACTCATAATAAAGTCATCAGTCAGCAACTCATTTGCAGTTGGCCTCTGAGCCGGGTCCTCCGCCAGACATTTGATAACCATACTCGTGAAAGATTTTGAAAAAGTTCTGAAACGAGGAACCACAGAAGAAAGCTTCGATTTCAATGTGTTCACCAATTTTTTTCTTGTGCTTCCTTCAGTAGTTTTTTTGTTCGGGAGTCTCTGTTTCTTCAAAATATTTCGAACAAAAGTATACTGTCCTTGCCTGTTTCGCGGGAAGTCAAAAATACCATATGCTAGCTGCAGAGCTATTACACCGATACGCCATATATCAGCTTTATTTCGTTGTAGAGTCTGTCTAGTCAAATCAAGAACTTCAGGAGCCTCTACCCACTCTACAATAGGGCGACTTGATGATGACTCACGAGCGATTGTGCATTCCTCATACAAAGTAGCACCAAAAGCTACTTTGATATCATAATCACAAAAAACAATGCTACTCAGAGTCAAATTTCGATGTGCAATAACTTCGTTATTATGGATGGTAGACAACCCGACAATAGTTTGTTTTAATATCACAGAAATGACCTTTTCTGAAAGGCCGTCTGCACATCCACGACCCATTTCTATCAAGGTGGACATAGCTTCGTCTTCACGTGGGATGACCACATGATAAACACCTTTGCTATAGAAAGTGTTCCTTACATATAGGATGTGATTGGAAGCAGAGATCTGGCTGCTTCGATCAACTTCCCGGTAGAGTCGCTCAAACTCTTTTTGGTGCTTTTGACGGTGAACAGATTTAATTCTCACCCGCATATAATTTCCATCAGACAGTACCTCTTCTGCCCGGTGAATCTTTATTCCCAAGTTTTCGTCCACACCATGAACATTTCTGTATATAACTTTTTTCTCTTTATCGTATATCTCATATCTCCTGCCTTCAGCCATAGATGATAGCTATATTTTTAATAAGAGCTAGAAGGGTTGAAGAGGACAAGAACTAAAGATGGTTGTTAGGGGTAGAAATCGCGCGTTCGAATCTCATTCTTGAACACCAAGGATTCTGGCTGGCCTGTACCTTTTTTTAAAGCAATACAGTAGCCTTTACCTCCATCCCACATCGGGTAGAAG